>CM065643.1:26540611-27089881 GCA_033220585.1 Dipteronia sinensis | reverse complement strand
GACTCAGTTTGAGACTTGCAATCTAAAGAGCCGTAGAGAGCAAATAAAGTTGGGTACTTTGTTTGTGGTTAATCTACTGTTGCCGTCCATTCCTTAATGTACGATGGTCTTATCCTAGACTACTCATGTAGTGACATGGAATGGTGGCACCTTATATGATGAAATCATATAGGACAGGGCCACGATCTATATGAATCTCTCACCAAAACGTTAAATGAAGACTTCATATATATCGACAAATGATGGTGTATATGTGTGATATTAATCCTGGTGTCTTACTGACCCCTCAGGTTGGATCATGGCTTTTGACATACCATGGGTGAGATCGGAGTATCTTTCTCGATCAATAACTCTGTATCTTGGAGTCACGGTTTAGCTTATGGTTGGGAAGGTTTGCACGCAATAGAGGAATTCACTCATTCTTTTGAGAAGTAGAGGAGTAGTTCCCTTAAGGGTTGATTCGGAGCTTGAACAATTAAGAGCGCTCTCATTCTTTCGTAATGGAAGATAAGATATAATTGTTCATTAGAGAATCAATGGTACTTAAAGAAAAGATATAATTAGAGAGGTATAACGGACTTTATGGCCTAGCTCTAATTATGAACTACTCGTGGAGGATCATACTATATGTAATAGGTATATTGATTGGCACTAAGATTTCAGTCTATGTAATACATCTGCAGTTTTGGAGTACAGTCTCGGGTTTTTAGTGGAGTAACTCCGAGGTTAATAATCATGGAATATTAATTGAAGAGTTTAATTAATATTTCTTAGTATTTGGAGCTCAAAATTGTGGATCCATTAGGTCCCCTTGGTAGCCCTTTTATGTTATTGGTAACAAAGGTCACGGTTAATTAATTGGATAGTCCAATTAATTGTGTTACAAAGTGACACGAATAAACTCAGGGAACTAATTAAATAATATGATTATTTGATTAGTATATTAATTGAATTATATTGATAATTAAGAATTATTAATTATTAATAGGATGTTAAATGTTCGGACTATGACTAATACAAAATGATTAAAATAATAAAAATTATTTTAAAATCCTTGAGGTTACAGATTCAAGTCTTAGTGGTGACAGAATTAAAATAGGATTTAGAATCCTATTTTGACTTGGACAACTGAACCCTAAGATCCTAATATTTAATAGACAATTTTTAAAAAATAAAAAGCAACCAAAAATCTAATAGAGAGAGAGAGAGAGGGGTGCGGCCAAAGATTTTTTATTTTTTTTTGTTCTTCTTGTAGGAATTATACCACGACACCAAAATAAACATCATGCAATAATCTTTAAACAATTTTTTAAAATGTATTTCAGGTCTTTACATTTTCACATTTAATATTAATATTTTACTATTTTTCTTTACATATTTCACGAAAATTAAAACATGTTTCCCAAAAAAATAAACAATTTTCACGTTGGCAAATTTCAACTGATTTTTAAAAACCTAAGATATGTTTAGTGTTCGCAATGTAATTAGATACAAATAAAAGAGATTTACACACTTTAGTGAGAAATAACTAAAGAATTTTCTCTCCAAACTTTATAGTTGATGAAATGCCTACATTACAATGGTGTTTTTGCTCCCCATTTTTATTCTATCTCGAAAGAAATGAATGTGATTGAAGAAGAAAACAAGATAGAAGAAAGAAAGAAGTGAGACACATTAGGAGCTGAGGGTATTTTTGTAATTTTCTGTTATGGATTTAAGGGTGCGTTTGGTACGCGGGACGAGACGGGACAAGGTGGGACAACTGTTCTTGTCACGTTTGGCGCGACCTTAGCATTGGACAGAACGGGTCAAGGTGGGATAAAAATCACAAAAATTGTCCCACCCAAGACACTAGGACAACTTGTCCCATGGCATGGACAAGTGTCAAAAAGACCCATTTACCCTTTAAATGTTCAAATAATACCAAACATATCCAATATCTTTATTTAATATATATATATATATTATAATTACTAGTACTACTATATATATATTATAAAATTATAGATACTAATATATAATATATTAAAAGTTATATATTTATCTATATATATATATATATATTATATTTAATAATATATAAAATATAATTACTATATAATATAAATAATATATATTATACAAATTATATACTAATTATTACGATATTATTATATATATTGAAAATTACACTAAGATGATAACACTAACCTGGGGGGGGGGGGGGGGGGGGGGGGGTGAATAGGTTTTAGTTAAATTAAATGTCATCTTTTTGATTAATCAAAATTAAACAACACAGCCCCTAATCTCTATCACAATCAATCATTGCCATAATAAAAGGCGGAATAAACAAAAAGACACAATGATATGATTTACGTGAGAAACCCTCCAACTGGGTAAAACCTCACGGGCCTAATCGCCAATCGAACCCTCAAATCAACTATTTTCAGAAACGATTACAACCTAGGTTGACCACATCACACCTAATCGGTTACTAATCCGTCTTTGCTACCCGCAGGCCTTTAATAGTGATTTAGGCTCTTGCTTGTATACTACTCAAGGCAAATACAAGACTTAACTCTTAAATGAAGAGATATGAAACCTAAAGTGAATATGATGATATTCTAAATGCACAAAATGTAAGGTCAACACATTTAATGCTTATCTAGTCATGTATGAATGTTTCAAACAATCCTAGATATCATGTTGCTATATGACACACATATACCTAGCTATATGAAATCAAAGCATTCCTAGATGCAATAGCTATCACAATACAACAACCCAAACATCAACAAAATCTCTATTTTTAATGAAAAATTATAATCTAGATGCATAAGGGACATAAAAGAGATTTCTTGTTAAGCAAGAACACAAGGATAGATGAGAGTGGTGTTCTACTTACCAGTAAGCTATGTTGATGAAGACCCATGCTTAGAAACATCCTAGTGAAGCTAGATGATGATAGAACCATGAATGAATGATAGGTGATTGGGTTTTGGACAATAAAAATGGTTTCTTGCAACCTTTTCTTGCAAGACACTCTTGAGCTCTAAAAGGAATGAGAAAGAATGAATTCTGAAGCTCTAAAGAGGCAAGGAAGAGGAACAGACATAGATATATATATATATATCAAGCCCTAGACGAAATGACACCATTTTGAAAACAGTAACAAAAACCCGTCATCACCGCTGTGCGTACCGCGGCTTGGGCAAGTTGTCTAGACCGCGGTACACGCAGCAGTGTGCCTACTGGACAACAACGCGGTTTGGACCACCTGTGCGTGCAGTGCACAGGCCGCGGTCAAGGCATCATGGGCCTACTGAAGTTTACCGTGTCACAGACCGCTGGGCGTACATGTGTACAGAACGCGGTCCAGGCAGCATGAGCAGAACTGATGATTACCGCTTGAATGCCGCTGTGCAAGCAGTGCTTGCCAAGCGGTCTAGGTCGCGGTTCTAGAAGAAACCCTTTTTTCTAGGCAGACTCAACACACAAAGTGACATACAATACATCATCCAATTGTATGTAAACAAGAATATAATGCATGCAAGTGAGTGTGTGCAGCTATATCCCTTCAAGTAAAAGTAGAGTCAAGTATCTACCTTTCTTGAAGCACTTGGACTCAATTGGAAGATCTTCAATTCCTAATCTACCATTTTACAATGATTAACCCCAAATGTGATTTTGTCAACGAAATAAGCCAATCATAAAGTGAGGCACTTACAATCTCCCCCTTTGGCTATTTCGTGACAAAATCACCACTCACAAAGCAACCTCACAAAAACAACAAATTGGTCAACAAAAGTTTCTACATTACAATAAAGCCTATAATCTAAGTCTTGAATATCTTCAAGTCAATCCAAAGCTTGTAGAACCATCCAACCTACACACAATCAACAAAACAAACAAGGATACCTTCCAAGATCAAGTGTGTGTGAGGTGCTTTCAATAACCATAAACCAACTACAAACAGCATCATTTGCAATAGCCTTAACAAAATACAATCAAATAATGTAATCATGCTATGCAATGCAATACTCCCCCTACATGATAGCTCTCAACTCCCCCTAAACACTCTCAACTCCCCCTAAACAAGATACTGCTAGTCCACTAAAGCTCACAACTCTTCTCCCCCCTTTTTGTCATGAGATACGCAAAGGGAGTCCCCCTCAATGGGTAAGCTTTTGGCAAGGAGAGCTTATAGCCAAAACATATGCAAGTTCATAAGCAACTTTATGCAACCCAATTAAGTAGGAGAGAATCAATGAGTTTTATTTGATGAAAATGTGTGACACGATGCTTTGCGAGCAAGACATGTTGCATTCAAGATAAAAAACAATGGTGTTTGGCAAAGCAAACAACAAAGGTTTCCAAAAAGAATTCAAACCAATTTTCACCCTTTGTCATGATTTCAAGCAATGATATTGATTGTTTACAAGAAAGTCAGTTTAAAGAGCAACTATATCAAACTTTATAAGCGAAACAAGACATGAGCGACTTTTGCACCCTATTTGATTTTTCCGGGTAAGATACCTGTATGATAGTAGCCTTGTTCAACTAATAAAGAGAGAGAGAAGACTAAATTTGGATGAGACATCCTTATTGTTGAATAGACTCATGGTCTTTAATTAGTTTAGTCTTCTCATTTGCTTATGCATACAGTTTTGCATTCATGTTTAAGCAATAAAAAATACGTCTTCATGCATATCAACTTTAAGCATGTCATTAAGAAAGAAAACATCATGTCATGGAGATCAATTATAGGTCATTCAAATTGTACTTCCAAAGTAAATCTCCTAGTCCAAAAATGCATGTTTGAACATAAATATAACATGGATTGCAAGAAAAGCAATTTTCACATTTATTAAGAAAATAACATAATCATATGCACAACCGATCATCTCAAGCAATTAATGAAGGAGCATAAAATATATCAATGTAGCACAATGCATTTTCATGCCAATTTGCTCTCTTTGCTTGAGGCTCCCCATATGGGGTCAAGACATACCATTTCAAGCCAAATGACAAATCCCAATAGACTTACTAAGGTTGCCAAACCTAATGGTGTCTAAGGGCTTTGTAAATAAGTCCGCTAGTTGGTCATTAGTTCCCACATGCTCCAATGCAATAGTTTGCTCTCAACTAGCTCTCTAATGAAATGATGTCTAATGTCAATGTGCTTAGTCCTAGAATATTGGACGGGATTCTTATAAATGTTTATGGCACTCATGTTGTCACAAAACAAGGTGATAGTGCCTTGCTCTAAGCTATAGTCGGCTAGCATTTGCTTCATCCACAACAATTGGGTACAAGCACTACTAGCGGCTATGTATTCCGCCTCGGTCGTGGATAGGGAAATTGAGTTTTGCTTCTTGCAAAACCAAGACACCAAGTTGTTGCCTAGAAAGAAACAACCACCCGATGTACTCTTCCTATCATCACAATTCCCCTCCCAATTGGCATTACTAAATCCAACAAGATTTGGATTAGTGTCAAAGGAGTACCATATCCCATGATTGGAGGTACCATTCACAAATCGAATGATCCTCTTCACCGCAACAAGGTGAGACTCTTTGGGATTAGCTTGGTACCTAGCACAAACACCCACACTAAAGGAGATATCGGGCCTACTTGCTGTCAAGTATAGCAAACTACCTATCATGCCACGATACAATCTCTGATCAACACTTTACCGCTAGCATCCTTGTTTAGCTTCAAAGTGGTACTCATGGGTGTGTCACAATGTTTGGCATTGTCAAGACCAAACTTCTTCACTAGGCTTTTGGCATACTTAGCTTGGGATATGAAAATCTCATTATGCATTTGCTTAATTGCAAGCCTAAGAAGTAATTTAGTTCACCAACCATGCTCATTTCAAATTCAAGAGACATGACATCAACAAATTGTCTCACTTTTGACTCGTTGGTGGAACCAAATACAATATCATCAACATAAATTTGAGCTATGAAAAGCTCATCTTTGTTGCACTTGATGAACAAAGTCTTGTCAACACTACCTCTTGAGTAGCCATTGTCAACAAGATAAAGAGTGAGGCGCTCATACCAAGCCCTCGGTGCTTGTTTCAACCCATAAGTGCCCTTTTGAGGCTATAACATGATTGGGGTGGTGTGGATCCACAAACCCCTTGGGTTGTTCAACAAACACATCCTCATGCAAGAAGCCATTTAGGAAGGCACTCTTAACATCCATTTGATGTAGTTTGAACTTATACACACAAGAAATGGACAAGAGAAGCCTTATAGACTCAAGACGGGCAATCAGAGCAAAAGTCTCCTCAAAGTCAATACCCTCAATTTGAGAGTATCCTTGTGCCACAAGCCTAACCTTGTTGCGCACAATGTTGCCATTCTCATCCGACTTGTTCTTATACACCCATTTGGTGACTATGACATTAGTGTCCTTGGGTCTAGGGACTAGAGTCCAAACCTCATTTCTTTCAAATTGGTTTAGCTCTTCTTGCATGGCAAGAACCCAAAACTCATCATTCAAGGCTTCATCAACCTTTTTGGGTTCAACTTGAGAGGTGTAACAAGTATAGCTAATTTGATTAGCTATTTGACGCCTAGTCCTAACACCCTCATTCACATCTCCAAGAATGTCATTCTTGTTGTGAAGATGTCTAACCCATGGAGCGGGTTCTTTAGAGTCCAAAAAAGGATCTCTATCAAGAGGTTGATCATTATCTTCACTATGATTTGACTTCACATCACTAGATGTCTCACCACACTCCTTCAAAGGAAGGTCACCATTTTCACAAACATCCTCATCATGGTCAACATTTTGGGCCTACAATCATCAATGACAACATTTGATGATTCCATGACACTTCGAGTTTTTAGATTGAAAACTCTATAGGCTTTGCTATTGAGTGCATATCCAATGAAAATACCCTCATCACTCTTAGCATCAAACTTGCCAAGTTGATCACGGTCATTAAGAATATAGCACTTACTTCCAAAGATATGGAAATAGCTAACATTGGGTTTTCTTCTCTTCCATAACTCATAGGATGTTTGTTTGGTCTCAGGTCTAAAGAAAACTCTATTCCCTATATAACAAGCCTTATTAACGGCTTCGGCCCATAAATTCCTAGGAACTTTGTTGCTAAGCAACATCATCCGAGCCATCTCTTGTAAAACCCTATTCTTCCTTTCCACAACTCCATTTTGTTAGGGAGTTCTAGGAGCCGAGAATTCATGGGAAATACCTAGACCATTATAGAAACTCTCAAAGAAGCTACTATTATCAAATTCTTTCCCATGATCACTTCTAATTTTCTTAATGCTCCTAATGTGAGAATTTTTCTCATTTTGAATTTTGATACATAGCATTTTGAATTTCTCAAAAGCCTTGGACTTCTCTCTAAGGAAGTAAGTCCATGTGAACCTAGAGAAGTCATCAACCACTACAAGGATATACCTTTTACCATCTAGACTCTCGGTTTACATGGGACCCATGAGGTCCATATGAAGGAGTTCCAATGGCTCCTTGGTACACATGAAATTTCCTTTCTTGTGCACACTTTTAGTTTGCTTCCCTTGTTGACAAGGTGCACAAACTCCCTCAAACCTCTTCCCAAGCTTGGGAAGGCCTTTCACAACATTTAACCTCTCAAGGACTTTCAAGTCACCATAATTCATGTGGCCAAATTGTTGATGCCACAACTCAACTTGCTCACAACTAGACAAGTTACAAGAGATGTTACTAGACTCAAGACAATAACAATTGTCACTTGATCTCTTGCCTTTTAGAAGCACTTGCCCATTTTCCTTAAGAATAGAGCAATCAACTTTGCCAAACATAACCGAAAGCCCTTCATCACTTAAATGTGATATACTAATGAGATTGGCTTGTAAGCCATCTACATATAGAGCATTGAGCAAGGAGGGCAAACCTGGAATAGATATATTACATTTCCCTATGACTTTTTTCCTTGAACCATCACCAAAGGTGACAAATCCACCATCCTCCTTCACAAGAGTCTCAAAGAAACTCTTGTTTCCGGTCATGTGTCTAGAACACCCACTATCAAGGTACCAAGTGTTGGAGGCCTTGGCTTTCAAAGCCACTTGAGCCACATAGCAAAAATATTCATTTTTTCTAGTCCATCTAGGAGCAACATTATCAATCCTATGAGCCTTTGGTTCATTTGCTCTACGTTCCCTAGGTGCATGCTTTTTGGCTCTTCTAAGCATATTTTTCTCAATTCATGTTCTCAAATCTACACAATTTGATATACTTAAAGCAATTTGGCCTTATATGGCCTTCAATACCACAATAATGACAAGTAGGAGTAAAGTAGGAATTCATACCATAGCCTTGTGCAACCATTTGAGGTTTCCTTCTCCTTTGAGTAGTCCTTTGATGTTGAACAAACTCTCTCCTTTGTGGTTGAGCCAAAGTAGCATGTCTTCCTTGTTGATCATACATGATTCTTGATCGTGGATGAGGGATCCTTTCATATGGAGGTCTTGATTGAAATGCTCTAACTTGTTGTGGTTGAGCCCTTGTTGGAATCTTGGCTTGAGCATGTTTTGAGGATTTTCCAATTTCAATCCTTCTTGTAACTTGTTGTGGGACTTTGACTTCTTCAACTTCTTGACTCTTGACAAAGGTAGTCTTTTTCAAAGATGTAGTACTCACATCTTCCTCATATCCCAAACCCTCTTATCACTAGGGCTTTTTCTAATTGATAGCATCTTGTCAAGCTTCTCGGTTCCGGAGGTCATCTTGGCAATTACTCCTTTTGCCTCTTCAAGCTCCTTCCTTAAGCATTCTTCACTTTTCTTGACCACAACAAGTTCCAACTTTAAGCTCTCTTCCCTTTCTCTTGTTCTTTTCACTTCTTCACTTAAGTGAATCATCTTGGAGGTCACTTCAATGTTCTTCCTTTTCAACTCTTGAATCTCTTTTTTCTTCTTAGCTCTAGAACTTTTGAAGTATTCCATGAAGTCTTCATAGTCCATCTCCTTATCAAATTCATGCTTGGACTCAGATGAAGTACTCCCATTACTTGAGTTATCTTCTTATTCTTCTAGTTTGTCATTTTCCTCTTCTTGGTCACTCATAACTTCCTTGCTATTGTGAGATGATGAGAAGGCAATGAAGTTTGCAACTTGGTCTTCATCATCCGAAGACTTTTCTTCCTCCTCTAAGTCTTCACTATCACTCCAAGTAGCCGCCATCGCCTTTCCTTTCTTCTTCTTCTTCTTTAAGTTGGCACATTCGGGGGCAATGTGACCGTACCCACTACACTCATAGCATTGAATACTCTTCTTGGAGTCCTTCTCTTCACTTTTCTCCACCTTTTTAAAAGGAGTCTTCTTCTTTACAAATTTTCCTTTGGAGCCCATTCCCTTCTTCTCAAACTTCATGAATTGCTTGAACCTCTTCACCATAAGAGCCATTTCTTCATCCGAATCTTCTTCCTCCCTTTCTTCCTTGGAGGTCTTCAATGCAATGCTCTTTTGCTTCTTTTAAGGTATTGTTGAAGTAGGGGCTCTTCTTGACTCAAAAGCCATCAACTTGCCAATTATCTCACTTGGCTTCATCTTCTTATATTCACTATTCTCCTCAATAACAGTCACCTTTGCATCAAATCTCTCCGGGAGAGACCTCATAATTTTTTGGTTTATCCTTTTATCCGTATATGGATCGCCTAATTGATGACTTTGGTTGACGATATCCATTAGCTTTACTTGGAAGTCATTGAAGCACTCGTGAACTTCCATCTTCAAGGACTCAAATTGAGTTTGAAGGACTTGTAGTTTGGAGTCTTTCACTACATCGGTTCCTTCATGTGCCATCTCCAATATTGTCCATGCTTCATGTGCATTCCTTGTGGTTTTGATTAGCTTATGTTGATTTTCATCCACTGCACACAAGATTGCATGCATGGCCTTGTTGTTCCATTTGGAGGCTTCAAAGTCTTTAGTATCCCATTCCGATTTAGGCTTGGGCACGATGCTTTCATCTTCGAGAGTCTTGGTAGGTGATGTGTAACCATCCTCAATTACCATCCAAACTCGATCGTCAATTTGGCATATGTAGGATTCCATTTTTCCTTTCCATGATGAGTAATTAACCTCCGTCAGAAGATGGGTTCTTGAACTCGATGCTCCCTCACGCTCATATGCGTTTCCACTCATGGTGTTTAAGGGTGAATGAGATGAATACAATCAATCAAATAAAAGAAAGGGAAAACAAGCAAGACACAAACCAAAAAGCAATCTAATGCAAAACACTCCTAGAGAGCAGAAGATCTCCTAATTATGTTAAGGAACCAGCTTTGATACCAATTGAAAATACACTAAGAGTGATAAAACTAACCTAGAAGGCTGGGGGGGGATGAATAGGTTTTAGTTAAATTAAATGCCATCTTTTTGATTAATCAAAATTAAACAACACAGCCCCTAATCTCTATCACAATCAATCATTGCCATAATAAAAGTGCGGAATAAACAAAAAGACACAATGATATGATTTACGAGAGAAACCCTCCAACTGGGTAAAAACTCACGGGCCTAATCGCCAATTGAACCCTCAAATTAACTATTTGTAAAAAACGATTACAACCTAGGTTGACCACATCACACCTAATCGGTTACTAATCCGTCTTTGCTACCCGCATGCCTTTAATAGTGATTTTAGGCTCTTGCTTGTATACTACTCAAGGCAAATACAAGACTTAACTCTTAAATGAAGAGATATGAAACCTAAAGTGAATATGATGATATTCTAAATGTACAAAATGTAAGGTCAACACATTTAATGCTTATCTAGTCATGTATGAATGTTTCAAATAATCCTAGATATCATGTTGCTATATGACACACATATAACCTAGCTATATGAAATCAAAGCATTCCTAGATGCAATAGCTATCACAATACAACAACCCAAACATCAAAAAAAATCTCTATTTATAATGAAAAATTATAATCTAGATGCATAAGAGACATAAAAGAGATTTCTTGTTAAGCAAGAACACAAGGATAAATGAGAGTGGTGTTCTATTTACCAAGTAAGCTATGTTGATGAAGACCCATGCTTAGAAACATCCTAGATGAAGCTAGATGATGATAAAACCATGAATGAATGATGGGTGATTGGGTTTTGGACAATAAAATGGTTTCTTGCAACCTTTTCTTGCAAGAAACTCTTGAGCTCTAAAAGGAATGAGAGAGAATGAATTCTGAAGCTCTAAAGAGGAAAAGAAGAGGAAATGCATATATATATCAAGCCCTAGACGAAATGACACCGTTTTGAAAACAGTAACAAAAACCCGTCATTACCGCTGTGCGTACCGTGGCTTGGGTAAGCTGTCCAGACCGCGGTACACGCAGTAGTGTGCTTACTGGACAACAACGCGGTTTGGACCGCTGTGCGTGCAGTGCACATGCCGCTGTCAAGGCATCATGGGCCTACTGAAGTTTACTGTGTCATATACCGCTGGGCGTACATGTGTACAGAACGCGGTCCAGGCAGCATGAGCCGACTGATGATTACCACTCTGAATGCCGCGGTGCAAGCAGTGCTTGCCAAGCGGTCTAGGCCGCGGTTCTAGAAGAAACCCTATTTTCTAGGCAGATTAACACACAAAGTGATGTGCAATATGTGCAAATGTGGAGTATGATAAGTGACATACAATACATCATCCAATTGTATGTAAACAAGAATATAATGCATGCAAGTAAGTGTGTGCAGCTATATTCCTTTAAGTAAAAGTAGAGTCAAGTAATCTTCCTTTTTTGAAGCACTTGGAGCCAATTGGAAGATCTTCAATTCCTAATCTACCCTTTTACAATGATTAACCCCAAATATGATTTTGTCAACGAAATAAGCCAATCATAAAGTGAGGCACTTACATATATAATAATATTTAATAATATATACTAAATCATATATATATATAATATATATCATATATATATATATATATTATATATATAATATATATTATATATATATATATATATATATATATATCTCTATATAATACATTATATATGATGATATATCTATATAATCAATATATATTATATATATAATTATAATATATATATAATCTAATATACTATTTACGTATACTATATTAATAATACCGTATATATGATATTATTATGCTATTTATTTATTATATATATTATATGTATATATTATTTATATATATAATATGATAATTAATATTAATATTGTTAATTATATGATAAAGATTATATTAATAAATATATAAGATACTTAAAACATCTTATTATTATATATAATAATATTTTAATATATACAATAGTTATATAATGTAATTATAATAATATATAATATTATAATGTAATATAATATATATATATTTAAATATTCATATCTTAAATAATATAGTATTTATATACTTATATATTATTATACATAATTTTATTAATATATAATAATTTATTATCTGTAATCTAATATATATATATAATTTAAATATTATTATATATAATAATATATAATATTAATAATATATATTTATATATATTATATATATATTTTAATAATATATATATTATATTATATATATAGGATACATATATATAATATACAATATATATTATTAATATAATATTATATTTTTTATATGTACAAATATTTAATATTATATATATATCTTATATATTATTATATATAATGATATAATATATCATATTATTATATAATATTATTAAATAATTATAATATATTTCAATTACAATATTACTATTTGTGTAAAATATAATAATATTGTAATTGAAAACAAGAGGTCATTTGAACCCTTTTGTTTTTGTTAAATATTATAATATATTTCAATTACAATATTTATTTAATATTGTTAAATACGATATATAAGCATTGTTTAATATATTGTTTAATATTTAACAAAACAAGGAGGGCACTCTGGTCATTTGAATCTCTTGTCCCGTCCTGTCCCAGCCATACCAAACGTATAACAGTATAGTCCACAGTCTTGTCCCATACATTCTAAACACGTCATGGAACAATTGTCCTATCCTGTCCAGTCCTGTCCCGTCCAGTCCAGTCCCGTCCAATCCTGTCCCCGTACCAAACGCACCCTAAAGGAAATTTTCTTATATGGTTTTTAATGATCAAAAGTTTCTATCTGGTAAAACCCCTCTGTATCTTGAAGTTGCGGGTTTAAGTCTACTCCTCCTTAAAAAACCCCAATTTATGTAAAAGTGTGATATTTCAAAAGGATAAAAAAAAGTTTCTATGTGATTAGAAACAAATTCCACTTAAAATAGGAGGTTATGTATAGCAATTTTCTCTTGCTCTTACGGACAATTAACATAAGTTCTTGACATCCCTTCCAAAAAAAAAAAAAAAAAAAAAACGTAAGTTCTTGACACACTAATGTTGGGCTGTTAGGCCCGGTCCAAGCCTGCAAGTCCAGTGCTGGTAAGTAAGACCAAAACAACAAGTTATGATCTTTTTCTTCAGTGACATAACGACAGAGTCCAACTTCAAGCTTCACCATTCATGACCAGATGATGTTCATACTTCATATCAGAATCACAAATATCCCACTAATATAATTATCGCATTTTCAAGAAACACTTCTAGTACACTTATGGCTTCTTCACTTATTCTTCATAATTTCTGTTCTATTTCATATTACTCTGCAACATGTTACAAAAGCCAAACCCTAGCTCTAAGCCGCTCTCACTTTCTTTATTCAAATTCGTTTTTAAAATTGAAGAAGCAAACCCTGTTGTCAAATCTTCAAATCAAGAAGCATAGAACCCAAAAACCTCGGTCTTTACCTGTTGTCTTCGCTGCTCAATCCAATTTTATCAAAGGTTAGATTTTGTTCAGCTTCTGTAACTTCCTTGAAGTTTAATAATGTCGATTTATCTCTTTTGTTTGAAGTGGGTATGGATAATTTAGTGGAATTTCTAAGTAAAATAGCAATTTGAACTGTTTTTTTCATGAACAAGCATTCTAGTTTGGGGTTTTGGTTGCTTGCAAGTTGTCATTTGTATTTAGTGAAGCTAATAAACTGTTGCCTTGGGAATTTAGATAGAAGTTTGATTATTTTTACTAAGAGATAGTAACTGTATATGAGAGAAAGTGAGCTGCGTGTAAACGAATAGAACTTTTAGTTTTATGCCGTCGAGAATGTATTGGTATTTAGGGGGCATATTGGATTGAGATTTTAATAGACAATTTTGGGGTGCAAGGATTTTATAGATTTTTATGATTTTAAAGACTATTAGGATTATATGAACTAGACTCTCCGTATTCTGAAAGAGTATTTGGACTTTATTTATAGACTATTATAATTATCTAGACTTTATTTCAAGATTTTTTGGATTTTTTAAAATATGTGTCCTATAAATTTGCTAGCTTACACACACACCCGAGTTGAGAAATCTAAACTAACTAGCTGGCCTGAGCTGAAAAATCCCATCTTTTGCACAGCAGCATTGGTTACAGGGTGAGAAGAAAACAAATAGCACCACCACTTTTTGCAAGGCAAGTGGTGTCTAGGAAACAACAACCCATGAAAGAATATATTTTAGAGCAGGTATAGTATATCAGATTCTTCACTGGCTTTTAGAAAAAACAAATTTTTTCTGTGAAAATTTTATGAACAAGAATCTGTCATTTTCTA
This sequence comes from Dipteronia sinensis, assembly GCA_033220585.1. Classification (NCBI taxonomy): domain Eukaryota; kingdom Viridiplantae; phylum Streptophyta; class Magnoliopsida; order Sapindales; family Sapindaceae; genus Dipteronia; species Dipteronia sinensis. The sequence continues at coordinate 27,075,234 of CM065643.1, read as the reverse complement.
TGGAAATTTGTGTATTAATAATGTATTGTGAGATCCATACAAATTTAGCTGATCTGTTGTAATTCCACCAAAAATGCTGGAATACATGGCCAGGTATTGCTGCTTGCTAGTCTGGTTTGCTTGATTGGATCGCATTCTTTCAATAGCCTTAACAAACATAAGACATTATAAATAATCATTTCTGCCATTCTAATAAACCCTAACTTCATACATTCGAATATTCGATCAAGAAATCAAAAGTCCATAAAGTGTAACCAATTTCAAGTCATCAGCTGAATTGCCATCAATTAACTATAAAAATAAAGTGCAAACACTCCCAATTAAATAGAAAAAACATACAAAACAACACTGTTCAAAGTGAATAGTGACAAATAAAATACACCTCTAGACAGGACAGTAGTGGAACATTAGTTGTCTGAGTACTGGAATCTGAAATGGAAAAAAAAAGTTATGAATATTAGTCCAATACAAAACAGCTTCAATTATCAAACACCCTTCAATATATTCCTTTCATGAATTAAAGAGAGATTATACTGACTTGGATTCATATGAGCAAGAGCAGGAGACTAACCAACAACAAAAGGCTGTGCTTGATCAGAACTTCTACCAATTCTGGTTTTTTTGAGCGGCAATTGCAGCCCATGTCTTGAAAAGAGAACTTTTTGTGAAAAGTGTGAAACTACACATGAACCATCGACATGATCAGAGAGATTTGTGGGTAGGTGTTGGTTTTGAGTGATGGGTGTCGAGAGAGAAGCCATTGAAGCTGAAACCGAGAGCAGATTTGCATAGCAGATTTGAGAGCGTGAAAAGTCTGGAAAATCTGATGAGAGTGGGCAAGACAATTTTAGGGTTTAAATATTTATACATATCACTAAAAGGTCTAGATAATCTATTTTGTCATAAAATCCTATAAATCTTAATCTCAATCCAATACCACCAGACAATTTGCTGTCTCTAAAATGTCTGGATCCAATACCACAAGATATTATGGACTTTTTAAAAAAATCTTAAAAGTCCTGATCGAATACCACCAGACTTTTCTAACGTATTAAAAAGTCTCAATCCAATACCACAAAACTTTTACTTCCTAAAATTGTCTATTAAAATCTTAATCTAATACACCTCCATTAATTAGATCATTGTCGACTAGCAAATTTAGTCAACACAGGGGGGGTCAAACCATCAATGTGCCACGTAAGAATGGGTGTTGACTGGTCAATGGAAATTAGCGTGACCTATAGTTGTTTCGATGTAGTTTTAGAACCGTTGGGACTTAAAGTGCCCCAAGGGAGCCCTTGAGGGGGTGAACACTTAAATAGAGAAGAGGTTAGGAGTGTCGACTGTGGTCGGCAACATTTACACTCGGTCACTCCCATGCTAAAGTCAGTAGCAATTCTAGAGAGATGAGTATATAGAGAGATAAAGTGTAATTAATACCAGAGCAGTTACCTTATTTATGAGAGTGGCTCACTTGTTTATAGGGACGAAATGTCCTGATTGGTCCATGCTCAAGTGTTATCGTGAGTGTAACTCTAGTTCAACCTGTGCATGTGTGACCATGACACGTACCCCAGGTAGCCTGTGGTCTGACACACTCATAGGTGGCACGAGTTTCTTAGCAATAACCAAGTGTTCTGCTTAATCCATGGGTTTAGCATCTTTGTGAAGTCTCTACTAAAGGTAATGGGCCGGGTCTTTAATCTTTGTTAACAGGTCTGTTTATAAGCTTAGGGCGCATACCCGTTCTAAAGATTTGTTTGATGTACCTCATAGATAGGATTTCTAAATTTACCCCTAAGGGCTATCCTTGAATCCTTGGGTTAGACCGTCAGAGTTTCAGATCCTTACAAGGATAGTTTAATTGCAGTCAAATTACTCGCACATTCATCGGGTATTCGTTCACCAAGACATGGTAAGAACTGCTGGTAATTATGAGTGTGATTTCGATTTTGTAGGGACTTTTAGATCTAGATTTGATCCAACAGTTGGGATGAAACTAATCCATCTATAAATAGTAGGGGTTTTCCGACTATTTTCCTTTTATTTGCTCTCGTGTATTTGAAACCCAAAAAAGATTAACTCTCCACCAAATTCTCTTTCCAAAAAAGCTCTCTTTTACCAAAAAAACTGTTTGATTTCTATGTTTCTGGTTTGTTCTACCGGCGGCAAAGAATCGTCAAAACATATTTGATGTCAGCACAAAATCCAAGGGAAGTTAAGCTCAATAATTCTTTCCATTTAAGAGCTAGGGGGTAAATGTTAAACTCAAAATATGAGCGTCTACATTAGATACAAATCCTATGTAGTTGGACCGCAAATAAACTACCCTTGTAAGGGGATGACCCAAGAATTCAATGATAGTCCGTAGGGGTACATTTATTAGTCTTACCTATAGGGTACATTAAACAAATCTTTGGAACCGGTCTGCGATTCAAGGTTGTAAACAGTTCTGTTAACAAAGAACATAAGCTCGACCCATTAGCTTTGGTCGGGACACTTGAAAACTTCACAAAGATGCTCTGGTTAAAAGCATAAACTTCGAGGTTAGGCTAAACCTATTGGTTAATTAGAACTGTTTGTTATTGTTAAGAATCCCGTGCCACCTATGAGTGTTACACCACAATCACCTGGGGCATCAGTCACACATGCATATGGTTATCTAGAGTTACACTCAAGATAACACTTGATTATGAACCAATCAGGACGTTTCCTCCCCTATAAAGAGGTGTGCCACCCTTATAAATAAGGTAACTACTCTTGCATTAAATACATTTTATCTCTTTAGAAACTTATTTCTCTAGAATTGATACTGACTTAAGCATCGGAGTATAGTCAACACCTAACCTCTTCTTTGCTTTTCTCTTATATAGGTGCTTACCCTCACACGAGTCTTGAAACACCTGTATCTCTTCCAAAACTACATCAAAACAACTAGTGGTCACATTAATTTCCATTGACCAGTCAACCCCCGTTCCTACGCGGCGCATCCGTCACTGAAATATAGTAATGTCCTAGCCAAAATGGGTTCTGGTTATTTTTTAACAAAAGAGACTCCACCAAAGAAGTTTATGTTTAACAGTTACAATCCTTGACAGGCAAACTTTGTGTCAGGCAACTATTATAGTCTGTTCTTGAATCATCCTCTGCCAAATCATTAGATGTTTCTTTTGCTTGTGTAGGTGTGCAACACACTATTGGTGCTATTATTGTTTTATATCCATTTGTTAGATATTGTTTTGGGGTAGGAACCTTGTCTCTCAAAATTTTGTGGCTAGTTCTGTTCATTGTTTGCATAAGCTGCTTAATGGTTAATAGATTTACCTGCCATAGAGCAATTTTTTGTGTTTTCCAGAAAGTTGCTATAGGGGGTTAGCATAAATACTCATAGATTGTTAAGATAAGTCCTAGCCAAGGCTATTATATTATTTTATTCGGTTCATCTAGGCCCTTCTTTCAAATTTGGAAAACAAAAATGAGGTCTACATTTTGGCATGATATTAAATTTTAAAGTGGTTATAAGAGGGATAGGTTGTTGGACTCTATCAATTTTGTCAGCCAATATTTAAGGCGTCCTCTACTACCAACAATTGGTCTCGTCGAATTTTTTTTTATATATTGGGTTCGGTTAAGAATCTTATGATCTGATTGACTAATAATTTTAATTTTTGAAGGATCACATACTAATGATTGATGCTTATGGGTTTTGTTGGCTATAAAATAGCAAACAAAAATATTATCAAACCTTGCAAGCACAAATCGTGAGAAATAGCATAACAAAAAAGCAATGATCATTCCCATAGAGTATTAATTACCTACTAAAATAATGAGTTTATATCTAAGACACTCTAAGCTCTAATCTAACTAAAAATAAGAAAACAAAGACTCTAAACGCATGCAGACGAATGAGGGTTTAGAATTGATTATTAAAACTAAGAAAATTAAATAACTAGAAATAAAACGCATCAGAAACTTAATTGGGAAAAATAAATGGAAAACACTAGCTAGGATCTCCTATCCACCACTAAACAATCCTTCAATCCATAGACAATAATGAAGCGGAAAAATAATCAAACATGATGAAGATATTCACAACAAGGGGATGATGTCTCACTCAAGCCGTATGATTCTCTCTTAGTTGGCATGTAAGTTGCATGGTGTCTACATAAATACTTGTGTTCCAAATCCAAATTATAACCTAGCATGGTGTCTACTTAGATTTAATAATTGGAATTCATTAAAAACAAAGAGCATATGAATATCACATGACCCCTAAAACATGGTATCTATCATAGGTAATTCATGAATCAATTTCTCTTAATTATGTTTTATTTCAATTAATTGTTGCAGCCAATGATAGATTTATATGGTGTTCGACTTGTATCCTTGCAACATAGATTCTATAATAAAATAATTATGCTCTAAGGTGATCAATCAAAGAAACATAATAATAGCATAACAATTTCTATGGAGAAACAATTTCTATGGAGAAATTGAAATCATGTTGAGAAAATAATGCTTCATTAAACAAAACTTGTCTATGGAATTGAAATCATGTTTATGGCTTCAAGAGAGCCATAATTAACAAGAAAATTAGCTAGACATGAAAACTAGAAAAATAAATAAAAACATCTAATCTAAAGAAAGGTAGAAGAAGAGAATGTTGCTTGAGTCTTCAATCTTCAATCTCCAACTCTAGACTCCCTCGCTTGCAGAAAATTCTTGGTATTTATAGGTGACTTTTCCTTGTGAGTTCCCAATTCTTCTTAGGTTTAGGAAATCCACCAAGTAGGAACGTAGAATGAATTAAGGAATAAAATTTCTTTCCTAACTTGAATTTCCTTTTTTAATGATTGACTCATAATTTTAGAGGAAGTTTCCCAAAGATCCATTGATTTTCTAGAGTTATTAGAATTTGATTTGGAAAGTTTCGGAACAATTCTGGACTAATAAGGAGTGTATTCTCGCTAACTTGGCCGCAAGTCGCCTGGAATTCGCCTAAAAAGTCGCCTGACTTATTGATTTTGATGGCCGTGTGCTAAGTTAGTTGCGAGGCGAGTTGAGGAACTCGCTTGGGAACTCACATGGGAACTCGCCTAGGTTACTGGTGACATTTTCAGCTCTGATCTTCGGTTACTAAAACAGCCATATCTCCCTCTAGAAAATTTGGATCAACGAACCATAAAGTTTGCCGGAAACTAGACATCTGGGGCTTTCCAAATATATATGGGTCTCAACCTGGTTTGATTTGAGGAGAGAATTATGGTATTCATAAGTTAGACGTTCTTCACGAGCATTCCACCAAACTTCTCAAAAATCACCTCTTTACCTTCAAACATAACACGAGCTATCTTCTACACATTCTCAACATACACTTTAAAATATCCAATTTCACCCAAGAACATAACATAAAACATAGGAATTAGGGATCTCAAATACGAACATTTATGACCTAACAGGTTTTGTCATAGTCAATTAGTTATTATGTAAGGAGAGGCAATTGATTTTTCCAGATAGCTTCAATTCTGAAAGTTGATTTCTGGTAGATCATCCTTTTAAAAGTCTGGCTGCTGTAGTCTTGCTAATTTTAGTAAACAACATACTACAGTTGAGTATTTTTTTTTCTTGTTCTGTGCTAACGACCATTATGAACTCCGTGAGGTAGTTCTTCAAACAGCATGGAAGCTTGGAAAGGATGGAATTGAGGCTGGTACCAGTCTAGTGCCTGTAAGTTTATTTTGTCTGTGTTCAAGTTTTACCCTCTCAAATTGAAGTTGCAGTTAAAAGGTTTACTTATTCATCCTTTTGTTGCTAGGACTCTGTACCAAGACCAGTAGCAAGGATTTCCGTTACAGTAGTTGCATTGACTCTTTCACTCTTTGTACTCAAGTCATTCCTCTCTACTGTGTTCTTTGTATTGGTAATTTTTTTTAATCTATTATTACTGTTTTTATTTCTTTCTTAATCCCCCATTTGTAAGCATAGATTGGTGATATTATTTTGGTTTATTCTAAATAGAACAAAATAAATGTTCTTGAGTTCCACTGATTGTGAAATCACTGTGATACTTAAAACAAGATCATGTATGACAGCCCAATATCCAATCCAATACGTGGCTGATTATCAAGATTTTAGAGTGTCGCTCATGTTGCTCATCTGTCAATCAAGTACTAGGACTAGGATTCTAGAGGATAGCAATAGTAATAACATGTATATGCATGTGTTTACTGTTCATATATGTTAAAAAGGCTCAGATAAATTATTTTAATTACCATAAATAGCACAGCAGAATTCTTTTTCCATCTTCATACAATTTAATAGATAAACCAAAACCAAATATATAGACAAATAAAGTCACAAGCATAAAAATATTGTGATGCCAAAGTTCCAAGGAAAACCCTTTAATCTGTAGGTAAAAACCACAGAACGCTAGTCTAGGAAAAACTTCCGCTAATAAATTAATGGTTACAACTAATTTTTCTGTAATAAAAGCCAATAGTTGATAATCATCGACTCTTCACTCAAAAGTGTATTTCAACAAATATCATTAAACTAAAAAATTTGGGTTGCACCATATAGAAGGGAGGAAACATGATATAAGCTAGGAGAAATGTAGCTTAGACTGTGGCCAACGTTAGTACTAAATTCCACTGATATTGGAAGAAGATTCACCATTGAATTATGAGCACCTTGATGCCAAACAAATCCACTTATGCTCCTTTTTTCTCCCTCTCTGCTGCACACACCTTTCCTCTATTTATTTATCTTTTTCAATGTGTAGCACCACATCTTCTTTTGTTCTGTATGGTATTCATATTTTGGAATAAAAATCTTTAGTTGTCGGGTCACACTCCACACAACTGAATTTGCTCCTCACTCTCACATTGCCGAGAGTTCCCGCTTTTCTACTTTCTCTTCAAAACTGCAAGCTTCTCTTTGGGTAATGTCTTGGTATTTGTATCCAAGCTATTGTCATTGGTATGGATATTTTCAATTTGTAACGACTTCATCTCCAAACATCCCAAATCCAATGATAGCTTATGTCAATGTGTTTAGATCGTGAGTGAAAAGTAGAGTTCTTATTGAGATGGATGGCACATTGACAATCATCGGAAAAGATAAATTTATCTTGCTTTGGCCCAATTCTTGCAAGAATGTTTTCATCGACAAGACCTCTTTTCAAGTTTTAGTGATAACAATGTATTCAGCCTCATTGGTAGACAAAGCAACACACTTTTGCAGTTTAGATTTGTTGTGAGGTTCCCTAGAGGATGGACCCAACCAACGAAAGAGATGTGGTGCCACACATTGCGAAATAAGAAAAGGAACACATTGGGAAAAAAGAAAAAAGAAAAACAAAGGAGACATGTGAGCAGCAAAGAGAAAAAAAAAGAGGATAAAAAAAGAAAAAATAAATAGTGAGTTTGTCTGGCACCAAGGTTCTTAAAATCCAACAGTAAATTTTCAATATTGCCGGTGACGGCCTAAACTATGTTTCTGTTGGTTGAGATCCTTGTTTCCTCTCTTGTATTGCCTCTATTGAGTGAGACCTAAACTTTTTAGTTTGATGATATTTGTTAAAATCCACCCTTTTGATGAAGAGTTGTTGATTCATTATTGGCTTCTGGTTTTTACTAGAGAAAAATTGTTGAGCCCCATCACTTCACTAGTGGAAGTTTTTGTGCTAGATTAGCATCTTGTGGTTTGCCCTTCGTATTGAGGGTGTTCCACGTAAAATCCGATGTTTGAATTTTTTATGAGTTTCTTGTTATCTTATTCAGTTATTTGCGTATTTGGTGATTATTATTTGGTTTTGGTATGTCTATTTAATTCGTCAGAAAGGAAAAATGAATTATCAATTCCACTGCTTTTCTGATTATTGATTCTTTTTAGGCTTGAAGCATTATTGTATGTTTCTTCCATGGAAAATCCTGTACTTCTATTACGTTAGAAGCCTTTGATGTCTGAACTAGTTTCTACTGCTTTAAAATTTCTTTTGTTTTTAACATTTACCTTAGATTTGTGAATCAGTAGTACATCTTAAGTTTTAATATTGTCTCACGGTTCGTTTGTTACTTTGTTTACATTTTTAATATTATTTCACAGAAACAATTATTTTTTGAACATGAAGTTAATAGTGTCACAGTTAGTTTGTTTATATATAATATTATTTCACAGAACTGGTTATTTTCTATCTTTTAAACGAACAGAAGAAAAACAAGGAGGGCTTTCTAAAGCTGCTTTGGTGTATTTATATGATAATAGTGCTGAATTCTGTGTGCTTTTGGTGAACAGGCCACAATTGGACTTGCGTATTTCATATTTATTGCATTGAACAAAGATGATAGGTCAAGAGGGAGTGGAGGTTCCACTTTCACATCTACGGAGAACAGAGGTTCCACAGCGACGGAGGAGGAAGCTCTTGAAGAAGCTAGAAGAATAATGGACAAGTACAAGTAATAACTGTATGATGGGATGGAATTAGATGGTTAGAGCTGAACATATAAAACACTAAGTGTTTGTTATATATTCTTTAAACGTGGGCCATATTCTTAGAAAAATCCTGAGCACTAAAGCTTTTGGTTATTTCTGATTACAGAGTGAACATATAGGAAGATATAAACTGCTTAAGCAATTTTCCTATAAATATTTTTTGTGAGTTTTACCTGCAAGCAGCATGAGTGTTGATTCGGGCATTATTATAGGACTGTAGCAGCAGTCATGATGTTGCTTTGCATCTCAGATGTATATCATTTCACTTTCAAATGTGCCATCAATATGCCTTCTTGACTAATGCTTAACAATCTGGCTGTCATTTGTGCGATTGTGAATTCTTATTTACCAGTACACATATTACAAACTGACAATCAAAATACACACCATAAATTAAAAAGAAATAACAGCTGAAAAGCAAGCACACAGTAATCCTAATCATATTCTGCCTCAAATCTTCATCTTCATGTTCATTCGTGCTGGTTAATGGTCACCACAAATCTTTTTTTGAAAAGAGACTAATATCATCAGCCCTGCGTCAGACTCAACCAGTTGGGAAAATTGTCCAACATAACTGTTGAACAAGGAATATACAAAGCTCCAGCTAAACAACGATTGCAGTCCCTGGGAACAAAGACTAAAGACTGGACACCAGACCTATTAACGACTCTTTGACATCCTGAATAACAGTTTCAATATTACTCATAGAGGATGATAAACCACCACACAAATTTACAACATTCAGGGATCAATTCCATGAAAAGAGGAGTGAAACCACTGTCAGCTGCCATTAAAATACCTTCTAAAATTGCTTTGGCCTCTGCAATTTCCACAGAAGTAACAATATTGAAAACAAGACCAGCAGCCAAAAGTAGGGTTGGCAATTTGAGGGCCCAAACCTGCACTTGACCCAAACCCTGAAAAAAAAACCCGCAAATTTTCAAAGGGCCTAAACCCAGCCCAAGCAGGCAATTTACTCATGTCGGTAGGGTTCCAACCCAACCAGCAAAAGTCAGGGTTTTACCCAAACCCACATTTGACCCGAATTTGGATCCGAATTTGGACCCGGATATTTAACCCGAATTCTATACATAAATTTTTACCCATTTAACCCGGATTGAGCTAAAAGTTTTTAGGTCACAATTTTAACAAAATTAATTAATTAAAAATTCTATTAAAACAAGTAATCCAAAGGAAAATTTTTAGGGATAATTACCCCGGTAGGGGAATTGGTTTCAAAATGACTATTAGATGTGGAATTGATTTCAAAATGACCAGTTTTGACGATTCTGTTATAACACCATTAAGTTTTTCTAGAATTACTTTAGTGGTCATCATTTGTTCACTTGATATCAAAATGGCTATTATAATCATATTTTTTTTTCTTCAGAATTACTTTAGTGGTCATCCATTTGGTCAATTGATATCAAAATGACTATTATAATTATCCCAGTTTTTGTAGAATTATTCTATTGGCCATCTATTTGGTTAATTGGTATCAAACCGAATTTCCAATAGAAAATTTTGATGTGGGTTGCAGATCTGAAATCAACCTTAGAACATGATGATTCTGGGTATGTGTAAAAGGTTGCACAACTTCTTCTTCTGTAACGACACCGTTTTTGGAGAGAGAGAGAGAGAGAATGGATTTGGAGGGGTTGGAGGAGGAAACACAACACTTAGTAGACAATAAGGAGAAATAAAATAAAAATAATAATGTTTTCAAGAGATGTAAGTAGGGGTGTGTATTTTCGGTTTTTTTTGGACTAAAGTTCAATGTCAAACCAAACAAATATGGATCGGTTTGGCTATATTTCAACCCAAACCAAACCAATGTGATTTTTCAAACCGATTCAAACAAAACCAAAAAAGATTGGGTTGGTTTGGATAGGTTTATCGATTTCGATTTGAACTCAATTTTTTTTGGGTATTATATTATTAAAATATTTAAATAAAAAATCATAACATAAAATATTAATTTTACATATATAAGTGAAGTACAGAAAAGTCAATCGAGTAATTACTGTATGTGTGTATATATGCTCTGATTAAAGATATGTTTGTCATCATCTATGCTTTTGAAACCCTAATACATTGATCAATCAGAAGAATTGTATCAAAACTAATAAATAAACTATAAAAACTTAAAATAATCAGTAAAAGTTATAAAACCTAGACTGAATAGAAAACATATGTGAATTTTATATTTTAGTTTTACTTTCTAAAGTATGTGGTTTAGTTTGGGTTGGTGAATTATTTCACGAGTGGTGCTATTGGCACACCCCCTACTGATCTATTCATGCCCCGCTTTTTAAAATTCTGATTTAATTAAATAAAATTAAATGTTTTTATTAAATTTTTTGGTTTATTTCCAAAACTACCAATTTTACTTATTTTTCAAACTTAATACATACCTTATATGATCTCTCTATCTCTTATCTCTGTATCTGTATACATCTCTCTTACCTCCAGTGATTGATTTATTTTTTTCTTCTTATTTATTTATTTTTAGTTTTTTTTTCTTCTTATTTTATGATGGAAACGAAAAAATAAAAAATAACAGGGTACTTCAACACAACGACAGCTTGATATCATTCTAAAGAAAAAATAAACTTCAAACTTATTTCCAAAGAATGAATTGTTTCCAGATGCTTACTATCATTGTCAGACAATTCTTGCTTTATGTCATTCTTAGACAATTCTTCAAGATGTTTGATATCGTTTTTAGATAATTCTTCCATATTCTTGATATTGTTCATAAACTCTTTCATAATGTTTTAGATGTATGTAAGAAGTAGATTTTAGGGTTTAAGAGTTATTTTGTATTTGAAGAAACAGAATACTTGGTTTTTTTTTTGGAAAAGGAATATGAGATTTTAATAAATTTATTTTGTAGAAGATTTCTTTCCTAAATTGTATGTCTCTTTAAGTAATTTTGATAAAGGAAAAAAAGAATATTATATAATTAAAAAAAGTGGGGCATGAATAGATTAGTAGGGGATGTGCCAATAGCACCACTCTTATTTCACTCAATTCTAAATTGAACCACCTTTAATCGGATTGTCCAAAAGACAAACCGAACCACCCATTTTTATATTTGTAATCGAACCAACCCAAACTTGGGTTGGTCAGTTTGATTCGGTTTAACGGTTTTTTTTGCATACCCCTAGATGTAAGAGGAGAGAGAGTCTAGATTCATGATTGGTATTGATATTGCAAGGGGGCTGCTTATTCCATCTTCCACGTTAACTACTTTCAAATTTACCAAAAATAATAAAATTGAGTAAATGCATATCTGGGTGATACTGCCATACAAATCTAAATAAATGTTTTCTATAATTAATATTTTCTGGATTTCAATGTAATTCCTTTTTTTTTTTATACAAAACATCGTGCAGAATATTTTCCGGTTTATTTTTAATGTATTTCAAATAAATTAAATATAAATGCATTTGACTTAGATTCCATATCAGCCCTTACAATATTGGTAAGAAATCCATTATATATGGAATCCAGTAGATATGAAACTTATTTGACGGTAAACTTAACGGAGTTTGACGGAATAACCATTAGTATAACAATGTTCGTCAAAAATGACCATTTTGAAACCAATTCCTCATCTAATGGTTATTTTGATAGTATTGATCCAAATTGATGGCCACTGAGGTTATTATTCCAAATTTTTACAACTCAATCCAAATAGAAATTTTTTTACATACTACTAAAAATAAAAAATAAAAAATAATCCAAATCCAAAAAACCAAAACACAAAAAAAAAAAAATCATAACGGTGCTGTCAGCTCTTCGTCATCTACTCCTTCAGGCTTCAGTAGCATATACTTCTTCCGGAATATGACCCGATAACAATGAAAATAAAGTAAAAACAAAAAAGTATAATCAATATCAATGGTAAGTACTTTAATAAAAGTACTACATAATTTGAAAATTTTCGTACCTCTAAAAGGAGCCCATATCCAATTTTATGCACACATCAATGCCACCAACGTGTCCGAATGCAATCTTCTACGATGTGGACTCAAAAATTTACTGCCAGCACTGAAACCAAACTCGAAAGCCACCGTAGAGATGGGAATAGCCAAGATGTCTTTGGCAATCATAGCCAAAATCGGATACTTCTCTTTGTTAACCTTCCACCAAGACAATATGTCAAAGTTATGAGTGTTATTTTCAACTTGTTCAGACTTATTCATAATACTAACAGCCACATATCTATAGTAATTGAACTCTACTCTCAATACTCTCCAACAGTTTTAATGTTTTATCCCTCTCAATATTATACAACTTAAAAATTTCACTTTTCAACGTTTTTCTACTCATTGATTCAAACTTGGGTTGACAATATTACATCACTTCCCCGAAACCTAGTGTATTCAACAAAACATAAAGGAAGCTCATGCATAATAATTATCTTTGCTACTTTAGTCTTACCAACATTAAGATCAAACAAAGTATTTGTTTCATTTGTGGTTAGTGCTGTAAATATGGGCCGGGCCTGGAGGGCCCGGTCCGGCCGGCCTGCCAAGGATGGCGGGCCGTGCCTGGCACGGCCCCCATTCTTGGCACGTGCCGGGTCAGGCTTCCAGGCACGGCGTGCCGGCCCGGCACGGCGTGCCAAGCCCAACGGCCGGCACCCGTGCCGGCACGGCGTGCCGACCGTTGGGCCCGTAGAATTTTTTTTATTTTTTTTATTTTTTATTTTTAAATTTAACTATATTTTTATTGTTTTTTTTAAAAAATAACCGTTGGCTGACGTCATGGCTGACGTCAGCCAATGGTTATTTTTTTAAAAAAACATTAAAAATTACAATTTGCCCCCTCAACTCTTGTATTTTATATTTTTACCCACTTTTCTAATTTTTCTATAAATACTCCCACACATTCCACTTTTCATTCACTTTCTCTAATTCTCTCAATCTCTCCATTCTCAAACTCTCTATACAATTTCAATTATTCTTAATTTCATTCTTACTCTCTCTCTACTATTCTACACTACTAATATACTATTATAATATTTTATTAGTAATTTACTATTATTCTCTAATCTCTCCACCAAGACACCAAAGTTCAAACTTCAAAGGTACATTTTTATTTAAGTGTTATATTTTAAATTTAATATGTTTGTTTAGTTAGTAAATTTATCATTTTATGTTTATATCAGTTATTAATTTTATTTATTTAGTAAATTTATAATTTTTATGTGTAGGGGTTAATTTTTATTTTTATTTTTAGTAAATTAATCATTTTATGTGTAGGAGTTAATTTTAATATATTGTTTTAGTAAAATAATCATTTTATGTGTAGGAGTTAATTTTAATATATTGTTTTAGTAAAAAAAAAATCATTTTTATGTATAGGGGTTAATTTTAATATATTTTTTTAGTTAAAAAATCATTTTATTTGTAGTAGTTAATTTTAATATATTTTGTTTGTAAAATAATCATTTTATGTGTAGGAGTTCATTTTAATATATTGTTTTAGTTAAAAAAAATCATTTTATGTGTAGGAGTTAATTTTAATATAAATTTTTAGTAAATTAGTAATTTTTATGTGTAGGAGTTAATTTTAATATATTGTTTTAGTAAAATAATCATTTTATGTGTAGGAGTTAATTTTAATATATTGTTTTAGTAAAAAAAAATCATTTTATGTGTAGGAGTTAATTTTAATATATTGTTTTAGTAAAAAAAAATCATTTTATGTGTAGGAGTTAATTTTAATATATTGTTTTAGTAAATTAATAATTTTTATGTGTAGGAGTTAATTTTAATATATTGTTTTAGTAAATTAATAATTTTTATGTGTAGGAGTTAATTTTAATATATTGTTTTAGTAAAATAATCATTTTATGTGTAGGAGTTAATTTTAATATATTGTTTTAGTAAAACAAAATCATTTTATGTGTAGTAGTTAATTTTAATATATTTTTTTAGTAAATTAATAATTTTTATGTGTAGGAGTTAATTTTAATATATTGTTTTAGTAAAAAAAATCATTTTATGTGTAGGAGTTAATTTTAATATATTGTTTTAGTAAATTAATAATTTTTATGTGTAGGAGTTAATTTTAATATATTGTTTTAGTAAATTAATCATTTTATGTGTAGGAGTTAATTTTAATATATTGTTTTAGTAAATTAATCATTTTATGTGTAGGAGTTAATTTTAATATATTTTTTTAGTAAAATAATCATTGTATGTGTAGGAGTTAATTTTAATATATTGTTTTAGTAAATTAATAATTTTTATGTGTAGGAGTTAATTTTAATATATTGTTTTAGTAAAAAAAAATCATTTTATGTGTAGGAGTTAATTTTAATATATTGTTTTAGTAAATTAATAATTTTTATGTGTAGGAGTTAATTTTAATATATTTTTTTAGTAAATTAATAATTTTTATGTGTAGGAGTTAATTTTAATATATTGTTTTAGTAAAATAATAATTTTTATGTGTAGGAGTTAATTTTAATATATTGTTTTAGTAAAAAAAAATCATTTTATGTGTAGGAGTTAATTTTAATATATTGTTTTAGTAAATTAATAATTTTTATGTGTAGGAGTTAATTTTAATATATTGTTTTAGTAAATTAATAATTTTTATGTGTAGGAGTTAATTTTAATATATTGTTTTAGTAAAATAATCATTTTATGTGTAGGAGTTAATTTCAATATATTGTTTTAGTAAATTAATAATTTTTATGTGTAGGAGTTAATTTTAATATATTGTTTTAGGAAATGGATCCCACCCATCCTTATTTTCCAGACGGTCTAAACATGCTGAACGATGATTTTGATCTCTCCGGACCGGCAGAAACCGGAGCGGGACCTTCTGGTTCCGGCGCCACACCGACATCACGTACCAAATCTAAGAGGTTAACATCGATGTATGGCAGTGTTTTGACGTAGTAGAAATGACACTTCCAGACGGTACGGTCAGCCCCAGAGCCAAATGTAAGTTTTGTCCTAAGAACTATACCACTACTAAGGGTGGAACCGGTCATTTGAGAAGACATATACAAAAATGCATGCCCAAACACGTACAGGTACCCAATACAACCCAGACACAACTGCAACGGCACCCAGACGGGTCGGTTACGACGTGGCATTACGACGCCGCACATGCTAGAGAATGTTTGGCACAGTACATTGCACAAACTGATCAACCTATTAATTTCGGTGACTGTGTTTTTTTTCAAGAATTTATAACATCTGCATTTTGCCCCCAAATGCAAATTGTTTCTAGAACCACCACTAGGAACTATTTGATAAAAATGTTTAAAACCCAACGAGATGACTTGACGGCTGAATTACAGCATCTAACTGTCTCAATTGCATTAACTTCCGATATTTGGAACGCATGTTCCAAACAGGACTATTTATGTGTCACAGGACACTATTTAGACTCTGAATGTAAGATACAAAAAAAAATTCTTGGTTTTCGTCCTATGGATTTTGCACATACCGCAGACAATATTTTTGCTGTCATTCTTTCTGTTTTAGAAACTTATGACATAACTCATCGCATCCTCTCTATCACATTAGATAATGCATCGGCAAATACTAAGTCTATTGCATTGTTTACTGAAAGAAACATCCCGCAAGCTGGGGGTTATTTCTTCCACCAGCGTTGTGCATGTCATATCATAAATTTAGTTGTACAGTCTGGTTTGAAGAAAGTAAGCAATCGTATAGAACGCATCAGAGATGCCATTTCTTGGATCGGTAGCTCTAATCCAAGATTTCAAGAATTTGGCAGACACTGTACATTAAACGGTCTACGACCCCGACGATTCCAAACTGATATGCCGGTAAGGTGGAACTCTACTTACTTAATGCTGAAAAATTGTTTGGAATATGATACAACTATTTCGGGTTTTTATAACATGAAATTGGCCGAAAGTGGCTGTCCACCTGCTCAATCACTGACACCAGACGATTGGTATGTGGCAAAGATTTTTGTTGAATTTTTACAGGTTTTTTACAATGCCACTGTAACCCTTTCTGGGGTCTACTACCCCACATCTTCCCAGGCAATCCATCAGATTGTGGAAATGTCTGACATGTTAAACACTTATAGGGAAGATGACTTGCTTGGCGATGCAGTTGTTGCCATGGAGACCAAGTTTAAAAAATACTGGTCTGAAATGCCTTTCCTTTATGCCTTAGGTGTTATAGTAGATCCTAGAATTAAATTAGCTGGTTTAGAATATTTGCTTGAGTTTACTGGTAATAAATTGTCAATAGATTATTCCGAACAGATTACTGACATTCGAAACAAGTTGTTCGAAGTTTTTAGTATTTATGAGCGCAGGTTTGACGGCATTCACACGGAACCATCACCAGAACCGGACAGACAACCATTGCCGACAAGTTGGAGCATTCTCAAACGCTGGAAAAAAGACAAATCAGCAAGTTCTTCTTCTTCAACTACACGATCTGCTGCATCTTCTGGTGCCGAACTGAATAGGTTCCTTGAAGCACAGTTTGATGCCGACGAAAACACGGAGAATTTTGATCTGTTGTTATGGTGGAAGACCTATAGCTACAGGTATCCGGTCTTATCACACTTAGCACGTGACATACTGGTTATCCCCGTGTCCACTGTGTCTTCAGAACAGGCATTCAGCACGAGTGGACGAATTATTGAACCAAGAAGAAATTGTTTGACTCCAGAGATGGTGGAAGTATTAATATGCATTCGGGATTGGGAGCATGCTCGAAAGAGGATGCAAAATGAAACGGTAGATGAACAATTTATTCAAAATTTCTCCAATTTATATGTCGATGAGGGTTCCGCCAGTAACCAGGTCCAGAACTAGGTTGTACATGTACATTTACTTGTAATACGATTGCACTCTTTTTCCCTTACCAAGTTTTTATCCCACTGGGTTTTCTTGGTAAGGTTTTTAATGAGGCAATCATATAAATATGTAATACTGAAAGTCCGAAATAAATAAAGAATTCTTCATTTCATATTTTTATCTACTATTTTTTTCTTTCATGTTTTATCTTTATTTATTTTTTGAATTAATTCATTAAATAAAATAAAAAATGTATCTATAATCTATTATTAATTTATTATAAACATTTTTTTATTATATAAAAATAATAATATATAAAAAAAAAATTTTTAAAAAAATATGGGCCGGCCCATTTGGCCCGCCAAATTGGCCCACGGGCCGGCACGGCACGGCACGCGGCACGGCACGGAAGGGCCGTGCCGGGCCCCCATTTAGGAAAACGGGCCGTGCCGATGTGGGCCGGGCCGGCCCCCTTTTACAGCACTATTTGTGGTTGCTTGGTGTTTGCCAAGACATTTTTCATTTTTTCACGTGTCCTTTCAAACTTGACATCCCCGTCCGTTTACCAGCAACCAATACTTTTTCATAAAATTTACACTTTACCTTCTTTACACCATCAATATCAACTCTTGTCATTTGAGTCAAAATAAATGAAGTTTCACGTTTCCGTTTAGAGACACCTGAAGCACTACTTGGCTCAACATCTACAACCCATTACTAGTAGAAGTATTAATTTGACTTCCTTCAAAACTAGTAATATTGTTTAACTACCTAATAAATTTGAAATATTCAATCAAAAACCAAGCCCAACAAATAAAAACACACATACAATTAAAGGAAACAAGAATAACAAAGGGAATTCATCCCACATAGTGTGATATTTATTTTGACAATGAATATATTTTAATAGTGTTTTAGTTGACAAGATGAGGTTGGTTCGGTGGTAAACCCCTCGCACTTGCACCACGAGGTTGCGGGTTTGAATTCTCCCTTTCTAAAAAAAACTCTGAATTTATGTAATAGTGTAATACTTAAAAAATGGGTATTATCACTAAAGTCCCTACTTTTTCATGAATTGTCATATTTTTAAACGTCTTTGCCATATTAATCACTTTAGTCACTTGTTTTTTCAAAATACATCACTTTAGTCCATTTGACCAAAAACTAAGGGTCAACTATAATATAATATATAAAAATACAATTTTACCCTTTATTGTTATTTTTAAAATTTTTCCTTTTAGTCCCTCTAATTTCAATAATAGCTGGTCAATCCCTGAAAAAATAAAATGCTTTTATCAAGGATTGAACCTTCAACCTTGTGATTAAAAGCCACAACCTCTAACCAATTCAGCTACTCTAGTTTGTTGTTGTGAATTTGTTGATTTAAATGTGTGTGTATATATATATATATATATATATATATATATATATATATATATAATTTGTTTAAACTAATTTAAATCTGTTTATATAATTTAAAATAAACATATATTTAATAATAATAATAATAATATATAAAAACATATTTATGAAAATGAAAAAGAAAATAACAAAATAAAAGTAAAAAAAGGAAAAAAAGGAATTTTTATTTATTTTTCTTCTCTGTTGTTGATTGTTTTTCCCTTTTCAATTTACTGGTCTTTGATTTTCTGGGTTTTTTTTAATCAAATTGAAATAATATATTTTTTGAAAAGAAAAAAAATCCAAAAAAAAAAGAAAGAAAAAAATTTACAGGCTTTGATTTTTTAAATTTTTTGGATTTCCTTTTATTTTTTTATTTCCTTTTTCATTTTCATAAATATGTTTTTATATATTATTATTATTATTAAATATAAGTTTATTTAAAATTATATAAATAGATTAGATATATATATATATATATATATATATATATATATATTTAAATCAACAAATACTCAACAATAAATTAGAGTAGCTCAACTGGTTAGAGGTAGTTGTTTTTAATCACTAGGTTGAAGGTTCAATCCTTGATAAAAGCATTTTATTTTTTCAAGGATTGACTGCCTATTATTGAAACTAGAGGGATTAAAAAGAAATTTTTTAAAAATAACTATAAAGGGTAAAATTGTATTTTTATATATTATATTATGGTTGACCCTTAGTTTTTGGTCAAATAGACTAAAGTGATGTATTTTGAAAAAACAAGGGACTAAAGTGACTAATCTGGCAAAGACTTTTAAATAGGTGACAATTCATGAAAAAATAGGGACTTTAGTGATAATACCCGCTTAAAAAAATAGTTCAATCCAATTCATGACTTAGCTTGATTACAGTCACACACATTCACGTTTACATTGAATAATTCAAACAAAATGTTATATAATAGATTTTCTCGCCGCATATAAATTAATCAGGTTGAACAAAATACATATGTGAAAACGATGTCCACATGATGATGGTCCATTAGAGACAAATTAACGGATCAATCATGACTTTATTTGTTAATGGTTTGAGAACCCCACCAAAAAACCCACATGATATATGAATCTGAATCAGAATCGGACAAGGAACAGAACAATCTAAAACTAATATAAATCTATCTATACTTCACTGCTACAAGAGGAAGTAAAAATGTCATGGCAACATGATAAACCCAAATAAATATAAGAACTGACCTGAAAACCAATCTTGTTGATGAAGAACTAACCTGAAGCCGAAATCCTAACTCGAGTACAGTTGAAGATGAAATTAATTTTTTTTTTTAAGAAATCTTCAAAACCCATCACGTAATCAACACGAAAAACACATACAAAGATGCAACCAAAACACCCCACGAAAATTTAGACACAAAAAGGAACCCAGAAGAAGAAAATATGATTTACTTAACAAGAAAAGGAACCCAGATGAAGAAAACATATTTTGCTTAGATTTACCTATGTTTTGGGTGATGGACTAGTAGCCGGAGATGGTCTCTGTTTTGGATGAACTTGTCGGAGACGGTTTCTGTTTTTGGGACCGACAAGACGACGACAAATCTCACCGTCGTGAAGGGTTGTTACACTCCGTATTTTGATAGATAAAATTTAAGAGGACAGGTATTTTTGCTGGTTTATTTGAGGAACCAACACCTCCCACTTTGCTGGTTTATATGAGGAACCAACACCTCCCACTCAAAAGTAGTTGACAACCAAAAAACTATATCTTTATTTCAGGATTCAATGGATTTAAATACGATCATAGTGATAACAAAAACAGAGGAAAAATATGATGCCGGAGGCTGCGTGAGGGTCATTTTTGGTATGTTTGGAAGTCCAAAAGATATTTGTGAAGGAACTCAAATGTGATCAAAATGTTTTCAAAACAGTATAATGGCAAGTGAGGAATCGTTCTATAGGGATTGATAGGTAATAGTAATCAAATCAATATCTAATACTAGAAATGAGGTAGATTGAAAATTGGTACAAAAACCGATCGGTAAAAGATAGGGATAAATGAATCGGATACGTTGAATCGCGCACAAATACCGGAAATGAAACAAAACCTACTATTATACTGTTGATCCGTGCATGGATACCAGGATAACAGACTTCAAATACGTTGATCTTTACAAGATGCCGTAAATGGAAGATAAAGAGAAAAATCTCTAATTTTTTTATTCATTCAACAACTTCTTCTCAAAACCTAATACAAACTACTTAAATAATAAAAGCAACCCGAATATATTAAGATTCGATATCAACTAAAATTCCTAAACAAGAAAAGAATTCTAAAACTTCTAAACCTAATCGGGAAAAGAATCCCAAATGAAAAAGATATCAAATCTCCTAAAACAAATAAAAATAATTCTAAAACATTAAAAACCGAAAATTGGATTTGATTTAATAAAATCAAATCATAAAATAATTAATAACCTATGTTAACCGAAAAATTCACTTGGGGAGAGAAATTCCTGTTAACTCCCTCAACCACCACCGATGGGTGGTAGTAGGATAGGTGCCTTCGGTACCGAGGTTCCTTTCTTATATTGGAGATTAAGACAGACAAATACAAAAGAACCATATGGATATGAAAGATACTGTTTTATTAATGGTTTTTACTATATCGATGTTACAATACACTCTTTTCTCTCCTTTCTCTCTTTTTTGGTACAAGATGGTGGTGGAGAATACGTTTATGTCAATAGGTGGCTATTTCCCTCACAGTGATTGTCTCAAACTCTCACTTGCTTCCAAGAATTCAGAAGGAGATTCCTTGGGGTTAAGTCTCTCTTTCTTGGTGATCAAAAAACCGACCCTCACTTTGTCCTCCAAGGTCATATATATAGACCTACCATATCCCTCAGAATTTGGCTGTATTAATGAGGATTATTTGGAATCCTATTTCAGGAATTGAAAGGAGTTGAGTGAGGCTAAAGGCATGGGATTTGATCCCGTTAATCACTATCATGTTTAAACTCTGATTCGGTTGACCGTTTGGTCTCATTTATGACGCTTTAAATGGAGATGGAGTCAACTTTCCCTGATTGTGTTGCTTGGAGAGGTACACTGGTTCTATATCCTGGCGGCGAGGTATACTGGTGTATTGATTTGATTTACTGGCGTGGCGCTTGTTCTTTCATGCTGGTGACTTTGTGATGATATTCATCTTGTTGGGCGGGTAGGAAGCCTGTATTGGTTGGGTTTTAGGCTGATGTCGAGGCGTTCTGGGACACCGGGTACATGTCACGATACCGGGGTACCAGGTATTAAGTACCGGGTACCTGCGAGGTATGTCATATTGCAGTACCAGGTGTCAGAGTGGATGCTCAACGTGGTACCTGCTCTTTCTAGTTCGTACCTCCGGTACTTCATCTGGTAGGTAGGTGGTCGAGGTCCCAGCCTTACTAGATATTAATTTCCTCTGTGTCGTGGCATTGATCCCGATGGGTATCAGGGAGCTGGGATTGGTCCCTTCTAGGTAGATATTTATTGGAAAATTCTCCTTTGGTCCCTTGCTAAAAAACCCTGTTAATAGAAGTCCCCCCTGACTTGAACATCGGTACCAGGTCAGGGTTGGAGTCAAGATTTAAAACACTTGGAGAATTTTTGTAAACGTTTCATAGAATGGAATCTTCCCCTTGTATGCTAACTTAAATGGGTCTTCCACGTGGCTGGCTAGGGTAGGCCGAATTCAACAAAGGAAATATCTCGGAGGCGCGCGTTTCTCGAAATCGTTCCCCTTACGTCACAGATTATCTCGCTACATTGATTACCTTCTCTGCTCGTTACAAGTAGCTACTACTTCTTCTATCTAAACCTCGCTCCTCCACGACGTACTCACTTTCCCTTCAAGCAAATTTCCTAAAATTCTTACATTCGTGCGATACCTAGTTTTCCTCTTCTTAGTCCTTCATCCCCCATCTCTTCTACTTCCAAGAATTTATGTTTCGATTTTGCTACAATGTCTTCCCTCATTAGCGACAGTGTTGAGCAGCTGTTTGACGATGATGCAACCGCTAGCGGGAGTCTTGCACTTAGAAAAAGGGTTTGCGTTGACGACGACAGCGGGGACGACACTCCTCTTCAGTGCCGCCGCTCAAACAGAAACGTTGCAATCGGGACCGGCTTCTCAAACGATCCTAGCACTCCTGTTGACGTAGACATGGAATTGAGTGGAGATACAGGCGCTGTCGGGGTAGGTGGAGACCGGGATGGTGAAGTCATGGACACCGTGGGAAGGGTGCTTGCCCTTCTCTACGAGTACAAATGTATCCCTAACTCTACCAGTACCCCGAATACCATCAGGCCCTTACGGAGGGATTTTAAGGTCCCTAAAGACGTCATTATCACTGTTCCTCCGCTGGACTATGATATGTATACCCCCTCTGTTGGCGAGCTCCCGATTCACACGGCGGATTTCGAGAGTGCAGTCAGGCTACCTATTCACCTTACCTTACGTAGGGTGCTACATGCCTTGTAGCTCGCCCCCCTTCCGCTAACACCAGGATTCTGGAGGGATCCGGTGGGGTTCTTGGTACTGTGGAGAGAGCAATGCAACAAAGATAACATCGATCGGGAGCCGGGGTCGGATGAGCTCGAATATTTGTTCTAGATTGCTGCTAACTCCTCCGGCCCAAATGGACAATTCTATGCTTGGGCCAAAAATAATTTGAAGTTCGTGGTGCCAGGGGCCACGAAGAAGGATAACTCATAGGAGGAAGAATGAGTTATCATCAAGGGCGAATGGGGTAGCTCAGTCCATATTGGAGGATCCGAGTTCCCGGTTCCTACAAGCTTCAGTGGCAAGCCCGGCGTTGGAAAAAGGCAGGTTGTCTTCTGAATCAGAGAAAATTCTAAAGGCCATCATGGCCCGAAATTATGCCAATTTTGAGGTATCCTACCTCGGATGCTTTCGACGCAGGAAGGGTAGAATTTTACCTCCGCGTCTCCAACACACTTCTAGGTAAACAATCTTCCTTGTCCTATCTTGGTAGCGTTTCTTTATTGATTATGCATATGCTAATTTCTTGTATTGATAGTCTCTACAGTGCGTCCACCGGTTCCAGAGGAGAGGCTTGACCTCGCCGACCGCGATTCTCCACCGCTCTCTCCTATCGGGCCTTCATCACTCCCCAATCCTGTGGTCGTGGCTGGTACCTCTTCTGGGTCTAGCAGGCGTGTATCAATCCCGGTCGAGGTATATGGGGCTTCAACTCCTCATTCTCCTCTTGTGGATAGGTTACTGAAGGCTTTTATGGCCCGAGTGGGACGGGTCCGATGCGCTCCCCGCCAGACGCAAGGTCCGTCATCTACCGCCCCAGCCAATACCACTGCTGCTACCGCTGTTGCTCCTTCTGCCTCTGAGCGATCCACCCGGGTTGAGAGGGGTTCTGATCCTGCCGCTATTGCCCAGGTTGCTCTTCGTGATAGGTCGGGATCGAGGTCAAGAGATAACAGCCAGGATGAGGTCTTGGCTAAGTTTACAGCTTCCTGCCCTGGTGGGGTTTTGGAGGCCATGACTTCCATGCCAGTCGATTATATGATCTCCAAAGGATCTGCTCTTCTGGCTGAGGTAAGCTATTTCGTCTGGTCGTCTATCTCGATTTCATAATTTGCAACATTCTAATTAATGTTTCGTACTTGGCAGGCCTTCAAGTTCAACGTGGCAATAAGCCATCAGGTTGGCTCTCTCTGGAAGCCAGTCAAGGATACTGTTAACAGTTTTTCTGGCAAGGGACCAAAGGAGAATTTTCTAATGAGAATCTATCCAGGAAAGATCATCTTGATATTCAAGATAACTAGTGAGATTGATACCACTACCTAGATGGAGCCGATACTCGATAAGGTCAGGACCTCGACTACCTATCTATCAAGATAGGATATTATCCCCGAAAGTATGTATCTCGCCCTACTGAAGCTCCTGATACCAGCTCAAGATTAGCACGATGATAGCTCGCACGCCCAGCACCCCGCAAGCATCTCGGCGTCGATCAAGGTATCAGGTACCTCCATACCTACCTCGATACCCACCTTGGTGTTACCTCGACTCCCGCCTGATACTCAGTATGATCATCCGGAGCTCCTCAAAGGCAAGTACCTTACCTCCCGGGTAATACGATAGGGAACATGAAGACACGAGCACCATTCCAGCAGGAAACAGAACAAGTTCATCAAGAATGGGGTGTCAGCACTACCTTCCATCTGAACCCACGATCAGAATCTCCCTCCAAGCTCCATGAAGAAGGAAAGTTGACTCCATTACTAAAATAAAGCGCCATCAATGACCCTATGGTCGATCGAATCATAATTTGAATTTTCCACTGATTAATGGGATCTAATCCCGGGCCTTCAGCTCCACACAAATGCCTTTCAACGCTTAAAATAGGACTCTCTATAATCTTCATTAAAAAGGACGGATTTTGAGGAGATTAGAGGAGTACTATATATACAGCATTGAAGGGTAAAGAATGGGGGACTTTTCATAGATTCTTGATCACCAGAACGAAAGAGAGATCTCTGGAGATTCCCGGAAGCCAGTGGGAGTCCATTGACAATCACTGGAGGAAAATCCACTTATCGACATGGAAGTTTTCTCCATCTCCATCCTGTGTAAAAGAGTGAAAAATAGTGAGAGATATGTAAATATTCATATTGTAAACCTATAGTAGTAGTTGATTAAATAAAACAGTGTTCGTTTTACTTCTCCTGGTCCCTTTGTGTCCTTTATCCATTCTTTGGTCAGTCGACCTCGATCATACTAAAAGAGGGACCCCGGTACCGAAGGTACCTACCCCGCCTCTGCTATTGGTAGTGGGTGAGAGTATTAACTGAGATTTTCACCTCGAGTGAATTTTTCTGTTAACACTTTTTGGCGCCGTCTGTGGGAAACACCACACCTTCAAAAGAAAGCATGTGTGTCTCGTTTTCTTGCTAGATTATCAGAATGAAGCTCCGATCCTCTCAGGATCATCCTGACCCGTCAGAACATCAGTCGAACATTTCAACCCGAAAGGGTCAGAAGCTGAAAAAGGGGGGAAAGGGTCCAAACCCGCCTCAAAGCTGTCAGCTGCCGTGCGGGCTACCCCCCAGGTACTTACTACCCCAGCAGATGGACCTGCTAACCTAGACTAACAGGTCGCGGCCTTTATAGAGAGCATTCACCTCCGAATGTCCGCTGAAGGCAGTACCAATCAGCTTGCGATACCAGATCCCAGGGGAGAGGCCAATCGGCAAGGTACCCGGGTACCTACCTTCGACAGGTTGGGACCACCACCTCCTGTACCAATCCATGATAGACTCGGGCCCATGCCCCCAATACCATCGGTCCATGATAGACTCGGACCAGTACCCCTGGTTCCAGGAAATCTTACAGGTCATCAACCCCGACGCGCTAGATCCGTCATTGATCTCCCGCCTAGGGAGCGTTACCATCTAGTCCAACCAGAAGCTTCCTTTAGACAGCCTCGACAGAAAGCGACCAGGAGGCGCCCTCGTTTGGTGGTAGGAGACAGCAATAGGGATGTCAGAGAAGACCCTCCCCGTGGAGAGAAGCATGATGAAACCTCTGCAACATCGGGGGGATCTGACGACCGAGATTCTGAGGTGGAGTCAGGAAATAATGGCAACAAGCATATCCGGGACCAGGTCGCCAGAATGGCAAGGGAGATCCAGGAGCTGAAGAAGGGTAAGCACCGGGAGAACCGGAAAGATCCTTCGGGAGAGATGAATGCTCCCTTCTCTAGGAGGATCAAGGAGGCAGAACTACCTCCCAAATTCAAGATGCCAACCGACAAATTTTCTGGAACCGAGGATCCCTTGAGCCATCTAGAGAGTTTTGTTCACTAGATGGAGGTCCAGAATGCTACCCGGGCCACAATGTGCAGAATGTTCCCTACCACGTTGACTGACTGTGCCAAGACATGGTTCAGGAAACTACCGACGGGGAGCGTTGACTCATTCACCAGGTTGACTACTGACTTATGTGCCCAGTTTTAGGGCATCAAACCTCGTCCCAAGGATCCCATTCATCTCCAGTATA
Organism: Dipteronia sinensis; assembly: GCA_033220585.1. Taxonomy (NCBI): domain Eukaryota; kingdom Viridiplantae; phylum Streptophyta; class Magnoliopsida; order Sapindales; family Sapindaceae; genus Dipteronia; species Dipteronia sinensis. Next base: position 27,048,446 of record CM065643.1, on the reverse strand, counting down.
TGGTCTAGGAGCGGGGTGAAATGCTCAGAGCCTACGTAGAGAGGTTCCACAAGGAAGTGATCCAGATGAGGGTCTTCGCGGAATATGAGGTTTTGGCCAATTTCAGAAGGAACATATGGGCAGGTAGGCTGTTCAGATCCTTCGCCAAACATCCCCCGGAGACCTACCAGGAAGCCTACAACAGAGCTCTAGAGCAGGTCGAGATAGACAAACAGCTCCGAGTCAAAATGGAGCATGATGATATGAGGATTGCCAAGCGCCAGAAAAGGGAGGTGGTCAAGCCGGTACCAGTTCGAAAAAGTCAGAACAGACCTCCCAACAAGTCTGCATATCGGTCGCCGCACTACCAGCCCCCACAGAACCGGTACCCAGTCAGGCGAACTTCACCCAGAGCTACACCTTCACTTAAGGACGTAGCCCGGGTCGATAGAGATGAAAGGGGATACTCACATTACACCCCCTTGAACGCATCTCGTGAAACTATCTACCTCGCCATCCTTGATAAGGGACTGCTCAGAAAGCCAGGCCCAATGAAGGTACCAACTGATCAGCGGAACCGCTACAAGTATTGTGACTTCCATGAGGATACAGGTCATAATACCTCGGAGTGTTATAGTCTGCGGAACCAGATTGAAGCCTTGGTTAGGGGAGGTTGCTTGGAGGAATTCTTTCAATAGGTTCGCGACAATATACGTACTTGAAAGGAGGTCCAGGCCGATATCAAGGCATATGAGGAAGGAAGGAAAGAAAAAGGGAAAGATCTGATGGAGCAGATCCATATTGTCAATACCATCAGCGGAGGTCCCACCCTGGCTGAAATCTCCAACAATGCTTGAAAAAACCATGCCAGGAAAGCTCCCAGATTGGAAGCAAGCCAAAATGTTTTCAAAGTTACTAGGGGACCACCTCAGTTTTCTTCTACTGCATAGATCATATTCACAGAAGATGACGTCTACAACACCGTACAGCCCCACGATGACCCTATGGTCATCACTGTGCAGATAGCCAACAACTTGGTCCATCGTGTCTTGATTGACACAGGCAGTAGCTTTGATATCCTCTTCAAAAGCGTTTTGGAGCAATTCAACATGAAAAGACCTTGCTACAATAGCTGTACTACCCCATTATACGGGTTCACAGGAGGCTCACTGATTCCCACCGGGTCTATGATCCTACCGGTAATAGTAGGGACAGTGCCACTACAGTAGAACCTGATGAAGGATTTCGTTATAATAGACACCCCGTCCGCCTACAACGCCATACTGGGAAGACCTTACCTATCTGCTCTTAAAGGAGTCTTGTCGATATATCATAACGTCCTTAAATTTCCAGTAGGATACAAGGTGGGCGAAGTGAGAGGAGATCAACAGGTTGCACGCAAGTGTTATGCAGTATTTACCAATCCAGCGGCCCTGGCTAAGCAATGCGTGCAGATAACCATCAACCAAGGTCACCAGTTCTAAAAGGAAGATGTTGAAGGTGAAACAGATTCGATTGAAATGGGATCTACGCTAGAGTTCCCCGACATAGAAATCAGGGAAGAAGAAGGAAAAGGATGGGCCAGTAGCCATCCTGCAGAAGAGTTAGAAGAGGTACCTATCAGGGAGGCCGATCCTTCCAAGGTTGTCAGGATAGGTTCTGCATTGGAGACAAAGGTAAAAGAGGCTCTGATAAAGCTCCTTCGAGAATATAACGACATCTTTGCATAGAATCATGAGGAGATGCCGGGAATACCCGCTGCCTTAGCAACACATAGGTTAGCAGTGGATCCCACCTTTAAGCCAGTCAAGTAGAAGAGAATGCATTTCAACCAAGCAAGAAATGATGTAGTGCAAGAGGAGGTACACAAACTACAAAATACAGAGTTCATCAGGGAGTCTCGGTACCCCGAATGGATTGCCAACGTAGTTATGGTAACCAAAGCAAATGGGAAGTGGCGCATGTGTGTCGACTACACAGATCTCAACCGCGCCTGCACAAAGGATAGCTTCCCGTTACCGAAGATCGACCAACTAGTAGATTCAACCGCGGGCAACAAGCTCTTAAGCTTTATGGACGCTTTCTCAGGATACAACCAGATCCTGATGTACCCAGCTGACCATGATAAGACCAGTTTCATAACCGGGCAGGGCCTATACTATTACAGAGTTATGCCCTTCGAGCTCAAGAACGCTGGAGCTACCTACCAGCGCCTGGTCAACCGCTTATTTAGGGGATTGATAGGGAAGTCGATGAAGGTATATATCGATGATATGATCACGAAGTCTTAGATAGCTGAACATCACCAAGACCACCTCTGCCAGACTTTCCAGATAGTCAGGGAAAATCAGATGTGTCTGAATCCGGCTAAATGCGCCTTCGGGGTTACAGCCGGGAAATTTCTCGGATTCTTGGTCCACGAGAGAGGAATTGAAGCTAATCCCAAAAATATCAAAGCCATCTTGGATCTTGAATCTCCCACCTCACTCAGACAAGTGCAGGGTTTGACTGGGCGAATCGCATCCCTGAACCGTTTCATATCGCGGTCCACTAACAAGTGCATCCCGTTCTTCAAGGCAATTAAACAGGGGAAGAACATGAAATGGGACCAAGGCAGTGAGCAAGCTTTCCAGTCATTAAAAGAGTACCTCGCTAGCCTGCCCATGCTAGCTAGCCAGGTACCAGGAGAAGAACTACAGTTATACCTGGCAGTGTATGAAACCGCAGCCAGTGGAGCTTTAGTGAAAGAATACGGAGATGGAGCCCAACGCCTTGTCTACTATGTGAGCCGTGCCCTAACAAAATTAGAAAATAACTATGTTCTCCTGGAGAAGCTCACCTTTGCACTTGTAGTAGCAGCTAGGAAGCTCCGCCCTTATTTCCTTGCTCACACCATCGTGGTAGTCATGGATCAACCTTTGCAACACTTTCTTCAAAGGCCGGATGTATCAGGAAGACTCATGATGTGGGCCCTTGAGCTTACCCAGTTCGACATCAAATACAAAGCCAAGACTACCATCAAGGCTCAGGCTTTGGTAGATTTCGTGATAGAATTCAGTGCGATCCCCGATCAGGGCGCTCCCCCGAGCCCCATTCGAGCTCCTTAAAAGGAACAAGAGCCTGCAGATTGGCCCATTAATCGAAACATCTGGATCCTATATACCGATGGAGCATCAAATCAAGTATGAAGTGGAGGTGGGGTCATTCTAATAGACCCAGAGAAAGTCGAATGCTGCCATTGTTCCAGATTCGGGTTTAACACCACCAATAATGAGGCTGAATATGAGGCCTTGTTAACAGGGATGAGAGCGGCAATAGAGCTGAAAGCTGATTACCTCTTTGCCAAATGTGATTCACAGCTGGTAGTCAACCAAATAACTGGTTTATACCAGGCCAAGGGGGGATAACATGATAGCCTATCTCGAAAAAGTGCAGGAGCTGTTGCCTCGCTTCAAGGGTTTCAGGATCGAGCAGATACCTAGGCAGCAGTATCATCGAGCTGACGTCCTAGCCAAGATAGCTGCCAATGGAGGACAAGCGCTGCCGAAAGGAGTTCTGCTCCAGGTAATCACTGTATCAAGCATTTCTGAAGGCAAGGAAGTAAACCCCGTGGAGCGATTTCCATGCTGGATGGATCCTATCGTGGAATACCTTCAATCAGAAAAGCTCCCAAAAAACCCCGATCAAGCTCACAAGATCAAAAGAACCTCGGTTCGATATTGCTTGATAGATGGGCACCTTTACCGCAGAGGTAGATCACTCCCCTTGCTCAGATGCCTACATCCTGAGGATGCGAGTTTGGCGTTGAGGGAAGTGCATTCTGGAGACTGTGGAAATCATATCGGAGGAGAAGCATTGGCTTACCAGGTGCTACACATGGGATATTTCTGGCCTACTTTGCACCATGACACAAGGCAGTTCATACAGTCTTGTGAACCGTGTCAGAAAACGGCCAACCTGCATCACCTACCTCCAGAACGGTTATCAACCATCAGCTCACCGTATCCGTTTGCATTCTGGGGATTGGACCTAATTAGACCCCTCCCAACCACGCCAGGTCAGCAGAAGCATGTAATCGTGGCTATTGATTACTTCACCAGGTGGGTGGAAGCAAAACCTCTCTCCAGAATTACCGAAGCAAACACAACAGAGTTCGTCAAGAAAAATATGGTTTGCCGATTCGGGACTCCGGTGGTCATCTTCACGGATCTGGGTAAGCAGTTCGATAACGCCAGATTTCAGGAATTCTGCGGAAGTTTAAGGATTGAACTCTGCTTCGCGTCCATGGCGCACCCCCAGACTAATGGCCTAGTGGAGGCCACAAACAAAATCATCAAGAGGTTCCTCAAGAAAAAACTTCAGCAGAAGAAAAGAAGATGGGTTGGTGAACTCCCGAACGTACTATGGGCATATCGCACCACCAAGAGGACCGCTACGGGAGAAACCCTCTACTCCCTAGCTTTCGGGGTAGAAGCCATCCTTCCTATAGAGCACAATCTCATCTCCTTCCGGGTGCAACATTTTAACCCTGATGGAAATGAGGACAAGCTGAGGGCCAGCCTGGACCTCCTAGAGGAGAAGCAGGACAAGATAGCCGAAAGAGTAGCGGTTTACCAGAACTGGATTGCTCGTTACTTTAACAAGAAAGTGAGAAGTTAAAGCTTCAAGGAAGGGGATATGGTGCTCGGAAAGGTTACCCAGAATACCCGGAAGAGGTCGGACAGAGTGCTATCACCTAATTGGGAAGGTCCTTACCTAATCAAAATGGTGATCCAGGGTGGGGCCTACAAGTTGAATGATATGGACGGACATCCAGTAGACCACACTTGGAATGTTGATAATCTCAAGAGATTCTACCTATAAATTCTGCAAGGCAAGTCAGCCAGCATTACTCCTAAACGACTGTCAGAAGATATTAGTAGTCGTGAGTACTTGTATTCCTTTTTTCTTTGATCATCAATAAAGAAGTTTTCTTTCTCCATTTGTTCCTGCCTACATTTGTCTACATCCACCTACTTTATGTCGCCAATTGAATTCCCCATGATTGTCGCTTTAAGACCAGGAGAGCTGCATAGCATCCCTGATGCCATGGACCGGATAGATCCCTCCAGGAGGATCGCCATAAAACCAGAAAAGCTATATAGCACTCCTGATACCCTAGATCGGATCAGTCCATCTAGGAGGTTCGCCTCAAGACCAAGAAGAACCATATGGCCTTCCTGCTGCCCTGGCCGGGTACCACCCCCCATTAGGAAGGATCCAGTACGTAAGAGCATAGTTGCCCGATGGATCAGACCTTGGCCGGGCACTACCCCCCCGCTAAGAAGGATCTAGATAGTAAGAGCATAGTTGCCAGCTAGATCAAGGCCTTGGCCGGGCACCACCCCCCGCCGAGAAAGACCAGGTGCTAAAGTGGCCTTAGTTGCCTACCTGGATCTTGCTGCCAGTGTTTATTCGCCATTGTTTTCGCTAGGGTACCAAGATTCCTACAAACAGGAATGCAAGGTACCCAAGTATGATCGCCTCAAGACCAGGAAGGACCATATGGCCTTCCTGTTACCCTGGCAGGGTACCACCCCCCGCTAGGAAGGATCCAGTACGTAAGAGCATAGTTGCCCGATGGATAAGACCTTGGGTACCCAAGTATGATCGCCTCAAGACCAGGAAAGACCATATGGCCTTCCTGTTACCCTGGCCGGGTACCACCCCCCCTAGAAAGGATCCAGTACGTAAGAGCATAGTTGCCCGATGGATCAGACCTTGGCTGGGCACCACCCTCTGTTAAGAACGATCTAGATAGTAAGAGCATAGTTGCTAGCTAGATCAAGGCCTTAGCCGGGCACCACCCCTCGCCGACAAAGACCAGGTACTAAAGTGGCCTTAGTTGCCTACCTGGATCTTGCTGCTAGTGTTTATTCGCTAATTGTTTTCGCCAGGAAACCACGATTCCTGCAAACAGGAGTGCGAGGTACCTCGTACGCCACAGTTTTCACTAGAGTACCAAGATTCCTAAAACAGGAAGGCGAGGTATTGAGATTCACCAAATTTTTGATTCGCCAAGGCACCAAAGCTCCTACAAATAAAGGAGCGAGGTACCCAGTTTCGCCAGAATACTTCCCTGGAGACCCAGGTTCCATGAACTGGAAAGCTATGTACTCAATCATTCGACGAGGTTCCTAGTTTCGCCAGACTACTCGCCATACCGCCAAGACTCTCAGAACTAGAGTGCGAGGTACCATGGTACCGATCAACTGCTTCATTCTCATTAGATTTTATGAGTTACCAAGTTTTGATTAAGTCAAGTTTATGGTGGGGACTCTTGTCCGAGTCTATGCTACAATCAGAAACGTGTGACTAAATTAAATCGACATATATCGATGGAAGTGAGTTTTTCTTTTCATTGATCAAATCGGGGAACCCTGCCCTTATTTTAAGCTACATACAAGATACAAGAAAGAAAGAGACAAGAAAATAAATTGGAGGTCTGAAACAGCTAGTTCCCTCTCTAACTTCTCACCTACTTACTAGATCTGCCTACCTAGCAACATTGATTTAAATCAGAATCTATATTGACGGTGCTGCCATGAACCCCGGAGGTAGGAGCAGAGGCCGTGTTGGGATCAGTAAGAATAAGAAGGAAATAAGGAATCCCCCCCCCCCCCCCCCCCCACGTCCAAGATGCAACGGGGCACAAAGCCGCGGCTCGACCGGGTAATGCCTATACCATTGGCAAGGCCGCAGCATCAGAGCCCACCATTCATCCTGATCCTAGGAATCTCTACTTTCCCTGTTCCTATGGTAATTAAATCCACCAAGTACAGCTCCTTCCACAATACCAAGCATCCTGCCAGTCATAGAGCCTACATCTCCTCCTCCTCCCATAATGTCAGGTGATACGACGATCATCGGTCAACCTATGGAGACTGCCTGCTACAAAGGAAAAAGGGATTGTTTGAAGACCCATCTAACAGATAAGGGGTATTTATAAAGGGAAAGATCGAATATCGAAAATGAGAGGATAAAGTCATTTATGTACACAACGTTCGATACACGGGAAAATGGAAGCCTCGCGAAGTGTGCTTTCCCCCCAAGGCTTAATGATCAGGATAATCAAACCTATCCTAGATCGACATCTGGAAGGACAGTTGAATACAAAATCCGAACCAATAATGCCTACCTGGAAACCCATAAAAAATGAAGTGCCCCGATCTATGACCGGTTGAGGTCTTGGTACTTTTCCCGGACCATTCACGGTATTAACTCCCGGATCACCAAATTCCCACCTGGGTACTAAGAATCATCCCAGAACAAGCATTTCAACCTGGGATGTGATAAACTATACATGCATGAAGTCAAGAAAAACAAAGAAGTTCTCATTACTAAAACCGGGGAGCCCGTTCCCCGATCACGTGCTACAAAAAGATAACATTATCAAGGTGCTACTGAATAAGGGATCAAGCTAGATCAAGCATCCTCCCGCTCCTGAGTGGCTGTCTCCTCGCCAGCTCCATCAGTTATGGTTTCCCCTGCTTCAATACTGGATGGAACCCCTCTTGCTTTCTGAGCACCTATAGCAACCAGAATTTCCATTGGAGACAGACCTCCTTGAAGCTCCCCTCCAATTTCCTCCATTAGAGCAGCCTGACCTTCCTTTTCCTAGGCAGGGTCAGAAGACGAGACAGACAGGGCAGCTCCACCATCATCAGTAGTAGGCCGATCTCCTACCTCCCTAACAGATTCTACTGGAGGAGCAGAGGAGGCAAGAACCTTTCCTCCAGTTTATACCACGCCAACCTCAGGATCCTTCGAACTAGGAGCTACTCCGGCACTGCTTGGTGGAAGAAGAGAGATAAAATTCTGGTCTGCCCCTCCAACCACTCCACTGGTTCCATCAACCTGGGGGGGTCTAGCCATATCAGAAGGCGCTGCCCTAGCTAGTTCAGCAGCCATTGCCATGATCTCCTCCCGATTCCAGCCAGCAATGTCACCTAGATCAAACGGAGGAGGGAGAGCGAGAGCCACCTAGTAGCCAGCAAAAAAGTAACCGTCCTTGAAGACGGTGTCTACCTGGGCATCTAGATTGGCCACGTTACTTCGAAGGGACTGGATTTCTTTCTCTAGCTCCACTACTCTCTCCTTCGCAATATCCCTCTCCTCCTTGCGACGGAGGGACCTGAGCTTCTCCATATCCAGGGCATGCTGCATCCTTTCCTTGTCAACCTTGGCCTCGTCGGCTTCCTTTTGGGTATTCACCAGCGACTGGTTCAGAACTTCCATTCCCTGAGCAGCCTTAGCAAGCTCCTCTTTAGACCTCTCCGGTTCCGCTGTAGCACCCTTGACTTGCTCCAGAAGGAGGCCAACTTGTTGGCTCATGGCCACATTGAATTTAAAAGCCTAACAAAAACAATGCACTTGTCAGAATATTCTTAACCTCTTACCTGAACAAAGGATTGAAATAAGACAGCTTACCTCAGCTAGAAGGGCAGACCTCCTTCTAATTAAAAGCTCAGTCGGCATGGCGGTCATGACACCTAGACCTCCACCTGGGCAAGAAGCCGCGAAGTGGGTCAGAACTTCATCCTGGCTGCTCTCCTTCGACCTCGACCGAGCCTTATCTCGAGGTGCCACCCGCTTCTTCATAGCAGAGTCAGAACTCTTTTAGGCCGGTTTAGGCTGACTAGTTGCCATAATGGGAGAAGCAAAAGGAGCTGAGGCACCGGCATCAATGGCGGCTGCAACATTGACTGGTCTGAGAGGCGAAACATCGTGCACCCGACTGGACGCATCTCGGTACCTCCATAATTTGGTTGTAAAAGCCTCCAACGACCTAGCCGAGGTAGAAAGAGGGGAGCCGGCGATCCTGATACCTTGATCGGGATCCTACCAGAGCCGACAGATACACTAACCCCTGCTTCAAGATGAGAACTGGCTGGAAGCCTGACAGGGAAGTTGGAGGAGAATCAACAGTACCACAGGCTTGGTGGGTCTCCACCTTAGGAATTGATGGAGATACTACTGAAACTACCAAAACAACACAAGTTAATATCAACAAAGTTAATGAAGTAGTACAACGAAAAGGATATCAGAGAGATATTTACCAGGGAATGCGTCAGAAATATGGAGGGAATACTCTACCCTCCCTGCATCAAAGGCATCCAAGGCAGGATACTGCAGGTTGATATAATTCCTGGCCATGATGGCCTTCAAGATCCTCTCTGACTCAGTAGAGAGCTTACCCTTCTCCAATGAGGGTCTCCCGCTAAAGCAGGTAGGAACCTCAAATTCAGTTCCTCCTATGTAAACAGAGCTGCCCCATTCGCCCTTAACGACGACCCATTCCTCCCTCCAGGAGTTATCCTTCTTCGTGGCTCCTGGTACAATAAATTTCAGGTTGTTCTTGGCCCGAGTATAGAACTGACTCTTCGGACCCGGGGCGTTGGTAGCAATTTGAAACACATATCCGAGCTCGTCAGCTCCCGGTTCCCTATCAATGTTGTCTCTCGCACATTGCTCCCTCCATAAAACCAGGAACCCCACCAGGTGCCTCTAAAACCTCGGTGTTAGCTGAAGAGGGGCGAGCTGCAATGCGTACAGCACCCTACGTAAGGTAGGGTGAAGAGGTAACCTAACTCCACTATCGAAGGCCGCTGTATGAATTGGAAGCTCGCCGCGATTAGGGGTATACACATCATACCCTTTCAGAGGTATAGCGATCGCGATATCCTTAGGGATTTTGAAATCCCTCCACAAGCGCGCCACGGTGTCCAAGGTACTGGTCGAGTCAGGGATGCACCTGTAATGGTAGGGGAGGGCAAGTACCCTTCCAGCGGTGTCAGTAACTTCACCAGCCTGGCTCCCACCAATCCCGATGGCACCTACTTCCTCACTCGACTCCTGGTCAACATCTACCGGAGTCTCAGGATTGTTCAAGAAGCCTGTCCCAATTGTGATGCTCTGGTTGGAACGGCGACGTTGAAAGGGAACGTCGTCCCCGTTGTCGCTGCTATCACGAACCCTTTTCCTAGGGGCGAGGCTCTCCCTGGCCACCGCGTCGCCGTCGAAGAGCTGCTTAATGCTATCGCCACCAGGTGAAAACATAATGACAGTCGAAGAGCTCCCTGCCCACCGCGTCGCCCTCCAAGCTCCACGAAGAAGGAAAGTTGACTCCATCGCCAAAATAAAGTGCCATTAATGAGACCTAATGGTCAACCAAATCAGAATTTGGATTTGACAGCGATTAACGGGATCAAACCCCTCGCCTTCAGCCCCATACAATCCCTTTCAATGCCTAAAATAGGACTCTCAATAATCTTCATCAATACAACCGGATTTTGAAGGGATTCTTTGGAGGACTATATATGCGGCTTTGAAGGGTAAAGAAGGAGAGATTTTGGTGTTTTTGTTATCGCCAAAGACAGAGAGATTAATTTCCGGTAGAATTTCCTTTGAAATTCTCTGAAGCCAGTGAGAGTCCATTGATGATCATTGTAAGGACATATCCACTTATCGACAGAAACGGAGGTTCCACCACCTTCCTGTGTAAGAGCGAAAAGAGAGTTAAGTGTGAGGAGAGCGTGTACTGTAATTGTAATTTCGATACCCTCATAAATAAACAGTGCTATTTCATATCTCGTTAATCCTTCCTATCCATTTCTTTATTCATGTCCATCTACGCTATGAGGAAGGACCCCGGTACCGAAGGTACCTATCCCGCTACTGGCTACCGGTAGTGGGCGAGGGTGCTAACCGAAATTTCACTCCCCGAGTGGATTTTTCCTTTAATACTTTTTGGCGCCGTCTGTGGGAAACACCACACCCTCAAAAGAAAGCAGTGTGCCTCATTTTCTTGCTATACCATCAAAATGAAGCTCTGATCCTCTCAAGATCATTCTGATCCTGATGGACACCAGTCAAACACTTCAACCCAAAAGGGTCAGAAGCTGAAGAAAGGGGAAGAGGGTCGCAAACCCACCTCGAAGCCATCAGCTACCGCGCGGGTTACCCCCCAAGTACCTACTACCCCAGCAGTTGGACATACCAATCTAGACCAGCAAGTCACCACCTTTATAGAAAGCATTCACCTCCGAATAGTCGCTGAAGGTAGTACCAGTCAGCCCATGGTACCAGATCCCAGGAGAGATGCCAATCGGTAAGGTACCAGGGTGCCTCCCTTCGACAGGTTGGGACCACCACCTCCCGTACCAGTCTATAATAGACTCGGGCCCATGCCCCCAGTACCATCGATCCCTAACAGACTCGAGCCCATGCCCCCGGTTCCAGGGCAACCTATAGGTTATCAACCCCGGCGCACGAGATCCGCCATCGATCTCCCGCCTAGAGAGCGCCACCACCTGGTCCAACCAGAAGCTTTTTCTAGACAGCCTCAACAGGAAACGACCAGGGGGCGCCCATGTTCAATGGTAGGAGGTAGCAACAGGGGCACCGGAGAAGACCCTCCCCAAGGAGAGAATCATGATGAAGCTTTTATGACATCTGAGGGGCCTGACAACAGAGATTCTGAAGTGGAATCTGGGAATGATTACAACAAACGTCTCCTGGACCAGGTTGCCAGAATGGTGAAAGAAATCCAGGAGTTGAAGAAGGGCAAGTATCAAGAAAATCGGAAAGACCCCTTGGGAGAGATGGATGCTCCTTTCTCTAGGAGGATCAAGGAGGCAGAACTACCTCCTAAATTCAAGATGCCAACCGATAAATATTCTGGGACCGAGGATCCCTTGAGCCATCTAGAAAGTTTTATTCACCAGGTGGAGGTCCAGAATGCTACCAGGGCCGCCACGTGCAGAATGTTCCTTACCACGCTAACAGACTATGCCAAGACATGGTTCAGGAAGCTACCAGCAGGGAGCGTTGACTCATTCACCAAGTTGACTACTGACTTCTGTGCTCAGTTTCAGGGCATCAAACCCTACCATAAGGATCCCATTCACCTCTAATACGTGATCCAGGAGCAAGGTGAATCACTCAGAGCCTACGTGGAGAGATTCCGTAAAGAAGTAATCCAGATGAGGGTCTTCGCGGAGAAGGAAATCTTGGCCAATTTCAAAACAAATCTATGGGCAGGCAGGCTATTCAGATCCTTTGCCAAGCATCCCCGAAGACCTACCACGAGGCCTACGATAGAGCTCTAGAGCAGATTGAAATAGATGAACAACTCTGAGTTAAGATGGAGCACGATGATATGAGAACTGCCAAGCGCCAAAAGAAGGAGGTGCCCAAGCCTGCACTAGTTCTGAAGAATCAGAACAAACCTCCCAACAAATCTACGTATCGGTCGCAACCCTACCAGCCTCCGTGAAACCGGTACCCAGTTCGACGGACTCCGCCTAGAGCTACACCTCCTCCCAATGAGGTGGCATGGGTAGATAGAGAGGAAATGAGGTATTCCCACTACATTCCTCTGAACGTATCTCGTGAGACTATTTACCTCGCCATCCATGACAAAGGACTGCTTAGGAAGTCAGGTCCAATAAATTCACCAGTCGATCAACGAAACCTCTACAAGTATTGTGACTTCCATGAGGATGTAGGTCATAATACCTTAGAATGCTATAGTCCGTGGAACCAGATTGAAGCCCTAGTTGGGGGAGGTTCCTTGGAGGAATTCCTCTAACAAGTGCGCAACAACATTCGCACCGGGAAGGAATTGCAAGCAGACATTAAAGCGTTTGAAGAAGGAAGGAAAGCAAAAAAGAAGGATCTGATGGAGCAGATCCACATAGTCAACACCATTTGTGGGGGTCCCACCCTGGCAGAAACCTCCAACAATGGTCGAAAGAACCATGCCAGGAAAGTTCCCAGGGTAGAAGCGGGCCAGAATGTTTTCAAGGTTACTATAGGATCACCTCGGTCTCCTCCTGCTGCACAGATCATCTTTATAGAAGAGGACGTGTACAACACCGTGCAGCCCCATGATGATCCCATGGTCATCACTGTGCAAATAGCTAACAACTTGGTCCATCGTGTCTTGATTGACACATGTAGCAGCGTTGATATTCTCTTCAAGAATGCTTTGGAGCAATTCAACCTAAAGAGACCTTGTTACAACAGCTGCACTACCCCATTATACGGGTTCACATGAGACTTGCTGATTCCCACCCGATCTATGATCCTACCAATGATAGTAGGGACAGTGCCACTTCAGCAGAACCTGATGACATACTTCATTGTGGTAGATACCCCGTCCGTTTATAACACCATCCTGGAAAGACCTTACCTGTCTGCTCTCAAGGGAGTCCTGTTGATATACCATAACGTCCTGAAATTCCCGATAGAGGATAAGGTGGGTGAAGTGTGAGGAGACCAATAGGCTGCACGCAAGTCCTATGCAGTATCTACCAACCCAGCAGCACTGGCTAAGCAGTGTGTGCAGATAACCATTAATCAAGATCAACAGTTCTCAGAGGAGAGTTTTGAAGGCGAAACGAATTCAGTAGAGAAGGAGCCTGAGGTAGAGTTCCCAGGTATGGAGGTCAGGGAAGAAGAAGACAAAGGATGGGCCAATGGTCATCCTACAGACGAGTTAGAAGAGATACCTATAAGGAGGGACGATCCTTCCAAGGTAGTCAGAATAGGTTCGACATTAGAGGCGGGAGTAAAAGAAGATCTGATAAGGCTCTTATAAGAATATAATGACATCTTTGCATGGAGTCATGAGGAGATGCCAGGGATACCAGTTACCTTAGTAACTCACAGGTTAGCAGTAGACCCCACCTTCAAGCCAGTCAAACAGAAGAGAAGGCATTTCAACCCAGCAAGAAATGCTGCGGTACAGAATGAGGTACACAAACTACTAAAGGCAGAATTCATTAGGGAGTCTCAGTACCCCGAGTGGATTGCCAACGTAGTCATGGTAACCAAAGCAAACGGGAAGTTACGCATGTACGTTGACTACACTGATCTCAACCGCGCCTGCCTGAAGGATAGTTTCCCGTTACCAAAAATTGACCACAGGTAACAAACTTCTAAGCTTTATGGACGTCTTCTCGGGGTACAACCAAATTATGATGCACCCCACTGATCATAGTAAAACCAGCTTCATAACTGGACAAGGCTTATACTGTTACAAGGTTATGCCCTCCGGGCTCAAGAATGCAGGGACTACCTATCAACGCCTAGTCAACCGCTTATTCAGAGAGCTAATAGGGAAGTCAATGGAGGTATACATTGATGAAATGATCTCAAAATCCCTGGTAGCCGAGCAGCACCAGGATCACCTCCATCAAACCTTTCAGATTATTAGAGAAAATTAGATGCGTTTAAACCTTGCCAAATACGCATTCGGGGTTATCGCTAGGAAATTCCTCAGATTTATGGTCCATGAAAGGGGAATCGAAGAAAAACTAGAGAAAATCAAAGCCATCTTGGATCTCGAATCGCCTACCTCGCTCAAACAGCTACATGGTTAAACCGGACGGATAGCAGCCTTGAACATCTTCATATCACGATCAACTGATAAGTGTATTCCCTTATTCAAAGCCATCAAACAAGGGAAGAATATGAAGTGGGACCAATACAGTGAGTTAGAATTCCAATCATTGAAGAAATATCTGGCTAGCCCCCATTACTAGCTAGCCCGATACCACGGGAAGAGCTACAACTTTATCTAGCTGTATCCGAGACAGCGGTAAGTGCAGCCTTTATCAAGAAATATGGAGATGGAATTCAGCGGCCTGTTTACTATGTTAGCCACGCTCTGACCAAGTCAGAAAAGAATCACATTCTCCTAGAGAAGCTTGCTTCGCATTGGTAATTGCTACTAGGAAGCTCCGCCCTGATTTCCTCTACGTCAATTTCTCCAAAGGCTGGACGTATCGGGTAGACTTGTGCTATGGGTCCTTGAGCTCACCCAGTTTGACATCAAATTTAAGGCCATAACTACTATCAAGGCCTAGGCTTTGGTGGATTTTGTGTTAGAATTTAGTGCAATCCCCGATTAGGGTGCTACCCCGAGCTTGGATCGAGCTCTTCAGAAGAAGCAAGAGTCTGCAGATTGGCATACCAATCGAGAAATCCAGACCATATATACTGATGGGGCAACCAATCAAGTAGGAAGCGGAGGTGGGATCATTTTAACCGACCCAAAAAAAGTCGAGTGCTGTCACTATTTCAGATTCGAGTTTAGCACCACCAACAACGAGGCTGAATATGATGCCTTGTTAGCAGGAATGAGAACAACAGTAGAGCTAGGGGCTGATTACCTCCTTGCTAAATGTAACTCGCAACTGGTAGTTAATCAGATAATAGGTCTATACTAGGCCAAAGGGGAAAACATGGCAACCTACCTCAAAAAATTCCAGGAGATGTTACCCCGCTTCAAAGGTTTCAGGATCGAGCAGATACCTAGGTAGCAGAATCATCGAGCTGACGTCCTAGCCAAGATAGCTGCAAGTGGAGGACATGCACTGTCGAAAAGAGTACCGCTCCAGATAACCACTACCTCAAGCATAGCTGAAGGCAATGAAGTCAACCCCGTGGAACTGCTTCCATGCTAGATGAATCCCATCGTGGATTATCTCCGATCAGCAAAGCTTCCTAAAAACCCTGATCAAGCTCGTAAGGTCAAGATAACCTCAGTCCGATATTGGTTGGTAGAGGGACACCTTTGTAAGTTCCTCACTTTTTGATTGGCTTATTTCGTTGACAAACCACACTTGGGGCTTAAATGTGTAAGAGTAGTTTAGGCCCTCTTTGTTCGTGATCAAGCTCAAGTGTGCTTCAAAGGTATATCTCTTGCTTAACTCTCTTTGAAGAAACTAGTAGCACACACACACACACTATCATGCATGTCTTACATATCTTGCACTTGTGTTTCAATCTTTTCTTTGAGTGTGTTCTTCATCACACTTCTCACACATGCACCTTGGTGTTAGCTCTAAGTGTGGTTGTGGTCTTTGTTATTTGTTTTCCGTTGTGTGTTCAGAAAATTCCGTGCCTACACATTGGTGTGCTTTTTCTTGGCGTGAAGAGTGACCTTCCCCGTAAGAGGTCTATGCTACACGGGTAGTGCATGGGTTACCTACCCGTGCAATTACCCGTGCAATGAGAATGGGTGCCTCGGGTCTCCATTCTACATAGGTTTGTGCACGGGTTGCCTACTTGTGAAGTTACCCTTGCACTGATGATGAGTGCCTCGGGTATGTGCAACTGCACGGGTAGTGCACGGGTCTCCTACTCGTGCACTGATGTTGAGTGCCTCGGGTTGGTGCAACTGCACGGGTATTGCACGGGTCTCTTATCCGTGCAGTTACCCGTGCACTTAGTCTGTTTTGTGCCTATTTTTTCCAAAACGACGTGGTTTCATTTAGGGCTTCTATATATATGTTCCTTTCTCTTCCAACTCATTTTTTAGAGCTTTAAAACCCCTTTTTAGTAAGAGAAAGTGTTCCTTTGAGAGAGAAACTCGAAGAACCAATTTTTACTCAACCAAACTCATACCCATGTGCATCTAGCTCCATTCTTGCATCTATTCTTCATGGGTCTTCATGCTTCTCTTGACTAGGTAATTAACTATGAACTAAAACTTCTTGTTTCATCTTTATGTTCTTAGTTTACCTAGGGTTAGCAATTATTAGTTGATTAATTGCATGTTTAATTTGTTTAGCTTGATTTGAGTATGTTTGTGACTTTGTTTGTTGGTAGAGATTGCATGTTTATTGATAGCTATCTTTTAGGACCATTTTTCCCTTTAGCCAAATCTTCATGCATTTACATTTAGATATTGATATCTAGGATTTGCACTCATTGACACCTTTAAATCCTTAGATAAGCATTTAGTGTAGCCTAGCATTAATTGCATGATAGAATATTATCACATATTCACATAGGTTACTTAATCTCTTCATTGATTGTTAAGCTTTGTGACTAAGTGGATTAGTGCACAAGCTTGTTGGTCTAGGATCACTATTAAAGGCCCGTTGGATAGAGTGAAAGGGTTAGTGACCAAGTAGGTGTGACTTGAGGTCAACCTAGGTTGTAAACTTTCATTCAAATAGTGGATTTGAGGACCGTGTGTGGCTAGAAGGATAGCCTGTGAGTTTTGCCCAGTTGGAGGGTTTCTCACGTAAATCAATCCTTGTGTTTTTATTGTTTTCCGCATGTTTATTTTGGATTGGTTGATTGATAATATGGGGCAGCATTATTAAAATTGATTAAGTCAAAAAGTTGGTAATAAATCAACTAAAACCTATTCACCCCCCTTTAGGTTAGTAGACACACGCTTAATAGTATTTTCAACCTTTACCGCAGAGGAAGGTCACTCCCCTTGCTTAGATGCCTACATCTCGACGATGCGAACTGGGCACTGATAGAGGCGCATTTAGGGGAATGTGGAAATCATACAAGGGGAGAAGTGCTAGCTTACCAGGTATTGCGCATGGGATATTTCTGGCTAACCTTGCACCATGATGCGAGTCACATTGCACATTACGCATGTTTGTTTTTGATTGGTTGATTGCTAATATGGGGCAGCATTATTAAAATTGGTTAAGTTAAAAAGTTGGTAATAAATCAACTAAAACCTATTCACCCCCCTCTAGGTTAGTAGACACACGCTTAATAGTATTTTCAATTGGTATCAGAGCAGGTTCCTAGACATACTTAGGTGATCCTAGCTCTTGATTGTGTGTCTTACATACTCTTTGTATGTTGTTTGTTGCATACATTAGCATTAATCTCATTCATACCCAAACACGATGAGTGAGAACGGAGGTGGACATGAGGGAGCCTCAAGCACAAGACCCCATTTGCTTAATGAGGTGAACTATGCCTGGTGGAAAGGCAAGATGGAGTCGTACCTTTGCCAAATAGATGATCGGGCATGGATGGCAATTGAAGATGGATACACTCCTCTAACAATGACCACCGAAGATGGAAGTGAGGTCTCCAAGCCAAAGTCTCAATGGAGCTCTCAAGAATTTGAAGCTTCCAAGTGGAATAACAAGGCGATGCATGCCATCCTTTGCGCCATGGATGACAACCAATACAAGTTGATTCAAACAACTAGAAATACAAAAGATGCATGGGAGATTTTAGAAATGGCCCATGAAGGAACCGAGGTAGTCAATGACTCCAAGCTCCAAGTCCTTCAAATGCAGTTTGAGACTATTAGGATGGAGGAGAATGAATGCTTCAATGAATTTCAAGTGAAGTTGATGGACATAGTCAATCAAAGCCATCAACTCAATGACCCTTATTCAGATAGGAGAATCAAGCAAAAAATTATGAGGTCACTTCCTACAAGATTTGAGTCAAAAGTGATGGTGCTTGAAGAGAATAGTGACTACAAAAACATGAAGCCAAGTGAAGTTATTGGAAAACTTCTAGCATATGAGTCTAGGTGGACTCCTACATCTACACCCCCAAAGAAGCAAAAGAGTATTGCTTTGAAGACCTCTAAGGTTGAGAATGAGGAGGAAGACTCGGACGAAGAAATGGCCCTTATGGTGAAAAGATTCAAGAAGTTCATCAAGTTTGAAAAGAAGGGTTTTGGCTCCAAGGGAAAGGAAGTGAAAAAGAAAACTCCTTTCAAGAAGGTTCAACCAAGTCATGACAAGCCCACAAGGAAAGGAATACAATGTTTTGAATGCGGAGGCTTTTGACACATCTCCACGGATTATGGAAATTTGAAGAACAAGAAGAAAGGAAAGGCAATGGCCGCCACGTGGAGTGATAGTGATGACCTAGAAGAGGAAGGAGAATCCTCGGATGATGAAGAACATGTGGCAAATTTTATTGCCTTTGCATTTTCTCTCAAGAGTAAGGAAGCAATAGATGATGAAGAGGAAGAGAAACAAAGTGAAGATGACTTAAGTGATGGTGACTCCTCATCCCACTCAACAAATATGGATGTATAAGGAATGGACCTTGAAGGGTTCATTGAACATTTTGAAGATGAAGAAAGAGATTCTAAGGCTAAAGGGAGAGAGTCTCAAGCTATCTATAGAAGTTACTCACCTAAATGGAGAAGTGAAGATAGCAAAAAGGAATGAGGCATTTATGGAAAAAGAGCTTGAAGAAGCAAGAGAGATCATTGCCAAGATGACTTCAAGTATGAAGAAACTTGACCACATGTTGGGAGTTTGCAAGAGGCCAAGTGATAAGAAAGGTCTTGGCTATGAAGATGACAATGAGATCTCATCCTCAAGCAAGACCGTGTTTGTCAAGAGCTTGGACATCAAAGAGCCTCCACCTTCACAACATCCTAGGAAGAAGATTGAACTAGGAGAGTGCTCTAAGGATTCCCAAGTCATGGTGGCACAAGGGTGTCAAGCTCAAGCTCAACCAATGAGAGCATATCAATCAAGCTTCCCACAACCCAAATACAACAAAGCCAAGAAGTAATCCATGCAAGTTCAATCGAGGAAGCAATCTTCTCTAACTCAACATCAAAGGAGGAGAGAGCCAATCCAACACCAAAGGCAAGCCCAAAGACATAGGAAAGCCCCTTTGTACTCACAAAGGAATGGTATGACCTCTTACTTCATTCCTACATGTAATTTTTGTGGTGTTGATGGTCATATTAGACCAAATTGCTTCAGGTTTATTAATATGTGTAGAACTAAAAGCATGATTGAAAATAATAGGGCTAGAGCCAATATGCATGTGCCTAGGAAGTCTAGAGTCAATGATCTTAGGAGAAATGTGATGACTATGTCCACTAGGAATGAAATTGTATCACCTAAGTGGATTAGAAAGGAAGAACCCGCATGATATTGTGCTAAGGGTTCGCCCATAGGCTCAACTAAGTCTTATGGACTTGGTAAGTCTATAGGGGCTCATACCCCCCTTTGACTTGGTTGGTGATTGACCCCATATGAGGAGCTCAAGCAAAGAGAGCAACCTTGCATATTTGAAATGAGCAAAAATTTGATCAACTTTATGCTTCTTCATTAATTGCTTGAGTATTTTGGTTATGCTTATATATTATTATATAGCTTTTTATTCAATAAGTGTACCTTGCCTTGTTTGTAATCCATATCACCTCTATGTTCAAACATGCATTTTTGGATTAGGAGAATTGATTGGGAAGTACATTCGAATGACCCATAATTTATCTCCACGACATGTGAACTTGATTTTGACATGCTCAAATATTATGCATGAATTATATGTGTGTAAATATGTGTGGAAGCAATTGATAAGGCTAAACTCAATAAGGACCTTGTGTCCATTCAATAAATAAGGATGTCTCATCCAATTTAGCCTTGTGTCTCTCTTTTTAATGGTTGAGCAAGACACCAATCAATAAGGATTTTATATCCATTCAATTAATAAGGATTTTCTATCCAAGTCTTGATTGACCATTAAGAATTGACATAATTGCTTGTGTGTGTTACAATATTTTAAGGCTATATCTTGTTTATTTATGACAAAAGGGTACAAATTGGTTTGAATTTCTTTAGAAACCTTTTGATGTTCACTTTGCCAAATACCATTTGCTTGATCTTTGATGTTGCATGTCTTACATCCAAAGCAACTAAGTCACACATTTTTCTTCAAAATAAATCCTCCTTGATTCTCTTTATATTAATTAAGTTGCATAAAGTTGTTGTATATGATTATGCACTTATCTTGCAAATAGCTCTCTTTGCTAAAGTAACCCATTTGGGGAATACTCCTTCGCCTATCTCATGACGAAAAAAGGGAGTAGTGTTGGTGGCTATGAGTGTTGCATCTTAGGGGAGAATTATGCTTTGAGGGGGAGTAACCTATTTAGGGGGAGCATTTGCATTGCACTTTATTGCATGGTTTATTATGTCCGTTAGTGCAAACGCTTGTATTTCTTTATTTCACTTGATCACTGATCGTGCCTAAATTGTTGTATATTTTGGCCCTCATTCCTATTCCTTTGTCTCGTTCTTGTGTGTATTTTCTATATATTTTATGTCTAATAGGCTCGTTGGTGCTAATTGCAGGCAATAGATGTAATTCTGGTGTTAGAAGCTAATTGTAGTGGTTCCGGCAGAAAAGGGGCAAAAGGAAAGACAAATGATCATAAGCAGCTCTATAGTGCGGGTCAAGTGCGGGTCGCAACCGCACTCCAACCGCACTCCTTCCCACAGCCGGGACCTGATTCATGAAGAAAAGATAAAGTAAGGGTCAGTGCGGGTCATCCAACCGCACTCCACCCGCACTGTTGCCGAATCCAGAGAAGCTAATTTGCACCTGACACTAAAGTGCGGGTTAAGTGCGGGTAGTCCAACCGCACTCCACCCGCACTGTTGCTCAAGACAGAGGAGTGGATTTACACCTGACACCAGAGTGCGAGTACAGTGCGAGTAAAGTGCGGGTAAAGTACGGGTAATCCAACCGCACTCCACCCGCCTTATTGCCCAGATCAGAGAATTGAAGATGAAGACAACCCATATAGTGCAGGTACAGTGCGTGTAATTCACCCGCACTTCACCCGCACTCTGCGTGCTATAGCTTCTATTTTCAAGCTTAAGTGACCTATTTTTCCATCCTCTATAAATAGAAAAGGATGGGAACGAACCAAAAACTCCCATATCTCCCAACACTTGTATTTTCTATTTTCTTTACTTAGTCTAAGCTATAAACTCATCTCCCTATCATCGAAACCATCTCTACTCAATCAAAGGCAACTAGGAGACTTGGATTCAAGCTTCAAGGGTTTTCTCTTTACACTCTCTCTTAGTTTATTGGTTTGTAATAGAACATGAGTAGCTAAAATACCCCACTATGGGGTTGATGTTATTTGTTTGATGGATATTTGGGCTTTGTAAATAAACTATATGTGTTATATTTATTCTATCTCTATGCTTTATTCCATTGCTTGAATTGATTTCCATTATTGATTTGCTTGGATACACCCTCCTTGCATGATTGATTTGGATTACTTGAGTAGGCAATTATGTTGTCTAATGCTCCATTGAATGGAAGGATTTCCAGAAATCCGGCTCTACAACCATGCCCTTAATCTAATCTTGAATTAATGGCTTTCACTATACACCCTAGGTTAGCCACTTGTGAGAGAATTAGAAGCCTCCACTATACACCCTAGGTTGGCTACTTTAGTGATTCTACGAGAACTAACCTTCGAGTAGAATTCGGTTGATAACCTCGAACCTCATCCAATCTCAAATGGGTGGCCTTCAATATACATCCTAGGTCGGCCACATGTGAGGGAATTGGAAGCCATCACTATACACCCTAGGATGGCTACATTAGTAATAGGTTGAGCCATAGCTAGATAGATGAGCATTCATGGAACAAGTCCCGATTGAGTAACTACCCATTGTTGGTTGCTTCAGAGGGATTAATCGCTAGTAGGAGGTCTTCGCTATACACCCTAGGTTGACCTCTTGCTAGAAATATATACCAACACTATACACCCTAGGTTGGTTACATTTGTCAATACGTGCTTAATTGAGAGTTTGTTGCAATTGCCCCAATATTCACTTACGTGTCCACCAACTCCGTAGTTCCATCATCATTCATTCATCACTCCATTGTCATCCCATTTTATTTGCTTTCATAGTTTAGTTTATATTGTATTTTCATACACCATCAATTTGCTTTTATGCATACTAGTTATATTAATCCTAATCTTATCACCGCTACCCCGATCTCAGTGGACGACACCCGTGCTTACCGCTTTACTTGTATTTCTACTTGTGAATGCATCGCATAGGTTTTATAAATTGTTTTGACGGATGGTTTTCTAACGGCGAAAAATCTGCCTATCAATCACCTCACATACACTTGTCTTGGAAAGTGTAGTTTCTTTGTTTTGCAGGGATGGCTATTCTACAAGAGATCGGAGACTTGAAGATCTAGATTTTAGGTATCTATTTGTAATCTAGAATAACTGTTGTTGACCTCTTGTTTTTTATTTTGTTTTGTGAGGATGATTTGTAAGTGCTGGTTTTGTCACGAAATAGCCAAAAGGGGAGATTGTAAGTTCCTCACTTTTTGATTGGCTTATTTCGTTGACAAACCACACTTGGGGCTTAAATGTGTAAGGGTAGTTTAGGCCGTCTTTGTTCATGATCAAGCTCAAGTGTGCTTCAAAGGTATATCTATTGCTTAACTCTCTTTTAAGAGACTAGTAGCACATACACACTATCATGCATGTCTTACATATCTTGCACTTGTGTTTCAATCTTTTCTTTGTGTGTGTTCTTCATCACACTTCTCACACATGCACCTTGGTGTTAGCTCTAAGTGTGGTTGTGGTCTTTGTTATTCATTTTCCGCTGTGTGTTCAGAAAATTCCGTGCCTACACGTTGGTGTGCTTTTTCTTGGCGCGAATAGTGACCTTCCCCGTAAGAGGTCTCTGCTACAAGGGTAGTGCACGGGTTACCTTTCTGTGCAGTTACTCGTGCAATGAGAATGGGTGTCCTTGGGTCTCCATTCTGCACGGGTTTGTACACGGGATGTGCACTACCTGTGCAGTTGCACATACCCGAGGCAATCAACATTAGTGCACAGGTAGGAGACTCATGCACTACCCGTACAGTTGCACATACCCGAGGCACTCATCATCAGTGCACGGGTTACCTACTTGTGCAGTTACCCGTGCACTGATGATGAGTGCCTCGGGTATGTGCAACTGCACGGGTAGTGCATGAGTCTCCTACCTGTGCACTGATGTTGATTGCCTCGGGTATGTGCAACTGCACAGGTAGTGCAAGAGTCTCTTACCCGTGCATTTACCCGTGCACTTAGTCTGTTTTGTGACTGTTTTTGCCAAAACGACGTAGTTTCATTTAGGGCTTCTATATATATGTTCCTTTCTCTTCCAACTCTTTTTTAGAGCTTTAAAACCCCTTTTTAGTGAGAGAAAGTGTTCCTTTGAGATAGAAGCTCCAAGAACCAATTTTTACTAAACCAAACTCATACCCATGTGCATCTAGCTCCATTCTTGCATCTATTCTTCATGGGTCTTCATTCTTCTCTTGACTAGGTAATTAACTATAAACTAAAACTTCTTGTTTCATCTTTATGTTCTTAGTTTACCTAGGGTTAACAATTATTAGTTGATTAATAGCATGTTTAATTTGTTTAGCATGATTTGAGTATGTTTGTGACTTTGTTTGTTGGTAGAGATTGCATGTTTATTGATAGCTATCTTTTAGGACCATTTTTCCCTTTAGCTAAGTCTTCATGCATTTGCATTTAGATATCGATATCTAGGATTTGCACTCATTGACACCTTTAAATCCTTAGATAAGCATTTAGTGTAGCCTAGCATTAATTGCATGATAGAATATTATCACATATTCACATAGGTTACTTAATCTCTTCATTGATTGTTAAGCTTTATGACTAAGTAGATTAGTGCACAAGCTTGTTGGTCTAGGATCACTACTAAAGGCCCGTTGGATAGAGTGGAAGGGTTAGTGACCAAGAAGGTGTGACTTGAGGTCAACCTAGGTTGTAAACTTTCATTCAAATAGTGGATTTGAGGACCGTGTGTGGCTAGAAGGATAGCCTGTGAGTTTTGCCCAGTTGGAGGGTTTCTCACGTAAATCAATCCTTGTGTTTTTATTGTTTTCCGCATGTTTATTTTGGATTGGTTGATTGCTAATATGAGGCAGCATTACTAAAATTGATTAAGTCGAAAAGTTGGTAATAAATCAACTAAAACCTATTCAGCCCCCTCTAGGTTAGTAGACACACGCTTAATAGTATTTTCAACCTTTAATGCAGAGGAAGGTCACTCCCCTTGCTTAGATGCCTACATCCCGACGATGCGAACTGGGCACTGAGAGAGGTGCATTCAGGGGACTGTGGAAATCATACTGGGGGAGAAGTGCTAGCTTACCAGGTATTACACATGGGATATTTTTGGCCAACCTTGCACCATGATGCGAGGCAAATCGTGCAGTCTTGTGAACCATGTTAGAAAATGACCAGCCTGTACCACCTAACTCCAGAACGACTATCTTCCATCAGCTCGCCATATTCGTTTGCCTTCTGGGGAGTAGATCTGATTGGACCTCTCCCAACCGCACCAGGTCAGCAGAAGCATACGATCATGGCTATTGATTACTTCACCAGGTGGGTGGAAGCAGAACCCCTCTCCAAAATTCCTGAAGCAAATACAACATAATTCATCAAGAAAAATGTGGTTTTTCGGTTTGGGACCCCGATGGTCATCATCATAGACCTGGGTAAGCAGTTTGATAATGCCAGATTTCTAGAATTCTATAAGAATCTGGGAATCGAACTTCACTTTGCATCAGTAGCACACCCTCAGACTAATGGTCTGGTAGAAGCCACAAACAAAACTATCAAGAGGCTCTTAAGAAAGAAACTCCAACAGATGAAGGGTAGATGGGCAGATGAGCTCTCAAGTGTGCTATGGGATTACCGCACCACCAAAACAACCGCTACCGGAGAGACCCCCTACTCACTAGCTTTCGGGGTAGAAGTTTTCCTTCCTATCGACCATAAGCGCACTTCCTTCCGGGTTCAACACTTTGACCCAATAGGAAATGAGGATATATTAAGAGCCAACCTAGACCTCCTGGAAGAGAAACATGACAGGATTGCAGAAAAGGTAGCAGTCTACCAAAGTCAAATTGCCCGCTACTTCAACAGGAGAGTCAGGAACCGAAGCTTTAAGGAAGGGGACTTGGTACTCAGGTAGGTTACTCAGAATACCCGGAAGAGGTCGGACGGAGTACTGTAACCTAATTGGGAAAGTCCCTACCTAATTAGAATGGTGATCCAGGGTAGGGCCTACAAGCTGAGCGACATGAATAGACATCATGTAGACCACACTTGGAATGCTGATCACCTCAAGTGGTTCTACTCATAAGCCATGCAGTAGAAATCAGTTAGAATCGCCCCGTAACCAATACTAGAAGATATTAGTAATCGTGAGTGCTTGCATTCCTTTTCTTTTTTGATCATCAATAAAAAAAGGTTTCTTTCTCCATCTACCTTTGTCTATGTTTATCTACATCCATCTACTTTATGTCACCAATTGAATCCGCCATGATCATCGCCTTAAGACTAGGAGAGCTACATAGCACTCCTGATGCCCTGGACCGGATAAATCCCTCCAAGAGGATCGCCTTAAAACAAGGAGAGCAACATAACACTCCTAATGCCCTGAACCGGATTAATCCCTCCAGGAGGATCTCCTTGAGACCAACATAGCACTCCTTGGCCGAGTATGAAGATTGCCGAAGAATTTCTCGATATGATCCTAGGTTTGTTTGCTATCTTTTTTCCCGTTTTCTTAAACCTTTACCCCGTGGCCCCATTACAACAAAAAAAAGACCTAATTGATCTTTTGGGAATGCTAGTCTGAGAGTAAAGGTAAACATGTGCTCTATCTTGTTCTTAATATCTGATTCCATTCATGAGATCTTTTACATAAAAATCAAGCGTTCTTTTTATTATATATTCATATGCGATTATAACTTGAAATTTCTTGTGCATAACTTCATTCGCATATGCTTGATGAGTGTATTTGCCTAGGTTCTGTGTGAAATTAATGAGCGACATCTTGTGAGAATTAGAGTCGAGTCGAATTATATCTATGACGTTTGACGAATGTGTTTTTAAAACTAGAGTGTCTTGAGTGTGGGCTTTTCATTAAAACCAAGCATGCATTCAAATTTGTGGCATAATTTTAGTCTGTACTTAGTGGCTCTAGCATGCATTGGTTTTGAATGGCACACTTTGATTGCATCTTAATTATTTGGTTTTTCATAGAAATATGTTTGTGGGTAGCATAGCTATAAACCCTTAGGAGACAAAACTCCTCCTACTAGGGACACCTAGAGGTTTAAAGGCTTGTAGCATACGCTCAATGCTATCGTGTTCCCTACGAAAGTGGCTTAATTTAAAATTTTTATTTTTTGATTTTTGTTTGTTTTTAGTTTTTGTTTTTATTCTAGTTTTGCTCGAGCACTAGCAAAAGATAGGTTTGAGAGTATTTGATCAGTCTATTTCTATACATATTTTAGGTCCCCATTTCCTATTATTTGTGCTTTGTTCTTGGGTGAAATTAGGTATTTTATATGTTTGTTGAGCATTTATAGGTCACATTCCATGGAAGAGGTGTTAGAAGCAGATCACCCAGATTGAGGGCCCCATATCTCTCTCCTCGGTTTGAATTGTGTATCCTACCACCTATGGATGGAAAGCCCTGGAAGTCTGGTTTCCGGTGCACTTTTCATATTGCAATTCCGATATTCCTAAAAGAAGTTATGCCCAATTTAGTAACCAAAGGTCGAGCTGGAGAAGCTGACCGCGGGCCAGACTGCGATGCGTGCAATTTCCTACCTAGTGGTCTACGTGGTTGTACATATCAGTACAGCACTGCGGTGCTGACCGCGGGCGACCTACGGAGCGACCTAGGCATCGGTTTTGACCGTACTTTTGGCGGATTCCATTCCGAATTGGTCCAGAACTGTTCCAAAACTTCCCAAATCAAATTCTAATGATTTTAGAAGATCAAAACATGTTTGGGAAACTTCCTAAACACAAATTATGAGACAATTATCAAGAAAGGAAATCTAATTTAGGAAAGGATTCCAATTCCTTCTCTCATTCTACTTTCCTACTTTGTGAGTTTCCTACAACAAAGCAAATAGGGAGTTCACAAGGAATTATCACCTATAAATATCATGAGTTTCTTGAAGAAAAGAGTTCCGCTTGCCATCACTCCATCACCACACATCAACTCAAGACCCATCCATCCATTGTAGAAGAAGACGAAGAAGACAAAGAAGAATTGGAGGAGCTCTTTGATGATTAGCTCGGGTTTTCTCTACTCAATCTCTTTTCTTTTCTTTTTCTATGATGTGTAACTAATCTCATAACTAGGGAATCAATGTGAACCTTTTGTGAATGCTCATAAATGGATTAATTATTATTTCATCAATTTAATTCTTGATTTATTCATTGTGCTTAATTGCTTAACTCCTCATTAGTTTTAATATTTATTCACACCATAGACCAAGGGTGGGTAATTATTTGGCAAGATTTTCGGGTTAAGACTATCTGAGAATTAGGGTTAGAGTATAGACCAAACCTAATCTTGATTAATGCTCTTTTGAATGAATGAATTTTATCTTTAGCATAGGCCAAGCAAAGTATAGAATTTGGTTCTTAATTCTTGCGCTTAAAGGGTTTCCGATCACTGTTCACACCATAGACCAAGGGTGAATAGTGGTTGGGAGCACGTGACTCATCCCGTGACCATACGGTAATAGTCACATTAAAGACAAAGAATGAACCCTACAATTGATAGAATCTTGTTTATAAATTAATTCCATACATTGAGTGTTCATAATTGAGGATCATTGATGACCTAGTGTTTTCTTTCCATCGATCACAAACACCATTATTTTTAATTGCTTTCTTAATTTAGTTTAGTTTAATTCAAATCTCAAACAAATCTTTGGTTACTTTTAGTTTAACTTTAATTAAAATTAGTTTTCAATCAATAAATCACTTTTCCTCGTGGGAACGATCCTTATTTGCCGCTGTACTAATCTTCACGATTCGTTCACTTGCAAGTGAGTATTTTTATGACACGATTTTACACCATCAACGAGCAAACTCAAAACAAAACAAAGAAGATACAAACTAAAAATGGCTCGAACTAAGAACTTTCCTAGACACAAAGAAAAACTTGCTGCAGAACCAACTAGCAGAGAGATACGCAAAAGCAAATGGGAGTGAGGAATGAGCATATGCAAAATGTTCTAAACAACTCGAAGGCACCCCAAGGGAAACTGGCACAACACGAATCCCACACTTAAAATGCCCTCGCCTCAGAAACTACTCACTCTCACACCTCGAGCATAATTCGCTTCGACGCTAGGTTCTCATATGGATTTTCTCTTATCTTTCCCCTCATAACCTAGGTTCACACTCATGCAACATGTATGCCAATGAATTTATGTAACTGAATCAACTTAGTTGCATACATTTAGTGTAGAATAAACACTGTTTTCAGTGGGTGAGTCTCATGAAAGAATCACGTGTCATGAACGTGGAAAGAGCATTCATTAACTAATATTCCCAATCTAGACGTCCCCTAAGATCAACTAGGTCTTTTCCATTTGGTTGTAACGTGGCCACTGTGAATGGTGATTAGAAGAATGAGAAATTTAGGCACAAGCACTAATCAACCAAGTTAAGGCAATACATTCTACACTTAAGCATTTAATTTCTCGTGCAACTCCACTTCCAAATACAATATGGCGTCCAGGCTTACAATTAGACTCTACGTGCAATCTTTAACTACTCATGTTACCCATTTGAGTAGCATTTACAATTTACACAAGGCATTTGAAGCATATTTTTCTTTTGTTACTTTTTGCTTCTTTTCTTTTCTTTCCATTTCATGCCTTTTTACTATGCACATTTTCACAACTCATTACTCTTGCCTAGGTACACGCCATTTATCAAATTAAAGCACAACTTTACATTCCTAAGCCTCAACAAGATCAATTAAGAGAGGGTTGGCTAAGTGTTTAGGTTGCTTGGGTTATGGATAACGTGGGTGTAGAATGGAAAAGTCTATATGTGTTTGGCTTCAAAATTGGATTGGGAGCACACATATTACGGGAAGGGGAAGTATTTAGGCTTTCTTTTTGAGTGGCTAAAACACACATTGCCTAATATCACTTCAAAGGATTAATCTAATAAGGGAATAAAATTTTCCGTCAAGCAGTCCACATATATGGTGCATGTTCAATGACAAATGATGATTTTTGATGTAGTGAGACTATGCATGGTGTTTGAATAGTGTTTACAGATTTGAAAAACTATTTTCCCTCAAATATACATGCTTTTGGCTTGTGTTTGTGATCTCACAAGGGAAATCTCCACTATTAGAACAAGGCGCTTGAGCACCGAGTTCCATAAACTTGGACACTAGAAAATGAGACTAGCCCATGAAGTGCAAGTGAGACCCCTAAAGTAACTATGAGTTATTGAATAAGCATACAAAGCATACACACATTCACCACAAACACTATGCTCCAGGTATCTCACCAAGCTAAATAACCTCAAAATTCTGGCTAAGCAGCAACTTTTTCGAAAATAAGACACAAAAATGACTCAAGACACAAACGACGACTCAAAAAGGCGTCTACACCCCCAAACCAAAACCCAACATTGTCCTCAATGTTGAAGACAAGAGAATCCGGCCTAGCGGCACGCAGCTAACATGACTCAAACAAACCTAGGCACTAATCAACCACAATCAATGCCCTAACAAAATAAAAGTGACTCAAACAAGGCTCACAAAATAAAGGCAATTCGTGCAATAAATCATTGAAGCACAAGTCAAGCTTAACATCATGCATTTTATCAAAATTGACGGAATGGGGCATGAACAACCCCCAAACCGAATTAAACAATATAAAGCACATCCATTCATACTTGCACAAGACCCTCCGGTTCTTTCATCCACAAATATAATCAATAAATTCAATGTGCAAATATCCACAAAATATAACATTCGAACAAACTATCCCAACATCACAATTTATTGAATTTAAACAACATAAAAAATAAAAATAACTACATGCATCAAAATTATTCAATGGGATGCATTCATGGAGAGGCTAGGGTCCTCTAAGGGTGGTTTGACCAAGTTAGGAAATTCTCTATTTTTCACTACCCAAATAAATTTAGGTGACTTCATTATCTTTTCCTTTTTCATGTTTCTATATAAGTGCACTTGGTCTTTCCTTACCCATATTTTCTTGACCCTAGGTGGACTCCACCTATTCCTAAGACCTCTAGTTTTCCTATGTTGATTTGGCTTGTGATTTTTAGCCTTAAAATGCAATATCCTAGAACATTCATAGCAAAAGATATGAGAGTTAGAGGAACTCCCCTTTGATGAGTGGTCTTGCTGATGTTTGATTTGTTTTACTTGTAACGTCTTGACCTCCTCCTCCTTTTTGCTTAGTGCTACCTTTTCTTCCTCTAAGGCATTGGCTTTTTGATCAACCTCCGTTTGCATCTTCATTGACTTGTGAGCTATCTCATCTTCAAAAGCTAAACTAAGTTCTCCAAATCCTTCGATGTGGTACTCTTTTTGGCTTCAAATCTCTCAATTCGTTCTTCCAATTCTTTGTTCTTGTCAGGAGACTTCGCCATTTGTCTTCTTGAGAGTACTATTCTCAACCCTGAGCATCTTCACTTCAAATAATAGTTTCTTGTTCAACTCTTAGGAGATTACTCGCCTTTTCCATTCCCAAGGCTTCTCTCTTTTGAAGTGCTTCATTCTCTTCCTTTAACACACCCCTTTCCAACACTAGCTCTATGCTCACGCTCATAAGCTCTTGGTTCATCTTGATCATCCTGTCCATCTCGTCCTTTCTCTTGCTTCGCTCTACTTCAAATTCAATTCGGAGCTTATAGATGTCTTCTTTTGATAAATTGGAGGAATCCACCGGTTTGGTTACTTTAACTTGGAAACAACTCTGATTTACCGGGGTGGACTACTGGGCGGATTCGAGCATTTGGGTGGTTTTCTCTTCTATAAAGGCTTGAGTCTTTTGTTGAGAAGCTATCATCTGCTCAGTCTCCCGCACATGATTCTTCATGAAATTTCTTAGTTGATCTTCAACGGAATTTGACTGGAATGACGAGATGTAGGCATTCTCGTTAGGCTCGTAGCTTGACCCTGAATTTTGCCAAAAGGAATCCATAGAGTCCTAAAACAAACAAAAAAAAACAAAAACTACCAAAGCAATAAAAAGAAACTAACAAAACTAAAAACAGTTGATAAACTAATAGTCTTAAAACTAATCTAATCACTACTACTCACCCCGATCCCCGGCAGCGGCGCCATTTGATGGAAAGGTTTTCGCCGTTAGAAAACCGTCCGTCAAAACAATTTATAAAACCTATGCGATGAATTCACAAGTAGAAATACAAGTAAAGCGGTAAGCACTGGTGTCGTCCACTGAGATCGGGGTAGCGGTGATAAGATTATGATTAATATAACTAGTATGCATAAAAGTAAAGTGATGGTGAATGAAAATACAATATAAAATAAACTATGAAAGCAAATAAAATGGAATGACAATGGAGTGATAAATGCATGATGATGGAACTACGGAGTTGATGGACTCGTAAGTGAATATTGGGGCAATTGCAACAAACTCTCAATTAAGCACGTTTTGACAAATGTAACCAACCTAGGGTGTATAGTGTTGGTATATATCTCTAGCAAGAGGTCAACCTAGGGTGTATAGCGAAAACCTCCTACTAGCGATTAATCCCTCCTAAGCAACCAACAATGGCTAGTTACTCAATCGGGATTTTTTCCTTGAATGCTCATCTATCTAGCTATGGCTCAACCTATTACTAATGTAGCCATCCTAGAGTGTATAGTGATGGCTTCCAATTCCCTCACAAGTGGCCTACCTAGGATGTATAGTGATGGCCACCCGTTTGAGATTGGATGAGGCTCGAGGTTGTCAACCAAATTCTGTTCGAAGGTTAGTTCTCGTAAAATCACTAAAGTAGCCAACCTAGGGTGTATAGTGGAGGCTTCTAATTCTCTCACAAGTTGCTAACCTAAGGTGTATAGTGAAAGCCACTAATTCACGATTAGATTAAGGGCATGGTTGTAGAGCCGGATTTTCAGAAATCCTTCCATTCAATGGAGCATTAGACAACCTAATTGCCTACTCAAGTAATACAAACCAATCATGCAAAGAGGGTGTATCCAAGCAAATCAATAATGGAAAACAATTCAAGCAATGAAATAAAACATAGGGATAGTATAAATATAACACATAGAGTTTATTTACAGAGCCCAAATATCCATCAAACAAATAACATCAACCCCATAGTTGGGTATTTTAGCTATTCATGTTCTATTACAAACCAATAAACTAAGAGAGA
This sequence comes from Dipteronia sinensis, assembly GCA_033220585.1. Lineage (NCBI taxonomy): Eukaryota > Viridiplantae > Streptophyta > Magnoliopsida > Sapindales > Sapindaceae > Dipteronia > Dipteronia sinensis. The sequence goes on along the minus strand of CM065643.1, from coordinate 27,015,586 downwards.
GTGTAAAGAGAAAACCCTTGAAGATTGGTCTCCTTCCTTGAAGCTTGAATCCAAGTCTCCTAGTTGCCTTTGATTGAGTAGAGATGGTTTGGATGATAGGGAGATGTGTTTCTAGCTTAGACTACAAGTGTTGGGAAATATGGCAGTTTTTTGGTTCGTTCCCATGCTTTTCTATTTATAGGGGATGGAAAAATAGGTCACTTAAGCTTGAAAACAAAAGCTGTCGCATGCAGAGTGCGGGTGGAGTGAGGTTGGCTGACCCGCACTTTAATGAATCCAACTCTGTCTTGACCCGCACTTGACCCGCACTTGACCCGCATTTGACCTGCACTTGACCTGCACTTTATCTGTCAGGTACGAATCAGCTTCTCTGGTTTGGGCAACAGTGCGGGTGGAGTGCGGTTGGATGACCCGCACTCTACCCATACTTTAACGTCAGGTACAAATCCAACTCTCTGTCTTGAGCAACAGTTCAGGTGGAGTGCGGTTGGATAACCCGCACTTGACCCGCACTTTATCTTTCCTTTTTGATTCAGGTCCCGGCTGTGGCAAAGAGTGCAGTTGGAGTGCGGTTGCGACCGGCACTTAACCCGCATTGTAGAGTTGCTTATGATGCTTTGTCTTTCCTTTTGCCCCTTTTATGCCGGAACCACCGCAATTAGCTTCTAACACCAGAATTACATCTTTTGCCTGCAATTAGCACCAACGAGCCTATTAGACATAAAATTTATAGAAAATACATACAAGAACGAGACAAAGGAATAGGAATGAGGGCCGAAATATACAACAATTCAGGCACGATCAGGCTCCGACCTAGGATGTATAGTGCCGGAAACTCGATCGAGGTTAGATTAAGACCGCAATTTAAGAGTCGGAATTCATGACGTTCCGTCCATTCATTAGAGCAATAAACAACTAAATAGGATGTATATCTAGATGCAATACTCAAACATAATCCGAAGAGATCTTACTAAGTGGATGTATCTAAACAAGAAATCAACGTTAACCATTCATAGTAAGAATAGAACAATGAAAGATAGACATGAATATCAATATAACATCAAGTTTATATACAAGCCCAATATCCAACTAACTACTCCATCAACCCCTTAGAGGGGATTTAGCTACTCATTACAGCTAGGAAAATAAGAGAATGGAAAGAGAAAGAACCTTTGGAGAACATCTCTTTCCTTGAAGTTGCTTCAATCTCCTACCTTCCTTGAAGTTGAGTATGTTAGGATTATGCTCAATGGCAAGAGTGTAATATTGTAATTGACAATTTTCTCATATTAATAAAGTGAATTCTGATTCTTACAATTACATATAGCATTTATTATTATAATTGTCAAGGTAAATAATCATAAGGTCAAAAGACTATGAGACATGAAGAATTGTTCATAAATGCGGATATGTATGAGGTCAACACAATTCTTTAGTTAGTCTTGAATAACGTTCACAACTTAAGTTAAAGGTTGGGCACCTCTATCTTGTTAAAGTTGTAGAATTCTTTTACTAGCATTTGAGTGGGATCAAATAAATATGATGAGTCTAAAATCATCGAAAGGTTTTCGAGTAAAAGAATCTAGTGCACTAGGTGCATTGAACTTGATCACAATGAAATACTTTATCTAGAACCATCACTAGATATAAGTCTTTTCATTAAAGAGGACAATCGGAGAGTCTATCTTAATCCTGAGATAAATGATGGACTTATGGTTGCAAGTGTTATCATTAGAGCTATCAATGAGTACGATTATATAGCATAGTCTATCCTCGATAGTTTGGTGGTATACATTTGTTAATCGATAGAGGACTTCATTTATAGATATGGACATCGTGGCTCCATTTATTAAATGAGAGTATAATATCATCATATGGATGTTTTGAGGTATTGGATATTAAATCTCAACGTTGAGTTTTCAATAATGATTATTGAAAACATGGCTTCTGGACAAGTCAAAGTATCCAAGTTCGAAATGTGGTCATATAAGGAAATATGGTAACTTGGAGAGCTATAGGCGGTCTATGAGCTCTTGGCGATTACTGATATTATTCACGAGGATACACCATCTCCTATAAGATTGTCTAGGGTATGAATGAGAAACATCTCCTTATTCTATCTTTATTTAAGAGTTCAATTTTAGCTCTTTAGTGGAATGAGTTAAAATTAATAGATTGGACCTAAGTGAATCATTTGTTGGTTGTGATTAGGTTATGTCTATTGAAGCTTAAATTTAGATAGCCCGCCAAGATCCCTAATCCACACGTATTTGCATGGATCACTTGATATATTCTACCGGGCCGATTTAAGGGTCCATCTAGAATTGTTTTTAATATATCAAGAATATAATATGTCTATTATTTAATTAATGGACTACACTATTATATTAATATATTAAAAGGAGACATGTGGGCTTGTTTCTTTTAGGAAGAATGGGTCTGGTTCACATGTGGGCTTTTATTTAAAGTCCAATGGATTAAATGAAATAAGAAAATAATATATGGCCCATTTATATAAGTGGGGCGGCAAGGTGTATATATTAACCTAATATATTATTTTGTTTCATTGTTTTAATTAAATAAGAATTAGTTAATTTATTAATTAATTGTTTAATTAAGAAACAAATCTTTTTCTGATCAGGAAATATATTTCCTAAAGTTATACTATTGGTAGTAGTATATTAAAAGTAAAAGACTTGTTTGATAAGAAAATAAATAATTAATTTTATTTATTTAATCAAATAAGAAGTCTTTTTATTTAGTCAATAAAAGAATAAAAATATCTATGAGTTGGATTAGGTTTTGAAGTCTAAAGATTGATGGAAATAAGGGTGCAACACAAACTCTTTTTGGTATGTAATTTGCGGCAACCCTAGTCTATTTAGAGGAAGATTTCGGCAATCCTAAATAGAAGAGGAAGCAAAATTTCGGCCACCTATATAATTCCACATATAGAATTCGGCCACCATAGTTGATTGAATGATTCAATTTTTCTTCTTCTTCTCAATTCATAGAAAAGGATAATTTTTATTCTACTAAACATAAAAGAGAGAAGAGATTATTCTTTGATAGTACACTGATTGCTTGTTCATCAATAAGCTTGTGTGTACAACATCGAATTAGGTTCACGCGAGTTTCGATCATTAGATTGAGAACTCAAAAGTGACCGGAATAATTTTTGTCTTCTTTTGATTGTTTTGTGACTAACAAAAGAAAAAGAAAACTTTGTTCATCCATTCTCAGGTTTGCAATTCAAAGAAAAAGGGAGACCACGCTCCTAGGTTATTCACGTACGTTTTCGGATTGGAAGATCTCGCGGTACTGTTCCCGATCACTGTTCACGGCGGGGTACTGTTCACGATCACTGTTCACGCGGGGGTACTGTTCACGCGGGTACTGTTCACGAGCATAGGAAAAGATTTTACGGATTACCAATCGACGTAAGTCAATCAGATCACGCGTCAAGAGGTATTTAACTCTAACCGTATATATTTGAGTTTAATTAATTAAAAGGTTAAGGTTCAACTTTGAGAAAATTTTTAAAACCATACGAAATCTATTTTTCGTTTCTTCCGCTCCGTTTTATATCGATTTTTCCCTACAATTGGTATCAAAGGCTGGTTGTACCTTTTAATTAATTAACGTATATATACGTGAATCTATTTCTTTTTATTGTGATTATACATGTTTTAGAAAGAGATGGCACTCTAGGTATTCGCATATATAATTACATGTTGAATGTATGGATTTATATATGTTTTATAAAGTGAATTGTTATTGCTCGATTTTGGTCCTAGAATTTCAATGTAATTTTTGTTTCGGATTTGTAACAAGAAGGGTGGTCTATTATCGCCATAATTCCTTCTTGGTAGTTGCTAGGGTTTTATTTTTTTTTGTATGTAAAATAAGTGCAGTATTTTTTTTTGTAATCAGCTGCAGTATTTTTTTTGTAAATCTTACTGCAGTAAAATAAAAAATAAAAAAAAATTTGCTGCAGTAATTTATTCGTAATATGATGTAATGTATTTGGGTATTGAAAATTCGAAGACACGAAGAAAAACGAAGCAACAGGAACCGAGAACGAGCACCGTGCGCACCCTAGGACTGGATTGGGCTGCGCATGGCAAGCCCAATCCTTGGTGGGCTACGCACGGCAGCTTTGTGTGGCCTTATGGGCTGCGCAAGGCAATCCCCTTTGTAGGGTTGTGGGCTGTGCACGTCCATGGGAAGAGGCCGAGGGATGAGCGTATGGTTGATGGCCACCTGAAGATCTTGTATTCCTAACAATTGTAATTTACTTGCTTTTCTAGGATGGGCCAAAATTGTTGCTATTTAATTTTTGCTTAAATATTACAATATTTGTTGTTGTATGATAACATGACATTTTAGAATAGGAGTGCCACTCATATATCTCTTTTGGTATGAACATGCATTGAATGATTTAGGTATCTAATTGGCATCTAGATAACTTGGTAAAAATCATTCTTTGGGATTTAATCACACGCCTTAAATAATTGAGTGGGAGAAGGTGTGCAAGAACGCCTATGGCCTCTAAGATTAGTTGAGTTTTATTATTTTTGGTAATCCCCCCAAGGGGCGTCCATAAATGGAATTTAACAATATACTTCCTTACAAGGATAGACTAGACAATTGACTTAAACGAAATCTACTCCCCAAGGAGGGATTTTCGTGAGAGAAAATTGAGGGTCGATATCTTGGTAACACACTCAATGTAATTTTATTAATATCCTCCCAAGAGTTCTTGTTAATAAAAATTACAAGGCGAAAATTAAAAACGCTGGTTGTTATGTTAACAATTAGGTGGGACCTAGTCTAACTAGTAAATAGTGCGAACTCCCAAAGGAGGCGTAATATTTATGGGTGTTGGATCACCGTTGAATTTTTATGATTGAATTATTTATTTTAATTCATGATAAATTTTTAAAAGTGCTATTATCATGATTATTTACTTATATATGTTTTTGTTTTAATCAGAAATCATGACCCCATCACTTATGAACATCCTGAAAGATAACACCTTAACTGGAGATAACTACGTAACATGGAAAAGGAAAATTGGGTTGTTGCTGCAAAGTGAAAAACATAAGTTTGTTCTGACCACTCCTAAACCACCCCTTCCTAATAATGAATCTAATGTGATGCAAGGAGATGAGTATGAGCAGTGGAAGACTTCTGATGATATGGCAAAATGTTACATTATGGCCACTATCTCCGACGTGTTGCAACAGCAACATGAAGGAATGGAGTCCGCTGCTGATAAAATGATGTCTCTAGAGGAAATGTTTGCTATGAGGTCTAGGACGACTAAGAGAGAGGCAGTGACTGCTTTTATGAATCTTAGGATGAAACCTGGACAATCTGTGAAAGATCACATGATGAAAGTCATAGCACATCTCAACATTGCTGAACTAAATGGTGCTGAGATTGATGGTGAGACCAAAATTGATATGGTAGTTAACTCACTGTCAGATTCCTTTGATCAGTTCAAGTTGGACTACACCTTGAACAAAAAGGAATACACCTTGCAGGGCCTGATGCAAGATGTTCAAAGTGCTGAAAAGATCCTTGTGAAAAACAAAGGTCAAGAGATTCATTTGGTTGGTAAAGTTGCTACTATTAAGACCCGTAAGAAGGTCAAGAAAAAACAGAAGAAAAAGCAACTTGGGCCTACCAAGAAGGAAACCAAGAAAGTAACCAAGATCAAAGGGAAATGCTTCCTTTGTGGTGAAAAGGGACATTGGAAAAGAGATTGCCCAAAGTCCCAGAAAAAGAAGGAAGAAGGTAATGTTAATTATCTAGAAACATGTTTTCTGGTAGATTCTACTGATTCTTGGATCATAGACTCTGGAGCCACTAATTATGTTTGTTATTCCTTGCAGGGGTTTCAGGAAAAGAGAAGGTTGAATGAAGATGAAGTCAATTTGCGCTTGGGCAACGGAACGTTAGTGTCTGCAAGTGTAGTGGGAGATATTAGAGTTATTTTAGATTCTAGTAGGCATTTAGATTTAATAGACGTTTATTATGTACCTCAATTCAAGAGGAATTTAATTTCAGTTTCTTGTTTAAATAAGTTTGGATGTTCGGTTACTTTTAATAAAACTTTTATTATTAGTAAGAATGACAAAGTTGTTTGCAAAGATACATTGGAAAACGGTTTATTCTTTTTGCATAGAAATATCTCTCACTCGTTAGACACAGAAATAACGGAACCAAATCATAAAAGAGTAAAATTATCAAAAGATGAAACCTATCTTTGGCATTTACGCCTAGGTCACATTAACCTTAATAGGATTAAAAGATTGGTATGTGACGGACCTTTAAGTGACTTAAAGGTCGATGATCTACCAACTTGTGAATCTTGTTTGGAAGGTAAAATGACCAAAAGGCCGTTCAATACCAAAGGTGCAAGAGCCATTGAATGTTTAGGACTAGTACACACTGATGTTTGTGGTCCTATGAGCATTCAAGCTAGAGGTGGATATGAGTACTTCATCACCTTCACAGATGATTACTCAAGATTTGGTTACGTGTATCTCATGAGACATAAGTCAGATGCATTTGATATGTTCAAAGCATTCAAAGCTGAAGTAGAAAATCAGCTTGAGAAACATATAAAAATCTTGAGATCTGATTGTGGTGGAGAATATCTATCTGGTGAGTTTCAGCAATATCTTATTGATAATGGGATAGTTTCTTAGCTTTTTGCACCAGGTACACCTCAACAAAATGGGTAGCAGAAAGGAGAAAAAAGACTCTTTTAGAGATGGTTAGATCAATGTTAAGTTATTCAACACTTCCTATTTCTTTTTGGGGATATGCTCTATAAACAGCAATATATATTCTAAACGATGTACCATCTAAATCTGTCCCTAAAACCCCACATGAATTGTGGACTGGGCGAAAGCCTAGTTTACAACACATGAGGATATTTGGTTGTCCTGCACATGTGTTGAAAGGAAAGACAGAAAAGATAGAGTCCCGTTCGGAAACATGTATATTTGTGGGGTATCCAAAAGGAACTAAAGGATGTTATTTCTATAGTCCTTCTGATCTAAAAGTATTTGTTTCAACAAATTCTTCATTTCTAGAAAAGGACTATATGAGTAATTTTGTGCCCAAAAGTAGAATTGTCCTGAATGAGATTTCAGGAGATACAATTCCACAAGAGGTTTCACAACCCAGCCCAATTGTAAGTTCCACTCCAACACAAGATCAACAACCTACCATTCCTCGTCGTAGTGGGAGGGTTAGAACATAACATGAAAGATATATCGGTCTAGGAGAATCTGTTGAGAATCTCCCGGACGACGATGATCCCTACACGTATAAGGAAGCTATGGAGGATGTTGATTGTCGTCATTGGCAAAAGGCAATGCAATCCGAGATTGAATCGATGTTCAATAACAAAGTCTGGTCCCTTGTAGACTTGCCTAAAGGGATAAAACCCATTGGGTGCAAGTGGGTATACAAGAGGAAAAGAGGTATGGATGGTAAGGTGGAAACCTTTAAAGCTAGACTAGTAGCTAAAGGTTATACACAGAAAGAAGGTATCGATTACGAGGAAACCTTCTCACTTGTGGCCATGCTTAAATCCATTAGGATACTCTTATCCATTGCAGCATCTCTAGACCTAGAGATTTGGCAAATGGACGTCAAGACAGCTTTCCTTAATGGAAGTCTTGACGAGAGCATCTACATGATGCAACCAGAGGGATTCATTGAAAAAAGGTCAAGAAGAAAGAGTATGCAAGTTGCAAAAGTCCATATATGGACTAAAGCAAGCATCCAGATCCTAGAACATAAGGTTCGATCAAGTTGTAAAGGGTTTTGGATTTATTCAAAACCCTGACGAACCTTGTGTATACAAGAGGATCAAAGGTGACAAGTTGGTTTTCCTCATTCTTTATGTTGATGATATACTACTCATTAGGAACGATGTAGGTGTATTGACATCAGTGAAAGAATGGTTAGAAAAACAATTTGATATGAAGAACTTAGGAGAAGCAAGTTATATTCTTAGTATCCAAGTAATAAGGGATAGAAAGAATAGAACGATTGCATTATCCCAAGCTTCATGCATTGATAAAATCTGTCTAGATTCACCATGCAAGATTCCAAGAAAGGTATGTTACCTTTTAGACATGGAATCAAACTTTCTAAGGGTCAAGCACCTAAGAATGTGCATGAAGAGCAATTCATGAGTAGAGTTCCATATGCCTCGGCAGTTGGAAGTCTCATGTATGCAATGCTCTGTACTAGACCAGATATTTGTTTTGCTGTTGGCATAGTTAGCAGGTTTCAATCGAAACCTGGTCTTGATCACTGGACGGCAGTCAAGCATATTTTCAAGTATCTCAAGAGAACTAGAGATTATATGCTTGTATATTCTGGAGGGGATTTAATTCCCGTTGGGTATACAGATTCTGATTTCCAGTCGGATTCTGACTCCAGAAAATCCACATTAGGATCTGTGTTTACCATTAGTGGATGAGCAGTCATATAGAGGAGTATCAAGCAATCTTGTATTACTGATTCCACCATGGAAGCTGAGTATGTTGCTGCATGCGAAGCTGCCAAAGAGGCTGTTTGGCTCCGCCAATTCTTGATTGACTTAGAAATGGTTCCTAGTGCGAATAAGCAGATCACTATACACTATGACAACAGTGGTGTAGTGGCTAATTCGAAAGAACCAAGAAGTAATAAGAGAGGTAAACAAATGGAAAGGAAGTATCACCTTTTGAGGGAAATTGTTCATAGGGGAGTCGTGACGATCACCAAAATCGCGTCAGCAGAAAATCTAGCGGATCCTTTCACAAAGGCTCTACCTCAGAAGAGCTTTGATGGACATCTAGAGAACATGGGAATGAGAGATATGACACACTTGCTATAGAGCAAGTGGGAGATTGTTAGGATTATGCTCAATGGCAAGAGTGTAATATTGTAATTGACAATCTTCTCATATTAATAAAGTGAATTCTGATTCTTACAATTACATATAGCATTTATTATTATAATTGTCAAGGTAAATAATCATAAGGTCAAAAGACTATGAGACATGAAGAATTGTTCATACATCCGGATATGTATGAGGTAGACACAATTCTTTAGTTAGTCTTGAATAACGTTCACAACTTAAGTTAAAGGTTGGGCACCTCTATCTTGTTAAAGTTGTAGAATTCTTTTACTAGCATTTGAGTGGGATCAAATGAATATGATGAGTCTAAAATCATCGAAAGGTTTTCGAGTAAAAGAATCTAGTGCACTAGGTGCATTGAACTGGATCACAATGAAATACTTTATCTAGAACCATCACTAGATATAAGTCTTTTCATTAAAGAGGACAATCAGAGAGTCTATCTTAATCCTGAGATAAATGATGGACTTATGGTTGCAAGTGTTATCATTAGAGCTATCAATGAGTACGATTATATAGCATAGTCTATCCTCGATAGTTTGGTGGTATACATTTATTAATCGATAGAGGACTTCATTTATAGATATGGACATCGTGGCTCCATTTATTAAATGAGAGTATAATATCATCATATGGATGTTTTGAGGTATTGGATATTAAATCTCAACGTTGAGTTTTCAATAATGATTATTGAAAACATGGCTTCTGGACAAGTCAAAGTATCCAAGTTCGAAATGTGGTCATATAAGGAAATATGGTAACTTGGAGAGCTATAGGCGGTCTATGAGCTCTTGGCGATTACTGATATTATTCACGAGGATACACCATCTCCTATAAGATTGTCTAGGGTATGAATGAGAAACATCTCCTTATTCTATCTTTATTTAAGAGTTCAATTTTAGCTCTTTAGTGGAATGAGTTAAAATTAATAGATTGGACCTAAGTGAATCATTTGTTGATTGTGATTAGGTTGTGTCTATTGAAACTTAAATTTAGATAGCCCGCCAAGATCCCCAATCCACACGTATTTGCATGGATAACTTGATATATTCTACCGGGCCGATTTAAGGGTCCATCTAGAATTGTTTTTAATATATCAAGAATATAATATGTCTATTATTTAATTAATGGGCTGCACTATTATATTAATATATTAAAAGGAGACATGTGGGCTTGTTTCTTTTAGTAAAAATGGGTCTGGTTCACATGTGGGCTTTTATTTAAAGTCCAATGGATTAAATGAAATAAGAAAATAATATATGGCCCATTTATATAAGTGGGGCGGCAAGGTGTATATATTAACCTAATATATTATTTTGTTTCATTGTTTTAATTAAATAAGAATTAGTTAATTTATTAATTAATTGTTTAATTAAGAAACAAATCTTTTTCTGATCAGGAAATATATTTCCTAAAGTTATACTATTGGTAGTAGTATATTAAAAGTAAAAGACTTGTTTGATAAGAAAATAAATAATTAATTTTATTTATTTAATCAAATAAGAAATCTTTTTATTTAGTCAATAAAAGAATAAAAATATCTATGAGTTGGATTAGGTTTTGAAGTCTAAAGATTGATGGAAATTAGGGTGCAACACAAACTCTTTTTGGTATGTGATTTGCGGCAACCCTAGTCTATTTAGAGGAAGATTTCGGCAATCCTAAATAGAAGAGGAAGCAAAATTTCGGCCACCTATATAATTCCACATATAGAATTCGGCCACCATAGTTGATTGAATGATTCAATTTTTCTTCTTCTTCTCAATTCATAGAAAAGGATAATTTTTATTCTACTAAACATAAAAGAGAAAGAGATTATTATTTGATAGTACACTGATTGCTTGTTCATCAATAAGCTTGTGTGTACAACATCGAATTAGGTTCACGCGAGTTTCGATCATTAGATTGAGAACTCAAAAGTGACCGGAATAATTTTTGTCTTCTTTTGATTGTTTTGTGACTAACAAAAGAAAAAGAAAACTTTGTTCATCCATTCTCATGTTTGCAATTCAAAGAAAAAGGGAGACCACGCTCCTAGGTGATTCACGTACGTGTTCGGATTGGAAGATCTTGCGGTACTGTTCATGATCACTGTTCACGGTGGGGGTACTGTTCACGATCACTGTCATGCGATACTGTTCACGATCACTGTCATGCGGTACTGTTCACGGGCATAGGAAAAGATTTTACGGATTACCAATCGACGTAAGTCAATCGGATCACGCGTTATTTAACTCTAACCGTATATATTTGAGTTTAATTAATTAAAAGGTTAAGGTTCAACTTTGAGAAAAATTTTAAAACCATACGAAATCTATTTTTCGTTTCTTCCGCTGCGTTTTATATCGATTTTTCCCTACAGAGTAGAGAATGTAAGTATGAGAGAGAGAGAGATTCTAGATCTAAAAACCTATGAAAAATGAGTTCAAAGGCTGGATAAAACATTTCCATCTTTCTCTATTTATACAACATACAAAAATAAGTCACTTAAACTTCAAAAATCAATCTGGCGGCGTGGAGTGCGGGTGGAGTACGGGTGAATTACCCGCACTGTACCCGCACTGTATGGGTTGTCTTCATCTTCAGTTTTCAAATCGGGAAAATAGTGCGGGTGGAGTGTAGTTGGATTACCCCGCACTTGACTCACACTTGACTCGCACTGGAGTCGCACTTTACTGGCACTTTACTGTCAGGTGCAAAATCCATTCCTCTGTCTTGAGCAATAGTGCTGGTGGAGTGCGGTTGGATGACCCGTACTGTACTCGCACTCTAATGTCAGGTGCAAATCAGCTTCTCTGGTCTTGAGCAACAGTGTGGGTGAAGTGTGGTTGGTTGACCCGCATAGTACCCGTACTTTAACGTCAGGTGCAACTCAGCTTCTCTGGTTTGGCAACAGTGCGGTTGGATGACCCGCACTATACCCGCACTTTAACTCTTCTATTGCATCAGGACCCGGCTATGAGCATGAGTGCGGTTGGAGTGCGGTTGGAGTGCGGTTGCGACCCGCACTTGACCTGCACTTGACCCGCACTGTAGAGCTGCTAATGATCCTTTGTCTTTCCTTTTGCCCATTTTCTGTCGGAATCACCGCAACATGCTACCAAACCCATCTTTGCACCATTTCCTACAATTACGTACATAACAACCCATTAAAGATACCAAAACGCATAAAAACAGAACACAGGATAAGGGTTTGAGGGCCTAAATGAACTACATATTTGGCACGATCAAACACCCCCAAACCAAACCTTTGCTCGTCCTCGAGCAAACATAATCAAAAACACTCAGACGCTAAAACAATAATTCAAAAATGTCGCAAGTCCAATGTGTGATATGATACATATAGGTGTGATAGAGAGGACAAAAACATATGCACAAGATCAAGAGCAATTTGGAGACACCCAAGGGAGGCTCGTACGAACACGAATCCCACACCTAAAGGCATTCATGAATTAGGAACAACTTACTCCCATACCTTGAGCATAATTCGCTTCAATTCTAAAACTCGCATGGATTCTCTCTTTTCTTTCATCATAGAGTCCTAAGTTCCACACAAACGAGTATGCAAAGATGATTCTACACAAAATTTTAAGGCAATGAACTATCCTAGGAATGAGTCACCATGCCATGGACGTGAAAGATCGTGCATCAACTGACATTCCCAAACTAGACTTATATGGATCAAATAGGGCTTTTACACCGGTTATAGTGTGGCTGTGGGGTTTAATGAGGTTACACAAAGAATATGGACATTTGGAGTTCAAACTCACCAATCATGCTAGAATATATCCCTACACCCATACCATGTTCTTTTATCACTCAAACACAAACCTTTAGGAAATCATTTAACCCACATTCGTGCCTTCAATGTTGCATTTCGTTTGAGGGTATTTAGCATAACACAATCACCATTTTGTACTCTATTTTGAGTTATTACAATTTCTTTTTCTTGGGCACTTAAGGCACACAAGGACAATTATTAGCCCTTTCCTTGCATAATTTCAACAATTATTTCATTTTCCCCGCTCTTTGATCATTTAGAGCTTAACTCCTTTCATCACCACTATTTCACATCCTAACATGATTAGTACAAGGGTAGGCATGTGTTTAGGCTATTAGGTATATGGTTGAATGTGGTACCAAATAAAAGAGTAAGTGTTTGGCCTCAAACTTGGCTTTGGAGCACACAATATGGTACGTGGTGTTTAGGCTATAAAGGTAATTCAATACACATACATTCCCTAATATCACTTCCACAACCATCTAAAAAGGGAATGAAAGCATCCATCACGCACTTCACAAAATAATATGCGAGTCCTATGGCACATGACATAAATGACGAGAGGCGTGTTTAAGAATAATCAATAATACACTCAAAATACGCACTTTAACGCTTGTGTTTGTGATCTCACGGGTATCTCCACTATTAGAACAAGACATGGGAACATTGAGTCCCCAATACTTAACACCAACATGTGGGACGATCCCATGGCGGTGCAAGCGAACCCTTAAGTAGCACCAAACTATGTCACAAGGTCAAAGCACATACAACGAACTCGCCAAAAGTACACGCTAGAGGCATCATACCCATACTACTTACAGTTTGAAAATTGGACAAGCGACAAAATTGAAAAAATTAGACACTATAAGACTCCAAGGATGACTGTACAATGCGTAACACACCCCCAAACTAAAACTCAACAATATCCCCATTGTTGGAATCCACGAGGTGGTTCTAACGGAGGAGAAACACCATAGACGATTCGAAAATTCTGGACATGCATAAAGCGCAACCAATAACAAGCATAATCACAATAATTTGCGGAATGAGGGTTCAACACTGCCAAACCGGATCTAGACATACGCTCAACCATGCGCATTCATATTAACAAAATCTAAATCGCATTCATCGAAAACTTAATGCACTGAAGTACAAAATCGAAGGTAGAAAACTCTCTTTAGAAGGAAGCTAGTTTGTTGTCCATGTGTGTTGTCGTGTGCTTCCCAAAAGATGCACAACCTAGCTTAAAACACACAACAACTCTACCAAACGAAAATCAAATGCGAAAAGGAAAAACAAAATAAGTCCATGCCGTCAAAGGAAAATACAAATAAAAGAAACAAAACTAAATAGTCCTAGACTAATAGCAATAAACATAAAGGAAACGGATGGCTAATCCTCATCTAAAAACTCTTTCTCGTGTGCACTGGAAATTCCTTTCCCCTTGGGGTCAAGTTCTGATCTGATCCTATCTTCATGTTCTCTTCTAGATATCTCCATTGCAGCTCGGAGCTTGGCCCCATGTGAGTCAATGGCTAGGCCTCCTGAAGGCGGTGAGAAAGCAGCGGGCCTCTTCTTCTTCCTTGGATAAGCTGGGAGACTGAGTGCCTCCCTCATGTCGATGAGATTGCCCCAAATGTCAGCATAATACTCACTGGCTTCCGCTCTGCTCTCAACAATCCGCTTCCTATTTTCAATGACCTCAGTCTTAAGGTTCTCTAAACATGTGAGCAAGGTCTGCCAAGGGATCTCTCCAGAAGTCTCATGCGGAGGTGAGGGCATCTGACTGTAATCACCATATTCTAAACAAACCGGTTCCAACTCTAGTTGTTCCGGAACATCCTCAGCCTGTCTGCTTGTGCTTCCCCCTCAAGCGTATTCTTTTCTCCCCGTTCTGACTCTGAGACCAGAGGGGTCTCGCTCTCTCACTTGGTCATTCCATGTGGACCGCCCAACAGGCCCCAAACCACATTCAAATGGACCGGACCCAAAATCCACCCCTACCTCTCTGCAAAATGCGGTGATCAGACTAGGGAAGATGAGTGGCTGCTTGTCTACTCTGACACCTCCCAGTTCAAGTATCTCTCTTTTGACCAGAAAGCCAATGTCGACCAATTGATTCTAAAGTATACAATAAAGGATCATTACTGCATTGAAATTGACTGAAGTCATGTGCTTCATGGGAATCAGGGAATTAGAGATGAACATATGCCAAAAACCCAACTCACTCTTCAAGTTGGTGTGCTTCATGCAGTGATCTGGTGCCACCCAAAAGTCTATTGGATGGATCACCAACTGGTTGGCAAACTCCACATTTTGTGTCATAAAGAAATCATTCCAAGTCACCCCCTGTCTTAGTCTCCCGACAGCCTCTGGATCAAATGGGAGCTCTATCCGATAATATTTGTTAATGTCTGTGATAGTCATTCGGACCTCCACCCCTCAGACCAAAACGGAGGATGTTCGCTGAAACGTCTCTGGTACCATTCCTGTGAAGAATTCCTCTACCACACTTCTGCAATATATAGGAGGGGTGCTAACGAAAGTTTCCCATCCCCTCGCTCCGACTACATGAGGTATTGTGGTGCCCTCTAGCTCAGCTATACTTCTTTCCACCACGACGTCTTGTTCCCTAAAATATTCCAAGCGGTCCTCGAACTCTGGGTGCCTAACACATGGTGGTGGAACTTGAGGTCCCCTCCTCGTTCTTCGTTCGGAACCCTGACTTCCTTGCCTACTTGATTGCCTGGTTCTTCCTGACATCTGCACAAGAAACAATAGTTTAAAGGGAATACTCATATTAAGGAACCATGAGGGTATGATGAAACAATTGAAAGAACGAATATTCTTCCGGAATGATAAAGTGCGGGTGAAGTGCGGGTGACTGACCCGTATTGTACCCGCACTTTAACTCGTTCCCAGATACCAGCGCATGCAGAATCACAATTAACGCACACAATTCACACCTACAACAAATCATAGACCCAACTCACAACAATATGACTCTAACTCAAGTATAGAAATTCCATTCAATCATATAAACCCTAAATTCAGAATGTAAACATCCAATTGCACTAGATAGTCAAAACAATAAACACTTCACATGTATAATTTGGACAACAACCCATCATTCAATCATCCTAGATATTCAATAAGAAGTTCAAAATCACAAGGAGAAAGGACACAAAATCGTGGCCCATCTTTGAACAATAAACTCCATGCAAAAGAGGGAAAAAATTGATGGTAAAGGGTTAGGAATTGAGATTGAGTGATAAGTAATGAAATTAGAGGAAGATATCATACCTTGGTTGCTGAAAATTGGAAACGTGGCACACACGGAATACCTTTCAGTTGAAACGAGGGAAAACAGAAGGCTTAGGCTTGTTTTTCTTCCTTTTTGAAAGTGGTGGAGCCCTAAAAACGATCGGTGATATATATATATATATAGCGCGACCAAAGTGCGGAGGGAGTGCGGGTGACTGACCCGCACTTTACCCGCACTTTATTACCTGATGCTTTCTGAGTGCGGGAGGAGTACGGGTGATTAACCCGCACTATAACCGCACTATTTCCCTGGATTGGTTCCTGGACTCTGCACTGCAACTGTTTCTGCACCCAAAAACCACACACAAAACGTTAACAAGCACTATGTTCAAAAAAATTTAAAAAGACGAATGCTACCCATCCGAAACACAAAAATACTAAAATGAATTTAAAAATGGGTGCAATGCACTCAAAGTGGGACACGGTCAACCAAATGAGGTTTGACCGGAATGGGGAGCACATTCAACTTAGCCACCCAAACAGGTGCCAATGGCTTACTTACTGCATCTTTCCCCACTTTCTCACTTGCTCAACCCGGTCCTTTCTAACCCAAATTTGTTTGACCTTTGTTTGATTCAATTTAGACCATACTCGACTTGTTTTGAACCTTTGAAAACTAAAGCAATAAGCCTTAGTGTGCCCTCTTTTGGCACAAAAGAAACAAGTAAAAGAACGTTTAGGGAAACTCTCTGCTCGGTTGTTGATGTGGACCCCTCTTAGAGATTTGACCTCGTTTACTGTCATATCAAGCTGAACAATCAAATCACACTCTTTGACTATGGCCCACTTCAACTCATCTTCATTTTTGCTCAATTGCTCTTGCAATTCTCTTACTGCTTTTGTGGACTCCTCGACACTTTAGAGCATTTTTCTTGACCTTCTCCCATTCTCCTCCTCAAATTCCTCCGAGAGCCTTGCTAGTTCTTCTAGGTTCTTGGAGACTAACTCCTCCTTTGTAGCAAGTTCCACCACTTGCTCCCTTAAAATGTTGTTCAATGTTGAGAAGTCATGCAATTTCTTATTCAACAGTCCATTCTCGGCCTTGAGCAAATATACCTCTAGTTTGAGCTTCGTGTTGTCTTGCTCAAGCTCACCTAGCTGCTCAAAAGTTGTAGTACTTGATTCATCCTCTTCAAGTTCAGATTCTTGTCTTTCCTTAATGCTGTCTTAGTTTCTCATTTCCATCTCATTCACACCCTCAAAAGCTTGCACAAGGGTGAGCACTCAGCTTCTTTTCTTTCTTGAGTTGGGTGCTGACAGAACGTTTTTCTTAGTGTCGTTTTAAAAAGATCAACCCGTCAACAATATTTGATAGAACCTCACAAGCCTAAATTAGTTTGAAAACATAGATATAGTGGCAAGTGGGGTGTCGTCCACAGGGAGCGGAGCTAGCTAAATTAGTTATTGCTAAAGTAATGATATGTATATATATAATATCTAAACATGAGTTGGTGAAAATGTAGGTGGTAAATTACACTAAAAATAACACTAAATTAATTATGCAAACTAAATGAAGGGGGAAATGGAATGAGGGATATATAGAGATGATGGAAACTAAGGAGTTAATGGATACGAAAGTAAATACTAGGCAATGCAACAAACTTGTCAATAGCACGACTATTCAAGGTAACTGACCTAGGATGTATAGAGTCGGTTATTTATCCCTAGAAGGTGGCCAACCTAGGATGTATAGTGTGGACAACCTATTAGGGATTAATCCGTAGTAAACTACCAACCTAGGATGTATAGAGTTGGTTGCTTATCGGATTCTAGAAATGAAGCTCGTCTACCTAACAATGACTCAACCGATTACAAATAGTCACCCTAGGATGTATAGTGATGACTTCTAACTCTCTCACGGGTTCCGACCTAGGATGTATAGTGCCGGAAACTCGATTGAGGTTAGATTAAAACCGCGGTTTAAGAGTCGGAATTCATGACTTTTCGTCCATTCTTTAGAGCATTAAACAACTAAATAGTATGTAGATCTAGATGCAATACTCATACATAATACAAAGACATCTTGCAAAGAGTATGTATCTACACAAGAAATCAATGATAAACATTCACAATAAGAATAGATCAATGGAAGATAGACATGAATATCAATATAATATTAAGTTTATGTACAAGCCCAATATTTAACTAACTACTCCATCAACCCATTAGAGGGGATTTAGCTACTCATTACAACTAGGAAACTAAGAGAAGGGAAAGAGAAAGAACCCTTGGAGAACATCTCCTTCCTTGAAGTGGCTCCAATCTCCTAACTTCCTTGAAGTTGAGTAGAGAATGTAAGGATGAGAGAGAGAGAGAGAGATTCTAGATCTAAAAGTGTTTAACCTCTGCAAACGGAGTCAAAGGCTGTCTAAAACGTTTCTAAACTTTTCTATTTATACAAGATACAAAAATAGGTCACTTAAGCTTTGAAAATCAAACTGGCGCGCGTGGAGTGCGGGTGGAGTGCGGGTGATTTACCCGTACTGTGCCCGCACTGTATGGGTTGTCTGCTACTTCAGTTCTCAGATCAGGGCATTAGTGCGGGTGGAGTGCGGTTGAATTACCCGCACTTGACCCGCACTTGGAATCGCACTGTGATCGCACTTGAGTCGCACTTCCCTGTCAGGTGCAAAATCTACCTTCTGTTCTTGGTGCAAGTGCGGGTGGAGTGCGGTTTAATGACCCGCACAGTACCCGCACTCTAATGTCAGGTGCAATTCTGCTCATCTGTTCTTGGTGCAAGTGCGGGTGGAGTGCGGTTTGATGACCCGCACTGTACCCGCACTCTAATGTCAGGTGCATCTTCAACTTCTCTGGTTTGGCATTAGTGCAGGTAGAGTGCGGTTGGATGACCCGCACAGTACCCGTACTTTATCGTCAGGTGCAACATCAGCTTCTCTGGTTTGGCAACGGTGCGGGTGGAGTGCAGTTGGATGACCCGCACTGTACCTGCACTTAATCTCATTACTTGCATCCTACCCCGGCTATGAACATGAGTGCGGCTGGAGTGCGGTCGGAGTACGGTTGCGACCCGCACTGGACCCGCATTGTGGAGCTATTTGTACTCTATTGCCTTTACTTTCACCTTTTTTCTGCCAAAATCACCGCAATATGCTTCCAAACCTGCCTCTGCATTATTTCCTACAAATAAGCACAAAACAACCCATAAGAGATACAAAAACGCATGAAAACATAACATAAGGTAAGGATCTGAGGGCCTAAATATACTACATATTTGGCCCAATCAAACACCACCAAACCAAACCTTTGCTCGTCCTCGAGCAAATCTAATCGAAACAGTAAGACGCCAACTGAATTTAATTTCTAGATACCTAAACAATATCTCAACAATGCCGCAAGTCCAATGTGTGTTATGATACAAATAGGTGTGATAGAGAGGAGAAAAACATATGCACAAGATCAAGAGCAATTTGGAGACACCCAAGGGAGGCTCGTACGAACACGAATCCCACACCTAAAGGCATTCATGAATTAGGACAACTTACTCCCATACCTTGAGCATAATTCGCTTCAATTCTAAAGCTCACATGGATTCTCTCTTTTCTTTCCTCAAGAGTCCTAAGTTCCACACAACAAGTATGCAAAGAAGATTCTGCATAAGATTTAAGCAATGAACTATCCTAGGAACGAGTCACCATGCCATGGATGTGAAAGATCGTGCTTCAACCGACATTCCCAAACTAGACTTACATGAATCAAAAAGGGCTTTTCAACCGGTTATAGTGTGGCTGTGGGGTTGAATGAGTTTACACAAAAATATGGACATTTGGAGTTCAAACTCACCAATCATGCTAGAATACATCCTTACTACCACACCATGTTCTTTTCTCGCTTAAATGCGACCCTCTAGGAAACCATTTAACCCACATTTGTGCCTTCAACATTGCATTCCGTTTGAGCGATTTTAGCATAAAACAATCCCATTATGGCACTTCAAGTACAATCTTTCTTTTAATTTTTTTTTCTTTTAACAATTTCCCAATCACAATGTTGTACTCCATTTGGGTTGTTACAATTTCCCTTTCTTAGGCATTTAGGGCACATGACTAAGGTTCTTACCCCTTTCCTTGCATATTTTCAACAATTATTTCATTTTACCCGTTAGGACCATTTTAACCCTTTTCATCACTACCATTTCCTATCCTAACATGATCAGTACAAAGATAGGCATGTGTTTGGGCTATTGGGTATATGGTTGAATGTGGTACCAAATGAAAGAGTACGTGTTTGGCCTTAACTTGGCTTTGGAGCACACAATATGGTATATGGTGTTTAGGCTATAGAGGTAATTCGATACACATACATTCCCTAATCTCACTTCCACAACCATCTAAAAAGGGAATGAAAGCATCCATCACGCAATTCACAGAATTATATGCAAGTCCTATGGCACATGACATAAATGACGAGAGGCGTGTTTAAGAATAATCAATAATGCACTCAGAAAACGCACTTTCATGCTTGTGTTTGTGATCTCACGGGTATCTCCACTATTAGAACAAGACATGGGAACAAAGAGTCCCCAATACTTAACACCAACGGGTGGGACAAACCCATGATGGTGCAAGCGAAACCTCAAGTGGCACCAAACTATATCATAAGGTCAAAGCACATATAAGGAACTCGTCAAAAGCACACTCTAGAGGCATTATACCCATACTGGATACAGTTTAAAAAATGGACAAGCGACAAAATTGAAAAATTGGACACTAAACTGTACAAGGCGTATGCGTAGTGCACCCCCAAACCAAAACTCAACAATGTCCCCATTGTTGGAAATAACAAGCATAATCTCCATAAATGGCGGAATGAGGGTTTAACACCCCCAAACCGAATCTAGACATACATTCGACCATGCTCATTCATAATAACAAAAACTAAATCGCATTCATTGAAAGCTTAAGTACAAAATTCGAAGGTAGAAAACTCCCTTTAGAAGAAAGATCGTTCGATGTCCATGCGTGTTGTTGTGTGCTTCCCAAAAAATGCACAACCTAGCTTAAAACTGTTGGAACTTAGGGTTACAGATTGTGCAGCGGAAGGTTTTAAAATTTTTTAATGCAATCATTAAACTAACCCATTTGTACAGTAATAATCAAATGCAATAATACAGTGATGAAACATTTTCATACCTACGTAGGAGGCTCCTTCACTTTGATACGAACTGCTCCTGATTTGAACCACGTGATCTTCCTCGCTATCTCCCGGAACTGGTAACAGTGTGTGGGCACGTCACGATATTCAGGACCTGTATGGAGGAAGAAGAGAAGAACACACACAAGAGAACAAAAACTTAGAAGTGCAGCACTTGTGGTCTCACCACACCCTAGCTTTTTTCTTCTATTTGTTTTGTTTGTTGTTCACGATTACTATTCTCTTTTTGTTTGCTTTTTTTTTTTCTCTGTATGTTCTCTCATTCATATCTCAAGTAATCTGATTACCTTTCAATATATGTTATTTGGTTATTAAAAATATATATTTCATATATATTCAAAAACCAACCGAAAATCTTATTTGATTTTGATTTTTGATTTTTTTTTTAACTTTACAAAGATATCTCATATCTTTTAAAAATAATTAAATATTTATTTTTGAATTCAAACATTTTAAATTCAATTTCAAATATTTGATTTAAAATAAAATAATCATATTATCTTATTTTATTCAAAATCAAATATCAACTAACACCCTCCATTTAGTGATTAACAACATAATTAAATAATCTTATTATTTAATTTATTTAATCACCATTATTCATTAATTAAATAATTCCATTATTCAATTAATTCCTGAATAAATACGTGTCACTTTCGTAACACAATTAATTGGACAATCCAATTAATTAACCGTGACCCTTGTTACCTAAATCGATCGGGCTAGCAAGGGGACCTAATGGACCCACAATATTTTGAGCTCCAATAATCCTTAGAAATTATTAATTAAACTCTTTAATTAATATTTCATGATTATTAACTTCGGTGTTATTCCACTAAAAACCCGAAGCTGCACTCTCTCAACTGTAGACGTTTTTACACAAACCAATAACTCTCGGTGTCCATCGATATAGCTATTACATATGGTATAATCCTCCACAAGTAGTTCATAATTAGAGCTGGGTCATAATGTCTGTTATACCCCTCTAATCATATCTTTCCATTAAGTACCATTGATTCTCTAATGAACAATAAATCCTACATTCCTTACGGAATTAGGAGAGCGCTCATATTGTTCAAGCCCCGAATCAACCCTTAAGGGAACTACCATCTACTTCTCACAAGAAGGAGTGTATTCCACTATTGTGTACAAACCTTCCCAGCCACAAGCCAAACCGCGATCCCAACATACGGAGTATATTGATCGGGAATGTAACTCCGACCTCACCCATGGTATATCAAAAACCACAATCTAACCTGAAGGAGTCGATAAGACACTCAGGATTAAGATCACCCACATATAGCCATCATTAGTTGATATATATGAATCTCATCGTTAAACGGATCTTAGTGAGAGATTCATATAGATCATGGCCCAGTCCTATATGATCACATCATACAAGGTGCCTCCATTCTCATATCTACATATGAATGATCCAGGATAGGATCACCGTACACTATGAAATGGACCGCAGCTGTAGATTAACCACAAATAAAGTACCCAGCTTTATTTGCTATCTACAGACTCTTTAAATTGCTCGTTTCAAACTGAATCCATCTATTTATGACACTCATATACTCAGTTCGAAATTACATCCGGCAATTTTGGATGTTAAGTGCACATGTTATATAAAGTATGACACAAAATGAATGAATATACTACTTCTTTTATTTATGTTCAAATTACATTTACATATTACAAGCTTTAGGGCAAAAACCCCAACAATCTCCCACTTGCACTAAAGCATGTGAGTCATGTCTTGTAACCCTAGACCTTCTAGGTGACCTTCAAACACTTTAGCCGGTAAGTTCTTCGTAAATGGATCAGCATGATTGTCTTGTGAGGCTATCTTAGTGACGATCACATCTCCTCTCTGCACTATCTCTCTAATGAGGTGATACTTTCTCTCTATATGCTTTCATCTCTTGTGGCTTCTTGGTTCTTTGGAATTAGCCATAGCACCACTGTTATCACAATAAAGTATGATGGGCTTATCTAGATCTGGAACAACTTCCAGATCATTCAAGAACTTACGGAGCCAAACAGCCTCTTTAGCAGCTTCACAAGCGGCTACATATTCAGCTTCCATGGTGGAGTCAGCAATGCAAGATTGCTTTATACTTCTCCACACAATGGCTCCACCATCTAGGGTGAATACTGATCCAGACGTGGATTTTCTAGAATCCCTGTCTAACTAAAAATCAGAATCTGTGTATCCTAACGGGATCAAATCCTGTCCGGAATACACTAGCATATAGTTTCTCGTTCTCCGAAGATACTTGAGAATAGTCTTGACAGCAACCCAATGATCTAATCCTGGGTTGGACTGGTACCTGCTAACTACTCCCACTGCATAGCAGATGTCCGGTCTCGTGCATAACATAGCATACATGAGACTACCTACTGCTGATGAATATGGCACACGTCTCATATCCTCAACTTCTTGAGATGTCTTAGGACACTGTTCCTTAGACAAGTGAACCCCATGTCTAGAAGGTAAATTACCTTTCTTGGAGTTCTGTATCGAAAATCGCATAAGAATCTTGTCGATATATGATGCCTGAGACAATGCTATGAGTTTGTTCTTACGATCCCTTATAAGTTGGATCCCTAGAACATAACTCGCCTCTCCCAAATCTTTCATTTGGAATTGGCTAGCCAGCCAGCCCTTTACATCAGACAACACTCCTACATTATTCCCAATGAGTAGGATGTCATCTACGTATAGGACCAAGAAAACTACTTTCTTGTCAATGATGCGCTTGTAGACACAAGGCTCATCAACATTTTGTTCAAAGCCATAGGTTTTGATCACATCATCAAACCTTATGTTCCAAGATCTAGATGCTTGCTTAAGTCCATAAATGGACCTTTGCAACTTGCAAACCTTTTGCTCTTGATCTGGAAGCACAAATCCCTCTGGTTGCATCATGTATATGCTTTCATCAAGATTGCCATTCAAGAATGCAGTCTTGACATCCATTAGCCAAATTTCATAATCTAAATAGGCAGCAATGGATAAGAGAATCCGAATAGACTTAAACATGGCTACTGGCGAGAAGGTCTATTCATAATCGACCCCCTCTTTCTGGGTATAACCCTTGGCCACTACCCTTGCCTTGAAGGTCTCTACCTTCCCGTCTACTCCTCTCTTCCTCTTGTAGAGCCACTTACATCCTATGGGTTTTACCCCATTCGGTAAGTCTACAAGTTCCCAGACTGAGTTAGAGTACATAGACTCCATCTCGAGATTCATGGCTTTAAGCCATTCCTCTTTATCAGGATCTTCCATTGCATTCTTAAATGTCAATGGATCATCCACACTATCAGCAGAGACAAGATCTTGTCCCTCACTTACACCCAAATAGCGTTCAGGCTGTCTCACAACCCTCTCACTACGTCTAGGTTGTAGTGTATCCTGACTAGGAATTATCTGACTTTCAGATGTTAATGGATTAACAACTCTAATTGACTGAGTACTGGTCTCACCAGGCTCCAACTCATTTAATACAATTTTAGAACGAGGTTTATGATCACTTATATAGTTATCCTCAAGAAACGTTGCATTTGTCGATACAAATACTTTGTTATCTTCAGGACTATAGAAGTATCCACCTCTGGTCTCCTTGGAGTATCCTACAAACAAGTAGACCACAGACTTGGGATCTAGCTTTCCAGTTCTGTTCTTCAGCACGTGTGCTGGACACCCCCATACGCGAAAATGTCGTAAACTAGCTTTACGACCATTCCACAACTCTAGGGGAGTTTTAGGAACAGATTTGGATGGCACTACATTCAAAATGTATGCCGCTGTTTGTAACGCATATCCCCAGAAGGAATTTGGTAATGATGATAAACTAATCATAGATCTCACCATTTCCATCAGGGTTCTATTTCTCCTCTCCGCTACACCATTTTACTGAGGTGTACCAGGAGCTGTGAGTTGGGAAACTATCCCATGCTCGACCATGAAGTCTTCAAACTCTTGGTCAAGGTACTCACCTCCACGATCTGATCGTAGAGACTTGATAGTCCTACCTAATTGATTCTCAACTTCAGCTCGGAATTCTTTGAACTTTTCAAATGTTTCCGACTTTCGTTGCATTAGGTAGACATATCCGTATCTTGAGTAGTCATCTATAAAGGTGACATAATACTCATAGCCACCCCTAGCTCTAACATTCGTTGGTCCGCAGACGTCTGTATGTATGAGTTCTAGTGGCTCTATAGCTCTAAGCCATTTTCCAGTAAAAGGTCTCTTAGTCATCTCACCTTCTAAACAGGATTCGCAGACAGGTAAGGTGCCAACCTTTAACTCACTTAAAGGTACACTTTTTACTAGTCTGTCTATCCGGTCAAGGTTGATATGACCAAGCCTTAGATGCCAAAGATACGTGTCATTATCTGGAGAAATCTTATGTCGTTTAGTTTTAGGTTTTTCAACCTTAAACATTTCGGTGTTAAGCAGTGTAGTATGTATTAACGGTCTTAACACATACAAATTGTTTTCATTAATTCCTGAACAAATATTCAGACCATTCTTTCCAATAATAACAAACTTATTATTAAAAAAACAGAATACAATTGTTCTAACAACTTAGAAACGGAAATCAAATTCCGTGTAAATCCAGGAATATATAAAACATTGTTCAATAATAAAAAACTATTATTATTACAAAATTGCAATCTTATTGCTCCCACTGCTTTGGCCGACACGACATCCCCCGACCCCACACACATGGAGAAGGCTCCCTCCTCTAGCTGTGTCCAAGAATCAGTCCACTGCAAAGAAGAACAAACATGATTAGTGGCCCTCGAATCAACAATCCAAGGTGAAGAATCATCTTCCACTAAACAAGATTCAAGAACAAGTAAATCATATTTACCTTTCTTCTTCTTCTTGGCTACCTCCTCCAGGTACTGAGGACAGTTCCTCTTCCAGTGCCCGACCTTGTTACAATGGAAACATTTTCCTTTGTCTTGGTCGGTGGAGGTGCCCTTCTTTTTGCTTTGGACCTTCTTGGGTTTGGGCTTACCCTTCGCCTTTCCAGCAGACCTCTTCCTCTTCTTATTATTGGATGAAGATGGTTCGGCAACATTTGCCTCACCGGTCTTACTTTTGCTGTCCTTGGTCATGGACTCAAAAGTAGCGAGCTCATTGAGCAACTGTGTGAGACTAAACCTTAACTTGTTCATCCCGTAGTTGTTCTTAAACTGATCGAAACTCTTCGGAAGAGTCGTCAGTATGATGCTCACTTGACTGGGTTCATCAATGGCCCCGCCATTGACTTCTGCCGTGTTGAAGTTGGACATCATGCTCAGGACATGTTCCCGAACTGATGTACCTTCCTTCATGCGAGCGAGCATAGCGGAACGAACAGCTTCGTGTCGCTTTTGCTCTGAGGGCTGCCCGAACATAGCTTGCAATGACTCCATAATTTCGAATGCTGTAGTCATTACTTCATGCTTTGTGACAAGCACGTCTGTCATAGAAGCTAACAGATATGTTCGGGCCTTCTCATCAGATGAGACCCATCGCTGGTATGCCTCACGAACAGTTCGTGTGGCATTGGCAGTAGGCCTCGGAGGACATTCCTCCGTAAGCACAAACTTGAGGTCTTTGGTGACCAGTATTGCATTAATGTTAAGTTTCCATTTTGTGTAGTTATCACCAGTTAATTTATCGTTTGCAAGTATTTGTAATAGTGCAAATGACATGGCTGAAAAAACATAAATTAAAGATCTATTCAGTCATACATTCTAAACATGTGCTAATGTTCGGCATAAAATTAAACATGATGCATGAAAATGTTTAATGAACAAGAACAACCCTAAAAACAATGTTTCTATGCCACGACAATCCAACATACCACAAGCAGTGTGCCGCATTAGGGTCGGTCAAATTCTTGCATGTTGGATCGAGACCTTCTCAGTTAAAGGATATACCAGAATAACTCTTATGCCAATATCATTCAACCATCGTTTATTAGGTCAGGTTTTTAATTAACAAAACTTAATCAAAACCTTTGTGAGTGTAACCCACCATTTCAGATCTCATGAGCTTAACTCGAGAATTGCCGCCTTAGGGTCGGTCAATCCCGAAATACCCTCAGAAATCCTATCCGTTAGGAAGTCAACCTTGGTATTGATCTTTGTGAAACCCTCCTTAGGGAGGACGAAAACAAAGCCGTCACGAGGCCCCACTCGAATCTCACGGTGTTGAACTAATGATGGAGACCGCGGGATATAATGTCATATATCCCTCTCCCACTCACTATTTTATATTAAGGGTTTTCTATTAATATTAATGCACCTAGATTAAACTAGATTAAAAGGCTAATTTTAATCTAAGCGTCAAGTGCATTAATCACAAATTATTAGAATCCTATTCCAATAACTAATAAACTAAATTGATTTTTAACACTTAAAAATCTAGTTCATTAGTGATAATTCAAATCTATGTAAACTGTTTACTAAGACTAGAATTATTATTAAATGTGTATTTACCAAGTTTTAACTATTAAAACTAAACACATTATTTAGGTCCAATTATTATAAGGAGCTTAATCAAATTAAGCATAATGTATATATTAAGGACCCTACTAATCTAAGTATTTAAACTCTTTAATAAAAAGATTAGTAATTAATGAGATTTACCAAGTTTTTACTCCTAAAATCTAACCCATTAAAAATAGCCAATTATGTGAATAACCCATTTTAATCAAATTTTTAAAAAAATTAAACACATAATATGGATGGCTATTATGCATGTATGATATATCAACATATATATATATATATATATATTTATATATATGTGTAGGCACAACTAATTTAAATGACATGTATATGCATGGCAATGCTTAATCATCAAATAATTAAAACATACATGAGTTGACCGAATGTTGTGGATTATTTAACCTAAAAATTGGAATCTAATTACAAAAAATATTCCCAAGGCATCCTTTGGTCTTCTTGTAATTTCCAAGACTTCCAATCTCTTTAGGTCATGTGCGCTGGTAGCATGCACTGGACATTGAGCGCTGGTAGGCGTCACTGGACGGCATGCGCGCAGGTGGGAGGTTGCGCACTGTTGCGCGCTGGTGGGAAGTTGCGCGCTGTTGCGCACTGGTAGTGGGGCGCTGATGGGCTGGGAGCGCTGGTAGCATGCGTTGAGCGCTCGTGCACGCGCGCAGGTGGCGCGCGCTGGTAAGCAGCGTGGTGGTAGGTCCCGCGCTGAGTCACGTTGAGCGCTGATCATGCATCACTTCGGTAGGCATTACTCTGGTATGCATGCGCGCAGGCATGTTGAACTACCAGGTGCAATTACACATTTTTTTTTAAATAATACAACAGTAAAATTAAAAAAAATATAAAAACACTATACAACCCAAAAACACTCTAAATCCACAACACCATAAAAAATTACGATCAACCATGTTTCTTTTTAAATTAAACAATTTAATTAATTAAAAAAAATATCATACACTCATCAAAAAAATATGTGTGCCTACACATTCATACATATCAGGAGTAATCGAATTCGATTATACTGTACAAAAATTGGCTCTGATACCAATTGTTGGAACTTAGGGTTACAGATTGCGCAGCGGAAGGTTTTAAAATTTTTTAATGCAATCATTAAACTAACCCATTTGTACAGTAATAATCAAATGTAATAATACAGTGATGAAACATTTTCATACCTACGTAGGAGGTTCCTTCACTTTGATACGAACTGCTCCTGATTTGAACCACGTGATCTTCCTCGCTATCTCCCGGAACTGGTAACAGCGTGTGGGCGCGTCACGATATTCAGGACCTGTATGGAGGAAGAAGAGAAGAACACACACAAGAGAACAAAAACTTAGAAGTGCAGCACTTGTGGTCTCACCACACCCTAGCTTTTTTCTTCTATTTGTTTTGTTTGCTGTTCACGATTACTATTC
Organism: Dipteronia sinensis; assembly: GCA_033220585.1. Lineage (NCBI taxonomy): Eukaryota > Viridiplantae > Streptophyta > Magnoliopsida > Sapindales > Sapindaceae > Dipteronia > Dipteronia sinensis. Next base: position 26,986,422 of record CM065643.1, on the reverse strand, counting down.
TCTTTTTGTTTGCTTTTTTTTTCTCTGTATGTTCTCTCATTCATATCTCAAGTAATCTGATTACCTTTCAATATATGTTATTCGGTTATTAAAAATATATATCTCATATATATTCAAAAACCAACCGAAAATCTTATTTGATTTTGATTTTTGATTTTTTATTTTTTTTAACTTTACAAAGATATCTCATATCTTTTAAAAATAATTAAATATTTATTTTTGAATTCAAACATTTTAAATTCAATTTCAAATATTTAATTTTAAATAAAATAATCATATTATCTTATTTTATTCAAAATCAAATATCAACTAACACCCTCCATTTAGTGATTAACAACATAATTAAATAATCTTATTATTTAATTTATTTAATCACCATTATTCATTAATTAAATAATTCCATTATTCAATTAATTCCCGAATAAATACGTGTCACTTTCGTAACACAGTTAATTGGACAATCCAATTAATTAACCGTGACCCTTGTTACCTAAATCGATCGGGCTAGCAAGGGGACCTAATGGACCCACAGTATTTTGAGCTCCAATAATCCTTAGAAATTATTAATTAAACTCTTTAATTAATATTTCATGATTATTAACTTCGGTGTTATTCCACTAAAAACCCGAAGCTGCACTCTCTCAACTGTAGACGTTTTTACACAAACCAATAACTCTCGGTGTCCATCGATATAGCTATTACATATGGTATAATCCTCCACAAGTAGTTCATAATTAGAGCTGGGTCATAATGTCCGTTATACCCCTCTAATCATATCTTTCCATTAAGTACCATTGATTCTCTAATGAACAATAAATCCTACATTCCTTACGGAATTAGGAGAGCGCTCATATTGTTCAAGCCTCGAATCAACCCTTAAGGGAACTACCATCTACTTCTCACAAGAAGGAGTGGATTCCACTATTGTGTACAAACCTTCCTAGCCACAAGCCAAACCGCGATCCCAACATACGGAGTATATTGATCGGGAATGCAACTCCGACCTCACCCATGGTATATCATAGACCACGATCTAAACCTGAAGGAGTCGATAAGACACTCAGGATTAAGATCACCCATATATAGCCATCATTAGTTGATATATATGAATCTCATCGTTAAACGGATCTTAGTGAGAGATTCATATAGATCATGGCCCAGTTCTATATGATCACATCATACAAGGTGCCTCCATTCTCATATCTACATATGAATGATCCAGGATAGGATCACCGTACACTATGGAATGGACCGCAGCTGTAGATTAACAACAAATAAAGTACCCAGCTTTATTTGTTATCTACGGACTCTTTAAATTGCTCGTTTCAAACTGAATCCATCTATATATGACACTCATATACTCAGTTTGAAATTACATCCGGCAATTTTGGATGTTAAGTGCACATGTTATATAAAGTATGACACAAAATGAATGAATATATTACTTCTTTTATTTATGTTCAAATTACATTTACATATTACAAGCTTTAGGGCAAAAACCCCAACAATGGAATTGTTGGAACCTAAGGTTACAGATTGCATAGCGGAAGGTTTTAAAATTTTTTTAATGCAATCATTAAACCAACCCATTTGTACAGTAATAATCAAATATAATAATATAGTGAAGGAATTTATTTTTCATACCTACGTAGGAGGCTCCTTCACTTTGATACGAACTGCTCCTGATTTGAACCACGTGATCTTCCTCGCTATCTCTTTTTTTTTTTGTGTTGCTTTTGTTTACTGTGCACGACCAGTTTTTCCTTCTACTCTTAAGCAATCAAATTGCTTTTCTTTTACTGTGTTAGTTTTTCTATGATTCGGTTATCACATTTTAATTAAATATATCTCATATATATCAAATAAAATCAAACCAAAATCAAACCAAAATCTTATTTGACTTTTAAAAAACAAAGATATCTCATATCTATTTTTTTTTAAATTAATTAAATATTTATTTTTGAATTCAAACATTTTAAATTCAATTTCAAATATTTAATTTAATAAAATAAAATAATCATATTATCTTATTTTATTCAAAATCAAATATCAACTAACACCCTCCATTTAGTGATTAACTACATAATTAAATAATCTTATTATTTAATTTATTTAATCACCATTATTCATTAATTAAATAATCTCATTATTCAATTAACTCCCGAATAAATACTTGTCACTTTCCTAACACAATTAATTGGACAATCCAATTAATTAATTGTGACCTTTGTTACCTAAATCGATCGGGCTAGCAAGGGGACCTAATGGACCCACAGTATTTTGAGCTCCAATAATCCTTAGAAATTATTAATTAAACTATTTAATTAATATTTCATGATTATTAACTTCGGTGTTATTCCACTAAAAACCTGAAGCTGCACTCTCTCAACTGTAGACGTTTTTACACAAACCAATAACTCTCGGTGTCCATCGATATAGCTATTACATATGGTATAATCCTCCACAAGTAGTTCATAATTAGAGCTGGGTCATAATGTCCGTTGTACCCCTCTAATCATATCTTTCCATTAAGTACCATTGATTCTCTAATGAACAATAAATCCTACATTCCTTACGAAATTAGGAGAGCGCTCATATTGTTCAAGCCCCGAATCAACCCTTAAGGGAACTACCATCTACTTCTCACAAGAAGGAGTGGATTCCACTATTGTGTACAAACCTTCCCAGCCACAAGCCAAACCGCAATCCCAACATAAGAAGTATATTGATCGAGAATGCAACTCCGACCTCACCCATGTTATATCAAAGACCACGATCTAACCTGAAGGAGTCGATAAGACACTCAGGATTAAGATCACCCACATATAGCCATCATAAGTTGATATATATGAATCTCATCGTTAAACAGATCTTAGTGAGAGATTCATATAGATCATGGCCCAGTCCTATATGATCACATCATACAAGGTGCCTCCATTCTCATATCTACATATGAATGATCCAGAATAGGATCACTGTACACTACGAAATGGACCGCAGCTGTAGACTAACCACAAATAAAGTACCCAGCTTTATTTGCTATCTACGGACTCTTTAAATTGCTCGTTTCAAACTGAATCCATCTATATATGACACTCATATACTCAGTTCGAAATTACATCCGGCAATTTTGGATGTTAAGTGCACATGTTATATAAAGTCTGACACAAAATGAATGAATATACTACTTCTTTTATTTATGTTCAAATTACTTTTACATATTACAAGCTTTAGGGCAAAAACCCCAACAATCTCCCACTTGCACTAAAGCATGTGAGTCATGTCTCGTAACCCTAGACCTTATTTAATAAAAACTACACAACAACTCTACCAAACGAATAATCAAATGCGAAAAGAAAATAAAAATAAGTCTAAGCCGTTTAAAGGAAAATACAAATACAAGCAATAATAGTAAGAAGTCCTAGAATAATAACAATAAGCAAAAAGGAATGGATGGTCAATCTTCGTCGGAAAACTCCCTCTCCGGTTCACTGGCGATCCCTTTTCCTTTGGGGTCGATCTCTGATCGAATCCGCTCTTCATGCTCCCTCCTGGATCTCTCCATTGCAGCTTGGAGATCTCCCTCATATAGGTCGATGTCTTGGCCACCTGAAGGAGGTGAGAAAGCAGCTGGCCTCTTCTTCTTCTGCGGATAACTTAAAGACTGAGTGCCTCCCTCATGTCAGTGAGGTTTCCCCAAAGGTCAATAAAATACTCATTGGCTTCTGCCCTGCTCTCAATAATCTGCCTCCTATTTTCGACGACCTCGGTCATGAGGTTCTCCAATCCTGTAAGCAAGGTCTGCCAAGGGACCTCTCCAAACGTCTCCTGCATGGGTGGGGAAGCAGCGGGCCTATAATCACCATATTTAAGATAAACCGGCTCCAAATCTGGTTGTTCCGGGATGCCTTCAGCCTGTCTGCTCGTGCTGTCGCCTCGGGCAGGTTTCCTCCTCCCTGTTCTGACCCTGACACCAGAGGAGTCCCGCTCTCTAACTTGGTCATTCTATGTGAAACGTCCAACTGGCCTCAAACCACATTCGAAAGGGTCGGATCCAAAATCCACCCCCTGCAGTCCTGCAAAATGTGGTGATAAGGCTAGGGAAGATGAGTGGCTGCTTGTCCACTCTGACACCTTCCAACTCAAGTATCTCTCTCTTGACTAGAAAGCCTATGTCGATCAACTGATTCTGCAGTATACAATACATGATCATTGCAGCATTGAAGTTCACTGAAGTTCTATGCTTTCTGGGGATCAGCCAATGGGAGATGAACACGTGCCAGAATCCCAACTCACTCTTTAAGTTGGTGTGCTTCATGCGGTGATCAGGCGCCACCCAAAAGTCCATTGGATGGATCACTAATTAGTTTGCAAAATCCACATTTTGTGTCATAAAAAATTCACTCCAAGTCACCCCCTGCTTTAGACGCCCGACTGCTTCGGGATCAACTGGAAGCTCAGTCTTATAGTACCTGTTAATGTCCGCTATAGTCATCCGAACCTCTACCCTGCGGACCAGAACCAAAGAAGTGCGCTGAAAAGTTTCAGGTACCATTCCAGCAAAGAATTCCTCGACTACACGTCGACAATACATCGGGGGGGGGGGCTAACAAAGGTTTCCCATCCCCTTGTTTCAATCATTAGAGGAATTGGGGTGCCCTCCAGCTCTTCAACTGCTATCCCCCTTTCCACCACGACGTCTCGCTCCCTGAAATATTCTAAACGGTCCTTAAAATCCTGGTGTCTGATGCATGGTGGTGGAACTTGGGGTCCCCTCCTCGGTCTTTGTTCTCAACCCTGACTGCTTTGCCTAGTTTATTTCCTGGTTCTTCCTGACATCTACAAAATAAACAACAGTTTTAAGGCAATATTCGGATCAAAGAACCATGAAGTTATGATGAAGGAATTTGAAAGGACACATATTCTGCCAGGAGGATAAAGTGCGGGTGAAGTGCTGGTGAATGACCCGTACTGTGCCCGCACTCTTACTCGTTCCCAGATACCAGCAAATGCATAATTGCTATTCATGTATACATTTATAATCTCAGCACATCATCGACCAAGTTAACACCAATATAACTCTAATTCATGTATAGAATTCCATTCAATCATAAAAACCCAAATTCATAATTTGAATATCCAATTGCAATAGAAAATCATTGTAACAATCAACACATAACATGCAAAAGTAGACAACACCCATCATTCCATCCTTTTAGACATGCAATAGGCAGTTAGACATTATCAAAAGCAAAAACAAAAGTTCAAAGCCCTGAATCATGAAGTTCATGCATGAGAGGAAAAAGAATTTTGATAAAAAAGGGTTAGGGTTTTGGATTAGAGAGATATGTAATTAAATTAGAGGAAGAATTCATACCTTGATTGCCGAAAAATTGAAAACGTGGCACACATGGAATACCTTTCAGTTTAGACGAGGGAAAATTTTTGAAATTTGCTGTTTTGTTTTGTTTTTGTGGCAAGTGGAGCCCTAGAAAACGACAGGCGGTATATATACTGAGTGACCAAAGTGCGGGTGCAGTGTGGGTGACTGACCCGCACTGTACCCACACTTTATTACCTGATGCCTTCAGAGTGCGGGATGAGTGCGGGTGACTGACCCGCACTATAACCGCACTGTTCTCCTGGACTGACTCCTGAACTCTGCCCTGCAATTGCATCTGCACCAAAACTAAAACCTTTACACATTGTCAAGCATTCTGTACCAAAAGTTTACAAAGACAAAAACTAACCATCCGAAAAATAGAAATAAAAATACTAAACTTATTTCAAAAGTTAGTGCAATGCACTCAAAGTGGGACCCGGTCAACCAAATGAGGTTTGACCGGAATGGGGAGCACATTCAACTTGGCCACCCAAACCGGTGCCAAATGCCTATGCACTGCGTCTCTTCCCACTTTCCTCATTTGTCCAACTAGGTCCTTTCGAACCCATATTTGCTTAACCCTTGGTGGGTTCATCCTAGATCCTACTCTACTTGCTTTGAACCTTTGGAAACTAAAGCAATAAGCCTTAGTGTGCCCTCTTTTGGCACAAAAGTAACAAGTAACATGACGGTTAGGGAAACTCCATGTTCGATTGTTGGCGTGGGCCTCTTTTTGTTGTTCGTATCCGAAGGATTTCACATTGTTTTCTATCACCACTAGTTGCTCAATCAAATCACACTCCTTGACCTTGGCCCGCTTCAACTCATCTTCTTTGGTGCTCAACCGTTCTTGCAATTCTCTTACCGCGTTTGCGGACTCCTCCACACCTAGTTGAAGTTTCCTTGTCCTTCTCCCATTGTCTTCCTCAAATTCTTCTGAGAGTCTTGCCAACTCTTCTAGGTTCTTGGAGACTAACTCCTCTTTGGTGGCAAGCTCCACTACTTGCTCCTGTAAACCCTTGTTCACTGTTGAGAGATCATGCAATTTCTTCTTCAACTGTCCATTTTCGGTCTTAAGCAAATAAACCTCCAGTTTGAGCTTTGTGTTGTCTTGCTCAAGCTCACCTAATTGTTCGAAGATTTCAGTACTGGATTCCTCCTCTGCAAATTCTGACTCTTGCCTTTCCTTAATGCAGTCTTGGTTTCCCAATTCCATCTCTTTAACTCCCTCAAAAGCTTGCACAAGGGTGAGCACCCGGCTCCTTTTCTTTCTGGAATTTGGTGGTTCCAAGACCAAACAATCTCTGAATTGGCTTGTTCCTGGGGGTGTTACCTTGAAGCTAACACTTTTGCCTCCACAGCTGAAGGAAATGTTCCTAGAACAAATATCAACTACCATACCTACTGTGGCCATGAATGACCTCCCCAAAAGTAGTTTCCAGTCCCTACCACTGGATTCTCCTCGTATGCAATTCAACACGACAAATTCTACCGGCACCATCAAACCGTGCACATTCACATAAACTTCTTCCACAATACCAACTGGGGTGATGGAAGAATTGTCCGCCATAATGAGGGTCTAGGAGGTAGGCTTGATCGACTGAATCTTCAGCTGTTTGTATACCTCTAATGGAATCATATTGATGCTAGCCCCCATATCAAGCACCGCTCCCATCTTTGGTGAATTCTCAATTTGTACCTCTATGACGAAACTCACGGGGTCCTCAAGTTTCATAAGGGAGTCTATGCCACTTCCCCTATCTTCATTAACTGCCACCTCTGCCATGCTTCCTTTGGTTTCATCAACTCCCAACTGGACGGCCTCTAACACGTTTACATGTTCATCGGAGTTTGATGCCTTTTCCTTGTTCTTGACCAGTGCATCAAAAATCTGTGCCAACTGAGTTTCCATCTTCTTCAGTGACGCTCCATGACTATTTGCTCTCTGATCATTGGACTGCATGTAAGCTGACATTCGTTGCTCAGAGGCATGCAAGGTGTTCTTGAGAGCTTCTAACCCGATGCCAACTATTTTGATCACTGTGCTCACTATCTCCTCTAGAGACTTGTCCTTTGGTTGGCTGGCGGAAGCTTGGGAATTAAAGTTGGATGGTGGGTTACTACTTGAACTTCCCCATTGATTGTTGTTGTTTGCCCCTCCTTGATTGTATCTATTGTACCCACGGTTTTGGTACCCTTGATTATTATTTCCACCTTGGAAATTGTTGTTACCACATTGGTAAGTGTTGTTGCCTCCTTGGTAAGTTGTTGCTCCTAGGTGGTTGTTGTTGGACCAAGACAAGTTTGGGTGGTTTCTCAACCATGGATTATATGTGTTCGAATATGTGTCATTCCTTGGCCTTGGAAATTCCCCAAGGGCTTGGGCTTGCTCTTCTTGACTGAAATGCCCTTCTCCTCCTTCTATCTCCCCCATGACTTGACTCACTCCTTGGGAGGACCCTGGTTTTTCGGTTATAAGCTCCTTGATTGATTGGAGCTCCTTGTTCATTCTAGAAATCTGAATTTGAACTTGGGTATCCTGATCCACTTCTATTCTTCCACCCCTTCTCACGTGTGATGTCCTCTGTTGTGAGTTCTGGGCAATCTTCTCCAAGATGTCATAAGCCTCAACTGCTCTCTTGTCTGCTATGGTGCCTCCGCACGCATTGTCCACAAGCATTTGTGTTATCGGTGAAAGTCCACTATAGAAGGAATTAACCTTCAACTCTGGGTGGTACGTATGCGGTGGCATTTGAGCTAACAACAAGTTAAACCTCTCACATGCCTCATGGAATGGTTCACCGTCCTCTTCAATGAAGGATGTTATCTTCAACCTTAGGTCTTTGGCTTTCTGCGATGGAAAATACTTGTTGAAGAAAACCTTGCACACCTAACTCCATGTCACCAGTGATCCTGGCCTTAAGTTCATGTACCATGTCATGGCGGCATCTTTCAAACAATACCGGAAACATTTGAGATGAAGCTGCTCTCTTGTCAGTACTGCTTGGCGAGCCATTACTGGGAAGGTTTCTAGGGTGGCCCCATACTGCTTCATAAATTGGAGGCAATCCTCGATAATCTGCCCACTAAACAATGGTAGGAGGCTAATGTGCATAGTCTTCAACTCATAATGCCTTGTTACGTCATCCAGTACTATGGCAGTGGGCACATTCCCTACAAACGGGAGAGTGTACTCGCCCATGGTGAGACCCAGCTGTTCATCCCCATGTACACTTCCCTCATTCTCTTTAGCATGCTGCTCATTTTGATTCTGATCGTCCATGTTTCCTTCTAACTGCTCGGTTTTTCTACCCAACTGATTGATGTTATCGATAACTGGCAACACTGTTCCTCTTAACGATCTTCTCCCGTGCATATACTTAGAATCCTGAAATTTCACAACCAATAACGCACAACGTAAACGAGAAATAGATAGGGCAGAGCAGAAATATTACTAAACTATAAACTTTACTTATGCAAAACTAATTAAACTAAACATGCCGCTCCCCTGCAGCGGCGCCATTTGATAGAACGTTTTTCTTAGTGTCGTTTTAAAAAAATCAATCCGTCAACAATATTTGATAAAACCTCACAAGCCTAAATTAGTTTGAAAACATAGATATAGTGGCAAGTGGGGTGTCGTCCACAGGGAGCGGAGCTAGCTAAATTAGTTATTGCTAAAGTAATGATATGTATATATATAATATCTAAACATGAGTTGGTCAAAATGTAGGTGGTGAATTACACTAAAAATAACGCTAAATTAATTATGCAAACTAAATGAAGGGGGAAATGGAATGAGGGATATATAGAGATGATGGAAACTAAGGAGTTAATGGATACGAAAGTAAATACTGGGCAATGCAACAAACTTGTCAATAGAACGGCTATTCAAGGTAACCGACCTAGGATGTATAGAGTAGGTTATTTATCCCTAGAAGGTGGCCAACCTAGGATGTATAGTGCGGACCACCTATTAGGGATTAATCCGTAGTAAACTACCAACCTAGGATGTATAGAGTTGGTTGCTTATCGGATTCTAGAAATGAAGCTCGTCTACCTAACAATGACTTAACCGATTACAAATAGTCACCCTAGGATGTATAGTGATGACTTCTAACTCTCTCACGGGTTCCGACCTAGGATGTATACTGCCGGAAACTCGATTGAGGTTAGATTAAAACCGCGGTTTAAGAGTCGGAATTCATGACTTTCCGTCCATTCTTTAGAGCATTAAACAACTAAATAGTATGTATATCTAGATGCAATACTCATACATAATACAAAGACATCTTGCAAAGAGGATGTATCTACACAAGAAATCAATGATAAACATTCACAATAAGAATAGATCAATGGAAGATAGACATGAATATCAATATAATATCAAGTTTATGTACAAGCCCAATATTTAACTAACTACTCCATCAACCCCGTAGAGGGGATTTAGCTACTCATTACAACTAGGAAACTAAGAGAAGGGAAAGAGAAAGAACCCTTGGAGAACATCTCCTTCCTTGAAGTTGCTCCAATCTCCTAACTTCCTTGAAGTTGAGTATAGAATGTAAGGATGAGAGAAAGAGAGAGATTCTAGATCTAAAAGTGTTTAACCTCTGTAAAACGAAGTCAAAGGCTGTCTAAAACATTTCTAAACTTTTCTATTTATACAAGATACAAAAATAGGTCACTTAAACTTTGAAAATCAAACTGGCGCGCGCGGAGTGCGGGTGGAGTGCGGGTGATTTACCCGTACTGTACCCGCACTGTATGGGTTGTCTGCAACTTTAATTCTTAGATCAGGGCATTAGTGCGGGTGGAGTGCGGTTGAATTACCCGCACTTGACCCGCACTTGGAATCGCACTGTGATCGCACTTGAGTCGCACTTCCCTGTCAGGTGCAAAATCTACCTTCTGTTCTTGGTGCAAGTGTGGGTGGAGTGTGGTTTAATGACCCACACAGTACCCACACTCTAATGTCAGGTACGATTCTGCTCTTCTGTTCTCGGTGCAAGTACGGGTGGAGTGCGGTTTGATAACCCGCACAGTACCCGCACTCTAACGTCGGGTGCAATTCTGCTCTTCTATTCTTGGTGCAAGTGCGGGTGGAGTGCGGTTTGATGACCCACACTGTACCCGCACTCTAATGTCAGGTGCATCTTCAACTTCTCTGGTTTGGCATTAGTGCGGGTAGAGTGCAGTTGGATGACCCGTACAGTACCAGCACTTTATCGTTAGGTGCAACATCAGCTTCTCTGGTTTGGCAACGGTGCGGGTGGAGTGCGGTTGGATGACCCACATTGTACCCGCACTTAATCTCATTACTTGCATTCTGCCCCGGCTATGAACATGAATGCGGCTGGAGTGCGGTCGAAGTGCGGTTGCGACCCTCACTGGACCCGCACTGTAGAGCTGTTTGTACTCTTTCGCCTTTACTTTCACCCTTTTTATGCCGGAATCACCTCAATATGCTTCCAAACCTGCCTCTGCATCATTTCCTACGAATAAGCAAAAACAACTCATAAGAGATACAAAAACGCACGAAAACAGAACATAAGGTAATGATCTGAGGGCCTAAATATACTACATATTTGGCCCGATCAGGTGCTTCCAAGACAAAACAATCCTTTACTTGGCTTACTTCGGGGGAGTTGACCTTGAAGCTAACACTCTTGCCTCCACAGCTGAAAGAAACGTCCATAGAACGAATATCTACAACCATACTCGCTGTGGCCATGAATGACCTCCCCAAAAGAAATTTCCAGTCCCTACCGCTAGATTCTAATTTTTTGCACTTCAACACAACAAATTCTACCGGCACCATCAACCCGTGTACATTCACATAGACTTCCTCCAATATACCAACCGGGGTGATGGAAGAATTGTCCACCATGATGAGAGTCTGAGAATTAGGCTTGATTGACTGAATCTTCAACTGTTCGTATACCTCATGTGGCATCATATTGATGCTAGCCCCCATATCAAGCACTGCTCCCATCTTAGGTGAGTTTTCAATTTCTACCTCTATCATAAAACTTCTGGGGTCTGAAAGCTTAATGGGGGAGTCTATGCTACTTCCCTTATCTACACTATCTGTGGCCTCCACCACACTCTTCACGGTTTCTTCCTTAGAATTGTCTAGCATCTGGTATTGGTTTGGGACAGTTTCCTCTTCTAACCCCTCTTCAACTCCCAACTCGACTACCTCTAACACGCTAACGTGCTCATCGGTGCTTGATGCTTTACCCTTGTTCTTGACCAATGCATCGAAGATTTACACCAACTAAGTTTCCATTTTATTCAGTGACGCTCTATGACTATTCGCCCTCTGATCATTGGACTACATGTAAGCGGTCATTAGTTGTTCAGATGCATGCAAGGTGTTCTTGAGAGCTTCTTACCTAATACCAACTGTTTTGATCACTGTGCTCACTATCTCCTCTAGGGATTTGTCCTTTTGCTGGCTAGCTGGTGCTTGGGAATTAAAGTTGGTTGGTGGGTTACTACTGGAACTTCCCTATTGGTTTTTGTTGCTAGGTCCTCCTTGGTTATACCGATTGTACCCACGGTTTTGGTACCCCTGATTGTTGTTTCCACCTTGATAGTTGTTGTTGCCCCCTTGGTAATTTGTTGCCCCTAGGTGGTTGTTGTTGGACCAAGACAAGTTTGGGTGATTTCTCAACCCTGGGTTGTAAGTGTTTGAATATGGGTCATTCCTTGGCCTTTGGAATTCTCCAAGGGCCTGGGCTTGCTCTTCTTGACCAAACTGCCCTTCTCCTCCCTCTATCTCCCCCATTACTTGACTCACTCCTTGGGAGGACCTTGGCTTTCCAGTTATAAGCTCCTTGATCGATTGAGAGCATTTGCCTCCGAATGTTCTGATTCTTGTTGCCCACTCCACTAATTAATTCGCTATCAAGGGAACGTTGACCTGACATTAATGGAGTTTAATATTCTCTCATTAATGGCATTGGGAATGGCCATTAAAGAGTTGATTGATCTTCTCATCAATGAGGCTGATTATCTCTATTAATAGAGTTGACTGATTCCCTCATTAATGGCATTGTGAATGGCCATTAAAGAGTTGACTAATCTTCTCATTATTGGGGCTGATTATCTCCATTAATAGAGTTGGCGGATTATCTCATTAATGGTGTTGTGAATGGCCATTAATGGAGTTGATTGATTCCCTCATTAATGGAGTTATGAGTGGCCATTAATGAGGTCAAATGGTGTTGCATGCTTCTTCCCTTCAGACGAGGTACTCTTATGTACCAGTCTCTTCTCGCTGGCGTGGCGCTTGTTCTAGCATGCTAGTGGCTTCGTGGCAACATTCTTACTACTTGGCGGGTAGGATACACATTCTGGTTAGATCCTGGACTGATATCGCGGTACTTGGGTACCGGGTAGATGTTCGCGGTACCTAGGTACCAGGTAGGAGGTATCGTGGTACCTAGGAGCCAGGTAGGAGGTATCGTGGTATAGCTTTGCTTAGTACCTGGTAGACTGTGAGACGTGGTACTGACTTCTTTTCGGTTCATGGTGTAGCGCATCCCCGGTATCTAGGTACCGGTCCCAATCTAGATCCTACCAGGCACCTGCCAGATGGAAAATTCTTCTTTGGACCCCTGCCAAAAATGACTGTTAACAGAAGTCCCCCCTGACTTGAACACCGCTATTAAGTTGGGGTTGGAGTCAGGATCTTATACTGCTTGAAGAATTTTTCTCGTCGTTTCTTACTTGTAGCTATTACTTGAAAAGAGAAAACGCTCACAACACTCTTGGCTTTGGCGAATCTGGGTACCTGGCATTCCTGTTCATAGGATCCTGGTATTTTGGCAAGCACATGGCGAACATATTGGAGAATCTGGGTACCTCGCATTCCTGTTCTAGGAATCTTGGTACCTTGGCGGACATATGGCGAACATTTAGGAGAAACTGGGTACCTCGCATTCCTGGTCTAGGAATCTTGGTACCTTGGCGAACACATGGCGAACATATTGGAGAATCTGGGTACCTCGCATTCCTGTTCTAGGAATCTTGGTTCCTTGGCGAACATATGGCGAACATTCTGGAGAAACTGGGTACCTCGCATTCCTGTTCTAGGAATCTTGGTACCTTGGCGAACACATGGCGAACATTCTGGCAACAAGATCCTGGTAGGCAACTAAGGCCACTTTAGCACCAGGTCTTTCTTAGCGGGGGGTGGTGCCCAGCCAAGGCCTTGATCTGGCTGGCAACTATGCTCTTACTATCTAGACCCTTCTCAGTGGGGGGTGGTGCCCGGCCAAGGTTTGATCCGTCGGGCGACTATGCTCTTACGTATCGGATCCGTCCTAGCGGGGGGTGGTACCCGGCCAGGGCAGCAGGAATGCCATGTGGCTTTTCCTGGTCTTGAGGAGATCCTCCTGGATGGATTAATCTAGTCCAGGGCATCAGGAGAGCTATCTAGCTATCCTGGTCTTTAAGGCGATCCTCCTGGAGGGATTGACCCGGTCCAGGGTATCAGGATAGCTATCTTGCTATCTTGGTCTTTAAGGCGATCCTCCTGAAGGGATTGACCCGGTCCAGGGTATCAAGAGAGCCATCTAGCTATCCTGGTCTTTAAGGTGATCCTCCTAGAGGGATTAATCCAGTCCAGAGCATCAGGCATTCCCGTGCAAGGAATCCTGGTCTTTAAGTGATGGTCCTGTTAGGCAACTAAGGCCACTTTAACACCAGGTTTCTTTTGGCCGGGGGTGGTACCCAGCCAAAGCATCAGGAGTGCCATGTGGCTATCCTGGTCTCGATCATAGGTGAAAAACTGATCAAATGAGAACTACCAAGGCGATCGTATAAGAACTACCAAGGCAATCATAGGAGAACTACCAAGGCGTTAACATGAGAACTAACAAAGCGATAATACTCAAGGTGATACTGGTCAATGCTCACCTCGCAGGCTTCATTGGTGAGACCTTCTAGGGTAATCTGCGTTTCTGGTATAGGTTAAGTAGAGCGACCTACTGCAATGGTGCTTCTTATTATAGACTGGTCACTAGGAGAACTTTTCTCATGTTGAAGTCATTACTCCTTCCATAGGAGGACTAGGGAGAATGATGAGCTTCTAGTCCCCAAGTGATATAACCAGTTTAGGAGCCTGCTTGAAGTAAATAGGAGTCTTCACAAATCGTAATGGGACTCGAGACTCTGCTCGAACAAACCTGGACCTCGGCAACTCGCTAGGGCGGTGAGTAGCCTGGTATAAAAGATCAGAAACTAACAATCTTGCAGCTGTGATCTAGTTAGCTCACATAGGTGCTGTGAGGAGCCCAATACAATAAGTGCGGAACCACTGATCATGCGGTAGTGTTGCTGCTCCAGAGGCTTACTTAGGCATGTCGGAGGCCTCAGTAATGCGCGAAGCCTCTACGCTCTACCCAATCAGATCGGGACATAGGTGGCTCACTAGGGCGTTGAAGGGCCCAGTATAAGAGGTAGGGAGCCACCTGCATGATACTGGTCAAGAGGCATGCTTGGGATCCTAGAAGTCCTCAGCAACTGAAATGTGGCTCTGAACCATCCTGGAATGAATTGGGATACAGTGGCTCACTTAGGCTTTGACTAGCCTGGTAAAAGAAGTGAGGAGCCACTGGGCCATGCAGCTAGGCTGCTACTCCAGAGGCTTGCTTAGGCATGTAGGAGGCCTCACAATATGGGAAGCCTATTGGCTCTACCCAAACGGATAGGGACAAAGGTGTCTCACTAGGGCATTGAAAGGCTCGGTACAAGAAGTAAGGAGCCACGTGCATGATACTGGTCCAGAGGCATGCTTAGGATCCTAGAAGTTCCCAGTAAATAAAATGTGGCTCTGGACCATCCTGGAATGAATCGGGACAAAGTGGCTCACTTGGGCATTGACTAGCAAGATAGAAGAAGTGAGAAGCCACTGGGCCATGCAGCTAGGCTGCTGCTCCAAGGACGTGCTTAGGCATGTAGAAAGCCTCAGCAAAATGGGAAGCCTCTGAGCTCTACCTGAACGGATCGGGACATAGGTGGCTCACTAGGGCGTTGAAGGGCCCGATACAAGAAATAGAGAGCCACCTATATGATACTGGTCCAGAGGCATGTGTGGGATCCTAGAGTTCCCCAGCAACTGAATTGTGTCCTTGGACCATCTTCGAATGGATCTGGGAATAGTGGCTCACCTGGGCGTTGACCGGCCCGGTACAATAAGTGAGGATCCACTGGGCTATGCAGCTGGGCTGCTGCTCCAGAGGCTTGCTAAGGTATGTCGAAGGCCTTAGCAAAGTGGGAAGCCTCTGAGCTCTACCCGAACGGATCGGGACATAGGTGGCTCACTAAGGCGTTGAAGGGCCCGGTACAAGAAGTAGCGAGCCCCCTGCATAATATTGGTCCAGAGGCATACGTGGGATCCTAGAAGTCCCCAGCAATGAAATGTGGCTCTGGACCATCTTCAAATGGATCGGGGCACAGTGGCTCATCTGGGCGTTGATCGGCCCTGTACAATAAGTGAGGAGCCACTGGGCTATGCAGCTGGGTTGCTGCTCCAGAGGCTTTCCAAGGTATAAGAAGGCCTCAGCAAAGTGAGAAGCCTCTGAGCTCTACCCGAACGGATCGGGACATAGGTGGCTCACTAGGGCATTGAAGGGCCCGGTACAAGAAGTAGGGAGCCAGCTGCATGATACTGGTCCAGAGGCATGCGTGGGATCCTAGAAGTCCCCAGCAACTGAGATGTGGCTCTAGACTATCATGAAATGAATAGGGACATAGTGGCTCACTTGGGCGTTGTCTAGCCCGATAAAAGAAGTGAGGAGCCACTGGGCCATGCAGCTAGGCTGCTGCTCTAGAGGCTTGATAAGGCATATAAGAGGCCTCATCAATGTGGGAAGCCTCTAGGCTCTCCCTGAACAGATCAAAACTTCAGTGGCTTACTAGGGGGTTGTGTCGCCCGGTACAGGAGGTAGGAAGCCACCGGTGTGATACTGCTCCAGAGGCATGCTTGGGATCCTAGAAGTCCCCAACAACTTAGATGTGGCTCTGGACTAAACTGGAATGTATCGGGACACAGTGGCTCATTTGGGCACTGAATTGCCTGGTAAACTAAGTGAGGAGCCACTGGGCCATGCAGTGGGGCTGCTGCTCTAGAGGACTGCTTAGGCATGTAGGAGGCCTCAGTAATGCGCGAAGCCTCTAATCTCTACCCGAACGAATCAAGACATAGGTGGCTCACTTAGGCGTTGACTGGCCCGGTACAGTAAGTGAGGAGCCACTGGGCTATACTGCTGGGCTGCTACTCCTAGAGGCTTGCTTTGGCATGTAGGAGGCCTCAGCAATGTGGGAAGCCTCTGGGCTCTCCCAGAATGGATCGGGACTTCAGTGGCTCATTGGGGCGTTGAAGGGCCCGGTACAATAAGTAGAGAACCACTGGTCTGGTACTAGTCCAGAGGAATGCTTGGGATTCTAGAAGGCCCCAGCAACTGAAATGAAGGTCTGGACCCTCATGGAAAGAACCGAAACCGCAGTAGCTCACTTGGACGTTGACTGGCCCGGTACACGAAATGAGGAGCCACTAGGATTCTACCGGTCATGCTGGTCATACGATCATATAGTTGAGTTGGATTCTCTAATACATGGGTTGACCTGCTACCTTGGAGCTTTCGAAGAGTGGATCCGGTGACATGAGGATATTAGCATAAATAGGTGCAAATCCAATGGATCTGCTGTAGAGGAGATCTACTAGTAGCGGATATGCTGCATAAAAGATTGTAATGGATTTGCTACAAAGGAGATCGTAGTGGATCTGCTGCACAGGAAATCGTAGCGGATCTGCTACATAGGAGATTTGTTGATACCTGAGTAAACCCTCTGTAAAGAAGCAAGAGAGGTGCAACTCTGCTACTTAGGAGCTCTAGATGTACCGGAGCGGATCTGCTGTAGAGGAGCTCCACAGGTATATGAGAAGGTTTGTTGCATAGGAGTAGTATGGTGGACCAGTTCTGCCAGGAATCCCACGTACCATATTTGTCAATAGTCCATGTAGAGATAAGGAAGCCATGTCGGTGGGTTTCCCACAGACGGCGCCAAAAAGTGTTAACGGAAAAATTCACTCGGGATGAAAACTACAGTTAACACCCTCGCCCACTACCAGTTGCAGTAGCGGGGTAGGTACCTTTGGTACCGGGGTCCCTTTCTATGATCAGGAGCAAGAGATCAAATGATGGAGAAAGAACACGAAGGACCAGGAGATGTAAAAGAAAACTGTTTTATTTAACAAATCACTATAACAATATTACAATAAGTATACATAAACTCTTCTCTCTATTTTCACTCTTTTACACAGGATGGAGACGGAGAAAGCGTTCGTGTCGATAAGTGGATATTTTCCTCCAGTGATTGTCAATGGACTCTCACTGGCTTCGGGGAATTTTCGAGATAATTCTCCCGGAGTCTCTCTCGTTATGGCGATCAAGAATCCTTCAAGCAATGCCCTCCCTCTCTTTGTCTTTCAATACCGTATATGTAATATTCTCTCAAAATCATCTCGAAATCTGGCTGTCATAATGAAGATCCTTTGAGAATCCTATTTTAGGGGTTGAAAGGCATTTGAGTGGAGCTGAAGGCGCGGGATTTGATCTCGTTAATCAATGGCGAATTCAAATTCTGATTCGGTTGACCATTGGGTCATTAATGGCGCTTTATCTTGGTGATGGAGTCAACTTTCCTTCTTCGTGGAGCTTGGTGGTGATGGAGTCAACTTTCCTTCTTCGTGAAGGTAAATTCTGATTTAGAGTTCTGATGGAGTATAACGCTGGTACCTCATTTTGATGAGCTTGTTCTGCGTTCTGCTGGAAGAAGCTTATGTCTTCGTGCTCCTTATCGTATTGCCTGAAAGGCAGGGTACTTGCCTTGGAGGAGCTCCGGTTAGGCATACTAAGTACCAGGTGGGAGTCGAGGTGACACCAAGGCAAATATCGGGGTAGTACCAAAGTGGTATCGAGGTAGGTATCGAGGCACCTGGCGCCTTGATTGATGTCGAGATCCTTGAGGGATGCAAGTTATCATCGTACTGGTCTCGAGCTGGTATCATGAGCTTCAGTAGGGCGAGGTACAAGCTTTCGGAGTTGATGTCCTATCTAGATAGACGTATAGTCGAGGCTCCAACCTCGTTTGATATCGGTCCCATCTAGGTGGTGGTACCGATCTCGCTGGCTTCCTGAGGTATTTGGATGAGTCTCCCTGGGTAGGTCCCTGTTGGAAAATTCTCCCTTGGTCCCTTACTAGAAAAATATGTTAATAATTTCAGTTGCTGGGACTTCTAGGATCCCACGCATGCCTCTAGACCAGTATCATACAGGTGGCTCCCTACTTCTTGTATCGGGCCTTTCAACACCCTAGTGAGCCACCTATGTCTCGATCCATTCGGGATAGAGCTCATAGGCTTCCCACTTTGCTGAGGCCTTGTACATGCCTAAGCACGCCTCTGGAGCAGCAGCCTAGCTACATTCCTAGTGGCTCATCACTTCTTCTATCAGGCTAGTCAACGCCCAAGTGAGCCACTGTTTCCCGATTCATTCCAAGATGGTCTAGAGCCACATTTCAGTTGCTGGAACTTCTAGGATCCCACGCATGCCTCTGGACCAGTATCATACAGGTGGCTTCTTACTTCTTGTACCGGGCCTTTCAATTCCCTACTGAGCCACATATGTCCCGATCCGTTCGGGTAGAGCTCAGAGGATTCCCACTTTGTCAAGGCCTTCTACATGCCTAAGCAAGCCTCTAGAGCAACAGCCTAGCTGCATGGCCCAGTGGTGCCTCACTTCTACTATCGGGCTAGTCATCGCCCTAGTGAGCCACTGTGTCCCGATTCATTCCAGGATGGTCCAGAGCCATATTTTAGTTGCTCGAGACTTCCAGGATCCCATGCATGCCTCTGGACCAATATCATGCAGATGGCTCCCTACTTCTTGTATTGGGCCTTTCAACACCCTAGTGAGCCACCTATGTCCCGATCCGTTCGGGTAGAGCTTATAGGCTTCCCACTTTGCTGAGGCCTTCTACATGCCTAAGCACGCCTCTGGAGCAGCAGCCTAGCTACATGCCTAGTGGCTCATCACTTCTTCTATCAGGCTAGTCAACGCCTAAATGAGCCACTGTTTCCCGATTCATTCCAGGATGGTCTAGAGCCACATTTCAGTTGCTGGGACTTCTAGAATCCCACGCATGCCTCTGGACCAGTATCATGTAGGTGGCTTCCTACTTCTTGTACCGGGCCTTTCAACGCCCTTGTGAGCCACCTATGTCCCGATCCGCTAGGGTAGAGCTCAGAGGCTTCCCACTTTACTGAGGCCTTCTACATGCCTAAGAAAGCCTTTGGAGCAGCAGCCTAGCTGCATGGCCCAGTGACTCCTCACTCCTGGTACCGGGCTAGTCATCGTCCAAGTGAGCCACTGTGTCCCGATTCATTCCAGGATAGTCCAGAGCCACATTTTAGTTGCTGGGGACTTCCAGGATCCCAAGCATGCCTCTAGACCAGTATCATGCAGGTGGCTCTCTACCTCTTGTACCGAGCCCTAGTGAGCCACATGTGTCCCGATCCGCTTGGGTAGAGCCTAGAGGCTTCGCGCATTACTGAGGACTTCTACATGCCTAAGTAAGCCTCTGGAGCAGCAGCACTACTGCATGATCAGTGGTTCCTCACTTATTGTATTGGGCCCCTCACAGCTCCCATATGAGCTACCTAGATCACAGCGGCAAGATTGTCAGTTTCTGATCTTTTAGACCAGGCTACTCAACGCCCCAGCGAGCTACCGAGGTTCTGGTTTGTTCGAGCAGAGTCTCGAGTCCTATTACAATTTGTGGAGATTCCTATTCACTCTAAGCATGCTCCTAAACTTGTAACATCACTTGGGTACTAGAAGCTCATCATTCGCCCTAGTCCTCCTATGGAAGGAGTAGTGACCTCAACATGAGAAAAGTTCTCCTAGTGACCAGTCCACAATAAGAAGCACCATTGCAGTAGGTCGCTCTACTTAACCTATACCTGGAACGCAAATTACCCCAGAAGGTCTCACCAATGAAGCCTGCGGGGTGAGCATTGACCAATATCGCCTTGAGTATTAACGCCTTGGTAGTTCTCCTATGATCGCCTTGGTAGTTCTCATTTGATCTATTTTCACCTATGATCGAGACCAGGATAGCCATATGGCACTCCTGATGCTTTGGCTGGGTACCACCCCCCCGCCAAGAAAAACCTGGTGCTGAAGTGGCCTTAGTTACCTACCAAGACCATCACTTAAAGACCATGATTCCTTGCACCAGAATGCCTGATACCCTGGACCGGATTAATCCCTCCAGGAGGATCGCCTTAAAGACCAGGATAGCTAGATAGCTCTTCTAATACCCTAGACCGGGTAAATCCCTCCAGGAGGATTGCCTTAAAGACCAAGATAGCAAGATAGCTATCCTGATACCTTGGACTGAGTCAATCCCTCTAGGAGGATCGCCTTAAAGACCAGGATAGCTAGATAGCTCTCCTGATGCCCTGGACCAGATTAATCCATCCAGGAGGATCTCCTCAAGCCTAGAAAAAGCCACATGGCATTCCTGCTGCCCAGGCCGGGCACCACCCCCCACTAGGAAGGATCCGGTACGTAAGAGCATAGTCGCCAGACGGATCAAACCTCGGCCTGGAACCACCCCCCGCTGAGAAGGGTCTGGATAGTAAGAGCATAGTTGCCAGCTAGATCAAGGCCTTGGCTGGGCACCACCCCCCACTAAGAAAGACCTGGTGCTAAAGTGGCCTTAGTTGCCAACCAGGATCTTGTTGCCAGAATGTTCGCCATTTGTTCACCAAGGTACCAAGATTCCTAGAACAGGAATGCGAGGTGCCCAGTTTCTCCAGAATGTTCGCCATATGTTCGCCAAGGTACCAAGATTCCTAAAATAGGAATGTGAGGTACCCAGATACTCTAATATGTTCGCCATGTGCTCACCAGAATACAAGGATCCCCTGAACAGGAATGCCAGGTACCCAGATTCGCCAAAGCCAAGAGTTTTGAGAGCGTTTTCTCTTTTCAAGTAATAGCTACAAATAGGAAATGACGAGAAAAATTCTTCAAGCAGTATAAGATCCTTACTCCAACCCAAACTTAATAGCGGTGTTCAAGTCGGGGGGCCTTCTGTTAACAGTCATTTTTGGCAGGGGTCTAAAGAAGATTTTTCCATCTGGCAGGTACCTGGTACGACCTAGATCAGGACCGGTACCTAGATACCGGGGATGCTCTACACCATGAACCGGAATGAAGTCAGTACCAAGTCTCACAGTTTACCAGGTACCAAGCAAGGCTATACCACGATACCTCCTACCTGGTTCCTAGGTACCACGATACCTCTTACCTGGTACGTAGGTGCCGCGACATCTACCCGGTACCCAAGTACCGCGATATCAGTCCAGGATCTAACCAGAATGTGTATCATACCCGCCAAGTAAGAAGAATGGAACCAGGAAGAGGTACCAGCATGCTAGAAAAAGCACCATGCCAGTAAGCACTCTGGTACACCAGTGTACCATACCACTGGGATACAGAGTCAGAATTCTCCTTCAAGCAACGTAAAAGAGAAAGTTGACCTCTCTGGTAATCAATGGAGATAATAAATGCCATTAATGAGGGAATCAGTCAACTCCATTAATGGCCATTCACAACACCGTTAATGAGGGAATCAGTCAACTCTATTAATGGAGATAATCAGCCTCATTAATGAGAAGATCAGTCAACTCTTTAATGGCCATTCACAACGCCATTAATGAGGGAATCAGTCAACTCTATTAATGGAGACAATCAGCCAACTCTATTAATGGAGACAATCAGCCCCATTAATGATAAGATCAGTCAACTCTTTAATAGCCATTCCCAACACCATTAATGAGAGAATATTCAACTACATTAATGCCAGGTCAATGTTCCTTTGATTGCAAATTAATTAGTGGAGTGGGCAACAAGAATCAGAACATATAAATATGACCAAGTTCTCTTCAATAAGGGGGTTCGAACAATAGACACAGTTCAACAGCCCTCCAGTATCTCCATAACTCCAACAGCTCTCCAACATCTACATGTCTCTGATCCCAGATTTCACCCACTTCTCCACTAGGAATATGAGTTCGCCATCGCCTGGAGTGTAAAAGGGACCCTGCCCGAATTCCCTCAACACCACTATTGTATCGACTGCTATGTATGTCATTTTTCGCCATGAATGTACCAGTACCAAATGGTACCCCTCTAACTATGACCTACTAGGACTCAGTTTGTATTAATGTAAGCTCTCCGGAGCACCTCTCGAGATATATAAATATAAAGAAGGGTCTTTCTCCCTTCCAATGGATACTGTCTGGGGGTTTTTCAGCATGTGATCAATCGTGATGTTTTTTCCCCCTCAGTCAGTCCACCACTACTAAAAGAGTTGTCATTCTCCCATCTATCTCCTTGTTATGAATGAATGTATGCGTGCTAGGCACCGACCATGCTGGTCCTAGCTCTCATGTACCTCTCCTGGCTCATTATCTAGGTTGGGGGAATATTGAAGGCACCTCAAAAGGTGACTAGGTACCAGGATCAGACACCAAGACCGGGTACCTGCCTACTGCACCAAATGGGCGGGATGATTGTTCTCCCATATATCTTTCCTCTCTTGCAGTATCTACCCCATCTAAGGGCATTGATCGATCTGATTCTCTCCTTCACTCTTACCAGAATCACGGTACGAAGTACCTACACCCGCTGCAGCCTCCGGGGTAGCGGGTTGAGGGTGTTGATTGACATTTTCACCCCGAGTGAATTTTTCCTTTAACAACAATTATTAATCAACGTTATTCACCATGCATACTCAAGCAATCTGTTAATAGCCAAAATTGGCTAAGGACCAAAGGAAAATTTTCCACCTCCCAGACCTGGTTCCATACCCGAGAGTTTCCACCAGGAGACCTCTCTATCCAGAGCCGAACTACGATACCACCCAGGAACAAGGACGGGCTCCGGAAACATCCTGGATAGAGCCCAGAACGATCAGATCTAGCCCGCATCACCAAAGCTAGAAGCTCCCCGAAGTCGAGGTCACCTCGCAAATGCTCCAGAGACTCGCCTGTACCTCGATTGACACAGAAGAATATCCCTAGAAGACCGCACCTAGCTTCAAAAGGTCAGGGGAAGCCACACCTACCTTCGAAAGGGTCAAGAGAAGCCAGATCTGGCTCCAACCTGGATGAAGGAAGGCCGCACCTAGCTTCGAAAGGTCAGGGAAAGCCACACCTAGCTTCGAAAGGGTCAAGGGAAGCCAGATCTGGCTCCAAGCTGGATGAAACTTCTCAGATATCAAGGTCAGAACACTAATCAACCTCACTAGTTGGTGCACCACACCATGCCATATTCAACGACCTCTATAAAGGATCATGCTGAAAGGATACGAGGGATACACTGAATCATATTTGGAAACGTTACCTATATGCAGAACAAGTAATAGAATCCAAAAAGGAAATAAGCTGATCTCCACCACGATACTCTCAATTCGTCAAAGTCAATGACATTAAAACCAGAAATCCCGCCCGATAAGGAGGGGAGAGACTGAGAAAATCAAGGGAAGAATCAGTCTGTTTGACCTACAAACTATGTATAAATAGAAAATGAAAAAGGGGAGACTACTGTTCGACAGGCATACACTAAACACTCAACTTCACCCAAGAAAGAAATTTGTATATTGTACACGTTCAATAAAGAAAATATTTTTATTCTCTTTTGGATGTTAAATTGTATCATTGTTCTTTATCATTTTGAAACACATCGTTGACATATACGATCAATCTTGGCCACCACCTACGTGGTAGTGGTCTTGAGGGTGTTAACTGAGATTTCTCATCTTAAGCAAAATTTCCGTTAACACTTTCTAGCGCCGTCTGTGGGAAATTACCCTACACCCAATTAACCAATTATTTGCATTTACATTTCAGTTGTTTTACAAGAACTAGGAGGCTCCGCTCCTCCCAAGGCCAACATAGGGTCCCAGAGCAACCTCCGGCGAGGCTAACACGAAAAGCCCCAAGAAAGGGGAGAAAGTCTAGATATAGTAGTCAAGCTCCGATCCAGACAACCAATACGCGGGCTACTGGCCACCCTATAGTAAGCCAGGCAACGCTCGACCAACAAGCGACGGCCTTCGTAGAATCCATCCGCGTCCGCCTCCTCGCTGAAGGCATCACAATCCAGCCAACCAACCGGAATGATCAAGGAGAGCCGAGCAGGCTCAGAGCTAGGCCACCTGCTTTCGATTGCCTAGGACCTCCTCTTCCAGAGCCGGCTCGAGATAAATCAGGGCCCCAGCGTTCGATCCGGGATAGGCTGGGACCCATGCCCCCAGTTCCGAAAAGACTTTCACAATATCAACCCAGGCTAGTTAAGTCAGCCGCAGATGCTTTTACCCGGAAGCCACGAGGGCTATCTCATCCAACTACATCCAGGAGAACTGCTCGGGCCCTAGAGGAGGAAAGTAGACAAACTCCATGAGTGGATCATGTCCAGGAGGAGGACCAGATAGAAATTGCCAGTTCATCAGAAAGATTCGACAGTGAGGAATCTGAGGTTAACTTGAAGAGACCTAGGAACAAGCGACTGAGGGATCAGCTGGCAAAGCTATAAAAAGAGGTCCAGCAGATAAGGAAGGGAAAGAATAAGGAGGACAAAAAGGATCCCCTGAGCTAGATGAACGTGTTGGGGTTTTTGCATAAAGCTTAAAATATGTAAATATAATTTGAACATAAATAAAAGAAGTAGTATATTCATTCATTTTGTGTCATACTTTATATAACATGTGCACTTAACATCCTAGATTGCCGGATGTAATCTCGAACTGTGTATATGAGTGTCATATACGGATGGATACAGTAAGATACGTGCAATCTAAAGAGTCCATAGATAACAAATAAAGCTGGGTACTTTATTTGTGGTTAATCTATAGCTGCGGTCCATTTCGTAATGTACAGTGGTTCTATCCTGAATCATTCATATGAGATATGGTAATGGAGGCACCTTGTATGATGTGATCATATAGGACTGGGCCATGATCAATATGAATCTCTCGCCAAGATCCGTTTACTGATGAGATTCATATATATCAAACTAATGATGGCTATATGTGGGTGATATTAATCCTGAGTGTCTTATCGACTCCTTCAGGTTAGATCGTGGTCTTTGATATACCATGGATGAGGTCGGAGTTGCATTCCCGATCAATATAGTCTATATGTTGGGATCGCGGTTTGGCTTGTGGCTGGGAAGGTTTGTACACAATAGTGGAATCCACTCATTCTTGTGAGAAGTAGATGGTAGCTCCCTTAAGGGTTGTATTCGGGGCTTGAACAATATGAGCGCTCTCCTAATTCCGTAAGGAATGTAGGATTTATTGTTCATTAGAGAATCAATGGTACTTAATGGAAAGATATGATTAGAGGGGTATAACGGACATTATGACCCAACTCTAATTATGAACTACTTGTGGAGGATTATACCATATGTAATAGCTATATCGATGGACACCGAGAGTTATTGGTTTGTGTAAAAACGTCTACAGTTAAGAGAGTTCAGGTTCGGGTTTTTAGTGGAATAACACCGAAGTTAATAATCATGAAATATTAATTAAAGAGTTTAATTAATAATTTCTAAGGATTATTGGAGCTCAAAATACTGTAGGTCCATTAGGTCCCCTTGCTAGCCCAATCGATTTAGGTAACAAGGGTCACGGTTAATTAATTGGATTATCCAAGTAATTGTGTTACAAAAGTGACACGTATTTATTCGGGAATTAATTGAACAATGAGATTATTTAATTAATGAATAATGGTGATTAAATAAATTAAATAATAAGATTATTTAATTATGTTGTTAATCACTAAATGGAGGGTGTTAGTTGATATTTGATTTTGAATAAAATAAGATAATATGATTATTTTATTTTAAATTAAATATTTGAAATTGAATTTAAAATGTTTGAATTCAAAAATAAATATTTAATTATTTTTTAAAGATATGAGATATTTTTGAAAAGTTTTTAAAAATCAAATGAAATAGATTTCGGTTGGTTTTTTAGAATGTATATGAGATATATATTTTTAATTAAAAAAAACAATAACCGAATGAGAGATATTGAAAAGTAATAAGAGATTACTTTGAAAAGTGAAGAGAAGTGATTAAAGTTAATCGTGCACAGCAAACGAACAGAAAACAAAAAGAAAGAAAAAATAGGGTGCGGCAACTTCAAGTGCTGCACTTCTAGGTTTTGTTCTTGTGTGTTCGTTCTTCTCTTCTTCCTCCATACAGGTCCTGAATATCATGACGCGCCCACACGCTGTTACCAGTTCCAGGAGATAGCGAGGAAGATCACGTGGTTCAAATCAGGAGCAGTTCGTATCAAAGTGAAGGAGCCTCCTACGTAGGTATGAAAAAGTTTCTTCACTTTATTATTGCATTTGATTATTACTGTACAAATGGGTTAGTTTAATGATTGCATAAAAAATTTTAAACCCTTCCGTTGCGCAATCTGTAACCCTAGGTTCCAACAGAACGCTCCCTTCACTAGGAGGATCCAGGAAGCAGAGCTCCCCCCAAAATTCAAAATGCCAGCAGATAAGTTCGCTGGAACGAAAGATCCTCTAAGCCACCTAAAGAGCTTCGTTCAACAGATGGAGGTCCAGAACACTACCAGAGCAGCTATGTGCAGAATGTTTCCAACGACCTTGACTGACTACGCGAAAACCTGGTTCAGGAAACTGCCCGTTGGTAGCGTGGATTCTTTCACGAAATTATCAACAGATTTTTGCTCACAATTCCAAGGAGTCAAACCTCGCTCGAAAGATCACATACACCTCCAATATGTGATCCAGGAACGGAGTGAAACTGTTCGATCGTACTTGGAGCGATTTCACAAGGAGGTCATACAAATGGGAGTTTTCACTGAAAAAGAAACCCTCGCCAACTTCAGGCGAAATCTATGGGCAGGAAAGCTTTTCCGTTCCTTCGCCAAGAGACCTCCCGAGACTTACCAGGAGGCCTACGACCGGGCTCATGAGCAGGTCGAGATCAACGAAAAACTCAAGGTCAAGATGGAACACAACGACTATGAGAACAGCGAAGCGTCTGAAGAAAGAAGCCCCCAAATTTGAGCGAGTACAGAAAACTCAGAATAAACCTCCCAGCAGGTCGACCTATCGCCTCCCTACTCCTCTGCATAGGCCAGAAAGATATCCAGCAAAACGAACCCCTCCACGGGCTTCGCCGCCTTCTAGGACGTGGCTCCAGTAATACAAGGGGAAAAAGGGTATGACTACTACACCCCTTTGAATGCTTATAGGGAAACAGTCTACCTTGCCATACGAGATAAAGGGTTGCTCCAAAAGCCAGCTCCCATGAAGGCCCCAGCTGACAGGAGAAACCGGTACAAGTACTGCGACTTCCACGAAGATGTGGGCCACAACACCTCAGAGTGCTATAATTTGCGCAACCAGATTGAAGCCCTGATAAGGGGAGGATGCTTGATTGAGTTATTACAACAGGTCAGAGATAATATCATGACTGGAAGGGAGGTACAAGCTGAAATCCGTGAGGACGCAGAAAAGAGGAAAGGGGAAGCAGGCTGACTTAATGCAAAGATCCAGATGATACACACTATCAGCGGAGGTCCTACACTGGCTGGTGTTTCCAATAACTCCCGGAAAAACCACGCAAGAAAGGTTCCCCGTATCAGAGAAAGCCGAGGGATCTTTGAAGTCAGCCAGAGCCCGATAGAGCCCTCCCAATCAGCATAGATCGTATTCACTGAAGCAGATGTCTTCAACACTGTGCAACCTCATGATGATCCTATGGTAATCACGATACAGATCGCCAACTGTCTGGTCCATCGCGTGCTCGTGGATAAAGGTAGCAGTGTAGATATCCTCTTCAAGAATACCCTGGAAAAATTAAACCTGAAGCAACGTTGTTACAACAGCTGTACCACTCTGCTTTACGGTTTCACTGGAGACTCGATCATACCAGTGGGGTCAATGGTCCTCCCAGTAATAATCGGGATCACCCTGCTCCAACAGAATGTTATGACCGACTTTGTTGTGGTGGACACCCCATCGGCCTATAACGTCATCCTAGGGAGACCTTTCATGTCCTCCGTTGAAGGGAGTCTTGTCCATATACCACAACGTCTTGAAATTCCCGGTTGGAACCAAAGTAGGAGAGGTACGCGGAGACCAGCATGCAGCCAGGAAATGCTACGCAGTATCTGCCAATCCTACAGCCCTAGCGAAACAGTGTGTACATGTGACATTAGTCCAGGAAGACAGGGATACGTCTCGGATAATCCAGGAGGAGAAGGAGCCCGCGGAACATCCTGGGCATCAGGAGAGCGAGCCTATTATGCCCTACGAGGAAGAACAGAGTAAGAAATGAGCCAGCGGGCAGCCCGTAGATAAAACAGAAGAGATACCTATCCAGAATGACGATCCCTCCAAGGTCGTCAAGGTCGGAGCCACCCTTGATCTAGAAGTAAAGAGAGGACTGATTGACCTTCTCAGGGAATTCAGCGATATCTTCGCATGGAACCATGATGAAATGCCTGGAATCCCGGCATCGTTGGCCACCCACCGACTAGCAGTAGATCCAACAGTCAAGTCCGTCAAGCAGAAGAGGCGTCACTTCAAAGCTGATTGGAACGTGGCGGTACAGGAAGAGGTTGATAAATTGATCAAAGCATGGTTCGTCAGAGAAATGCGTTACCCAGAATGGATCGCCAACGTGGTCATGGTCACGAAGGCGAATGGGAAATGGCGTATGTGTGTCGATTACACCGACCTCAACCGGGCTTGTCCGAAAGACAGTTTTCCTTTACCAAAGATCGACCAGCTGGTTGACTCCACATCCGGAAATAAACTTTTGAGTTTTATGGACACATTCTCAGGATACAACCAAATTAAAATGCACCCGGCTGACCAAGATAAGACCAGTTTCATTACTGGGCAGGGCTTATACTGCTACAAGGTGATGCCGTTTGGTTTGAAGAATGCGGGGACCACATACCAGCGGCTGGTTAACAAGCTGTTCAAGCCCGAGATAGGAAGGACGATGGAAGTGTATATCGACTGACATGATCATGAAATCCCCAACCACAAAGGGATATCAAGAAGACCTTCGTAAAACCTTCCTCATACTGAGGGAAAACCTGATGCGTTTGATCCCCTCCAAATATGCCTTTGGGGTAACGGCATGGAAGTTTCTGGGCTTCATGGTTCATGAGAGAGGTATAGAAGCCAACCCAGAAAAAATCAAAGTTATCTTGGACCTGGAATCCCCGACCTCGCTAAAGCAAGTACAGATTCTGACTGGACAGGTGGCGGCACTCAACAGGTTTATCTCTCGCTCCACCGATAAATGTCTCCCTTTCTTCAAGGCCATCAAACAAGGGAAGAACATGAAATGGTGCCAGGAGAGCGAACAGGCGTTTCAAGCTTTGAAAGAGTACCTAACAAGGCCCCCATTGTTAGTCAAGCCGGTTCTCGGAGATGAGTTGCAGATCTACCTGGCCGTATCAGAAACTGCAGTAAGCGGGGCTTTGGCCAAGGATTGTAGCGACCGGTTTTCAAAGACCCATATACTATCGAGCAAACTCCGTCCCTATTTTCAAGCTCACACAATAGCAGTGGTGATAGACCAACCCCTCCGCCAATTCTTGCAAAGACCAGACGTGTCAGGAAGGCTAGTCTTATGGGCACTAGAGCTCACTCAGTTCGACCTAAAGTATAAGCCCCGGACTACGATTAAGGCACAGGCTTTGGCTGACTTCGTGGCAGAATTCTCAGCGATCCCAGATCCAGATGATCCCCCAGTATCAAATGAGGTTCCTGAGAAGATATCCGAGGTTGACAATTAGCCGGAAGGCTGCAACCCATGGATCCTCTTTTCAGATGGAGCATCCGGGCGAGCCGGGGAAGGGGGTGGCATAGTTTTAATTGATCCGAAGGGGACCGAATTCTGTCATTGTTTCAGTATTCAAGTTTAAACCTACCAACAACGAAGCAGACTATGAAGCCCTCCTAGCCGGGATGAAGGTAGCCATTGAACTAAAGGCCGACTACCTACAGATCAAGAG
The DNA here is from genome assembly GCA_033220585.1 of Dipteronia sinensis. Taxonomy (NCBI): domain Eukaryota; kingdom Viridiplantae; phylum Streptophyta; class Magnoliopsida; order Sapindales; family Sapindaceae; genus Dipteronia; species Dipteronia sinensis. Next base: position 26,955,866 of record CM065643.1, on the reverse strand, counting down.
CGATTCATTGCTTGTTGTAAACCAGGTAACTGGGGTCTACCAAGCAAAGGGAGATAATATGGCTGCCTACCTAAATCTAGCTCGGCTGCTAAAAAGAAAATTTAAGGGACTCAAGATCGATCAGGTGCCTCGACACCAAAACCATCGCGCAGATGTTCTGGCTAAAATAGCGGCGAACGGAGGCCAGTCCCTACCAAGGGGAATTCCCCTCCAGGTAATCACCCAGCCAAGCATAGCCACAAATGGAGAAATTTATTCCCTGGATCGCCTGCCTTGCTGGATGGACCCAATTATCGCCTACCTCCTTGAAGGAGAGCTTCCCGAAGGGCCCGACCAAGCCCGAAGAATTAAGAGACTCTCAGTTTGATACTGTATGGTGGACGGATACCTCTACAGGAGGGGAAAATCCCTCCCCTTACTTAGGTGCTTGCATCCCGATGATGCTAAGTGGGCATTGAGAGAGGTCCACTCTGGGGACTGTGGGAACCACAAAGGTGGGGAAGCTCTAGCCTATCAGGTGCTTCGTATGGGGTACTTTTGGCCGACCATCCATCAAGATGCAAAGAGTTTTGTGCAATCTTGCGAACCTTGTCAAAGAACTTCAAACTTCAACCACCAGCCACCCGAGCGACTGTCGTCCCTCAGTTCACCTTACCCCTTTGCCATGTGGGGAATAGACCTAATTGGGCCACTTCCTACCACTCCAAAACATATGAAACATGCTATTGTGGCTATCGACTACTTCACAAGATGGGTCGAGGCAGGACCTCTTTCTCGAATATCAGAAAAGAACACAACCAAGTTCATCAAGACTAACGTGGTATGCAGATTCGGGACCCCTCTTATCATTATAGCCGACCTAGGAAAGCAATTCGACAACGCCCGGTTCAAAGACTTCTGTAAGGGATTGGGGATCGACCTCAGACTCGCTTCCGTTGCTCATCCCCAGACTAACGGGCAGGTAGAATCCACCAACAAGACTATTAAGAAACTTCTGAAGAAGAAGCTACAGCAGAAGAAAGGCAAGTGGGCCGAAGAGCTACCAGAGGTCCTCTAGGCATACCGGACTACAAAAAGAACAGCTACCGGGGAGACACCTTATTCCCTAGCTTTCGGAGTTGAAGCAGTCCTCCCCATCGAGCATAAGTTGACCTCGTTCAGGGTACAGTACTTTGAGCCCGAAAGCAATGAAGTCAAGCTCCGGGCTAATCTAGACCTCGAAGAAGAAAAACAAGACCAGGTAGCAGAGAAAGTAGCGATCTACCAGAACAAGATCACTAGATACTTCAACCAAAAGGTTAGAGCCCGGAAATTCAAAGAAGGGGATCTGGTACTTAGGAGGGTGACCCTGAACACTCGAAAAAGGTTGGATGGAGTCTTAAGTACCAATTGGGAAGGGCCATATTTGATAAAGCTAGTTGTTCGCAATGGAGCTTATAAACTTGAAGACATGGACGGACGATCCATCGACCACACTTGGAATGCAGATCATTTGAGGAAATTCTACCCTTGAAGGGAGTTCTCCAGTAGACTACCCCCACTTAGTTTTTATTACCGACCCTAATAAAGGTGTACTACATCTCGATCATCAATAAAGTCATTTTCCTTTTCTCCTCCATCTTTGTCTCCAACTATGTTCAACATTAGTGACTACACCCTTGTATGAGAAACTCAACATAAACGTTTCGAGACCAGGAAATAGCTGAATAGCCCTCCTAATGCCTTGGTCGGGCTACCACCCCCAAGAAGGATCTGAGTGTAAAAGCATAGTTGCCCTCCAGATCTCGAGACCAGGAAATAGCTCGATAGCCCTCCTGATGCCTTGGTCGGGCTACCACCCCCAAGAAGGATCTGAGTGTAAGAGCATAGTTGCCTTCTAGATATCGAGACCAGGAAATAGCTCGACAGCCCTCCTGATGCCTTGGTCGGGCTACCACCCCCAAGAAGGATCTGAGTGCAAGAGCATAGTTGCCCTCCAAATCTCGAGACCAGGAAATAGCTCGATAGCCCTCCTGATGCCTTGGTCGGGCTACCACCCCCAAGAAGGATCTGAGTGTAAGAGCATAGTTGCCCTCCAGATCTCGAGACCAGGAAATAGCTTGACAGCCCTCCTGATGCCTTGGTCGGGCTACCACCCCCAAGAAGGATCTGAGTGTAAGAGCATAATTGCCCTCCAGATCTCGAGACCAAGAAATAGGTCGATTGCCCTCCTGATGCCTTGGTCGGGCTACCACCCCCAAGAAGGATCTGAGTGTAAGAGCATAGCTGCCCTCCAGATCTCGAGACCAGGAAATAGCTCGACAGCCCTCCTGATGCCTTGGTCGGGCTACCACCTCCAATAAGGATCTGAGTGTAAGAGCATGGTTGCCCTCACAATCTCGAGAACAGGAAATAGCTCCACATCCCTCCTGATGCCATGGTCGGGCTACCACCCCCAAGAAGGATCTGAGTGTAAGAGCATGGTTGCCCTCTAGATCTCGAGACCAGGAAATAGCTCGATAGCCCTCATGATGCCTTGGTCGGGCTACCACCCCTAAGAAGGATCTGAGTGTAAGAGCATAGTTGCCCTCAAGATCTCAAAGACTAGGAAATAGCTAAGTAGCCCTTCTGATGTCTTGGTTGGGCTATCACCCCATATATAAAAATATATATATATATAAATATATAATGTTTGCTTTCGTGTGCAGGATCAAAATCATCATAATTCCCTACACGAATCTTAATTGTTGCTACAGATGCTACTTTGGATCCTATTCAAGACTAGAAATAAAATAAGAGTTCTCAAAAGCGATTCGATTTCTCATTAAGGACAAGGGGAGCCTATCCCCCGATAAGGCTACATCCACCAAATAGGGAGCCCAACCCCCGAACTCGGGCTACAAAAAAAAAGCTGATAAGGGCAAAACGGGGCGCCCACCCCTCTTTTCCGGGTGATCAAAAACAAGTCATGATGAACTGCTTCAAGCCTTGGGACTCTCTTGGCTCCCTTCCGCTGGCCCTCCTCCTTCTTGACTGAACTCCGCCATCAACCCCCTCTACAATAGCTGTCCATCGGGGTTATCCTCGCCGATCGCTCCTCCATTTAGAGGCTCCATCAATTGATCAGCAGGATCTTCCTCCAAAACCTCATTTATCACGTCCATAACCTCAGGCGGGATAGCCGCGTCAAGAAGGGCAGCCATGGACCCCGTCTGGCTCCTATCGACCTCCATCTCTGTTAAAGGGGGATCCTCAGACGGGCTCCTAACCTCTTCACCAGCTCTCGAATGGTCCTTCTCGGATCAAGAGGACATCACCTTACTGGAAGACTCCCCAGGACCTGAGGTGGTAAAGGTAGGAAGAGAGAATGGAGGATCTGTCTGAGCGGGCTACTTCCCAGCTCCCGCTTGGCTCGAAGGGACCACCTTGTCACCTTCAGGGCGAGATAGCTCAGCCGCCTTGAGCATTATTTCCTGTCTATCCCAGCCATGCAATGGATGACAAATCAAAGGGAGGAGGAAGAGCTTCCACAGCCTGAAAGGAAGCATAGAAATACCCTATCGTTGAAGGAGGTCTCCGCAACAGCTTACAGCTTGGTCACCTGAGTAATCAGAAACTGGTTCTCGAGGTCCAACTTCTTAGCCTCAGATCTCTAGGAATCCCGCTGCCTAGCCCGCCGGAGAGATTGAAAACGCTCCTGATCATAAGATTGCTTCATCTTCTCATGATCGCAGCGAAGCTCAGCCATCTCGGCCTGGACTTTTCCCTGGCTGGAAGTCACCTCTTCCACTAAAGACCGAGCTTGCTTGAGTAGTTCCCCGGCTTTCTCGGCTTCAGCTTCGGCTTTTGCAGCCCGGTCACGGAGGAGGGCTACCTGCTGGCCCATCGCAACATTAAACTTGAAGGCTTACAAAATACAGAACCCGAGTTAGAAACTGAACGAATTAACAAGAGTAGCACGAAGGAAGTACAATTACCTCAGCTAAAATAGAAGACCCCTTGGTTATAAGGACGTCCACAGGCATGGAAGCTATCTTAGAGATCCCGCCATCCGAACAGGAAGCTATGAATTGCTCCAGGACCTCATCCCGCCCTGTCGAGCTCGACTGAGGCCGGGAGCGGCTGGAAGGAACCTTCGCGACACCTTTCCCAGAAGCGACGCCTTTCCCAGAAGCGACACTTTTCCCAGAAACCTCAGAAGCTTTGGTTGTTGGAAGCGCAGCGGAATCAGGTGTTTGAGTCGAAGGGGCAGCAACTTTAGCGGCCACGGCCGAAGGGACAGAAGCAGCCGGGCCAACCACCTGGGGAGCTTTACCCGAAAGCCCAGAAAGCCCGCGAGGCAAGAGTGGCCATCTTAGACCCAGCCAGAGAGATAGACGAAGCCTAGAGCAAGTTCGACCCCAGAGGAGGGAAGAGAAACTCCACCTTAAGGAGAGCGTGAGACATGACGGGTGGCTGGTTCTATGACAAAAACTGTTAACAAGCAGATTAAGAAAGAGAATGTTAGAACCAAGCTGAGTAATAAGGCGAAACAACTCATTGACACTTACGAGGAAAAGCATCTGAAATCCGTAAATATTTGTTCACCCTACGAGGATCAAAAGCTTCAGCAGTAGGGAACTTTGGATTCAAATAATTCCTGGCTAGAACAGCCTTTAAAACAGCTTCGGACTCAGAAGGCAAGGAGTCCCGATCCCATGAGGGCTTATCACTGAAAGCCGTGGGAACCTCGAATTCATGCCCTCCGATGAAAATCGAGCTCCCCCAGTCATCCCCCGCCAGGACCCATTCTTCTTTCCACGCGGGATCCTTCTTCGAGGCTCCAGGAACGATGAAGTTGAGCTTGTTCTTGGCCTTGGCATAGAACTGGCCTCGAGGAGCCCCAGACAGGCTCCCAATCTGGAAGAGATAGGCCAGCTCCTCTGCACCCGGCTCCCTCATCACCTTACTCATCTGGCATTGTTCCCTCCATAATACAAGGAAACTAATCAGATGCCTCCAGAAGCCAGGCGTCAACTAGGAGGGGAGCAAGCTGGATGGCGTTGAGAGCCCGCTGAAGAGTCGGATAAAGGGAAAACCTGACCCCGTTCTCAAGAGCGGCCACATGAATCGGAAGCACGCCTTTAGGGGGATTGATGAACTCGTAATTTTTGGAAGGCACCGAGATGGATACGCTGTCGGGGATGCCAAACTTTGACCTCAAGCGGTCAATCGACACCGGGTCAACAGTGGAATCTGGGACAACCCAAAAATCGTAAGGAGGGAGCCTCTCCACAAGGGGACCAGAAGCCGAGATCCGACGCTCCCCCGCGGCGCCACCGTCCGCTTCTTTGTCAGAATCTTCGTCGATGATATCCAAAGGGTGGTCAGGATGGTTGGAGAACCCAGTCCCGATGGATACATTCCTACTCGACCGCCGACGTTGCGAGGTAGGCAGGGAATCGTCGCCGTCAGAACTCCTCCTAGCCTGTTTCCCCAGAGTAAAACTGACGACCTCCTCACCGTCGATAATGGAATCAGCTGAGTCGCGACTGTTTTTTGACATTGTAAAAGCCAAAAAGGACCAAGAATGAAGAAAGAAGCATGCTTAGAGGAAAGGCTATGGAAATATTTCTCAGCAAAAATTTTTTAGCTCGAAGAGATGTGAGGAAGATGAGGAGGAAAATAGACATATATATAGGCAGGAGGGCAACAGCACGAGCTACCGAGATACTCGTCTGGTAACGGTAAAAAATTGACTACAGTAACGTAACTGGATTAAACTCAATAGCGGGCTAATCATCTCACGCCACATCACTTACGCAGTTAAAAGGAAGATCTCCCCAAGATTCTGGTAACGGTAAAAAATCTCGGGGACTGCCGTAACGCAATCAGATTAATGCGAAGATAAATTAGTCGGTTCCCATCACGTCACTCAAATGAAGAAATTTCCCCAATATTTCGGTAACGGTAAAAAGAGGAAGATTTCCCAAATAAAGTAAAAATCTGACCCCAACCCCGAGCTCGACGTATGGTGTTCAAGTCAGAGGGGACTTCTGTTAATAGCCAAAATTGGCTAAGAACCAAAGGAAAATTTTTCGCCTCCCAGACCTGGTTCCATACCCGAGAGTTTCCACCAGGAGACCTCTCTATCCAGAGCCGAACTACGATACCACCCAGGAACAAGGACGGGCTCCGGAAACATCCTGGATAGAGCCCGGAACGATCAGATCTAGCCCGCATCACCAAAGCTAGAAGCTCCCCGAAGTCGAGGTCACCTCGCAAATGCTCCAGAGACTCGCCTGTACCTCGATTGACACAGAAGAATGTCCCTAGAAGGCCGCACCTAGCTTCGAAAGGTCAGGGGAAGCCACACCTAGCTTCGAAAGGGTCAAGGGAAGCCAGATCTGGCTCCAACCTGGATGAAAGAAGGCCACACCTAGCTTCGAAAGGTCAGGGAAAGCCACACCTAGCTTTGAAAGGGTCAAGGGAAGCCAGATCTGGCTCCAAGCAGGATGAAACTTCTCAGATATCAAGGTCAGAAAACTAATCAACCTCACTGGTTATTGCACCACACCATGCCATATTCAACGACCTCTATAAAGGATCATGCTGAAAGGATACGAGGGATACACTGAATCATATCAGGAAACGTTACCTATATGCAGAACAAGTAATAGAATCTAAAAAGGAAATAAGCTAATCTCCACCACGATACTCTCAATTCGGCAAAGTCAATGACATTAAAACAAGAAATCCCGCCCGATAAGGAGGGGAGAGACTGAGAAAATCAAGGGGAGAATCAGTCTGTTTGACCTACAAACTATGTATAAATAGAAAATGAAAAAGGGGAGACTACTATTCGACAGGCATACAACAAACACTCAACTTCACCCAAGAAAGAAATTTGTATATTGTACACGTTCAATAAAGAAAATATTTTTATTCTCTTTTGGATGTTAAATTGTATCATTGTTCTTTATCATTTTGAAACACATCGTTGACATATACGATCAATCTTGGCCACCACCTACGTGGTAGTGGTCTTGAGGGTGTTAACTTAGATTTCTCATCTTGAGCAAAATTTCCGTTAACACAATCATAAGAGAGCATAAAATTAATCAACTTTTTGCACATAGCAAATCATGCAAGTTCGCTCTCTTTGCTTAAGCTCCCCAAATAGGGTAAAATCCAACCAAGTCAATGGGAGACATGAGCCCCTATAGACTTACAAGTCCGATGGACCTAGTTACATCTACGGGTGTCACATGGGAACTAAGGCAAGCGGGTTCATTCTTTCTAACCCACCTAGGTTCCACTTTAACAATTGTAGTGGTCATAGACATGTTTCTAGGTTCCGTAGGTTCATGCAAACTTGCCCTATTTTTCAACCGTTTTTCTTTTATGCACTCTAACCTACACCTCTCAATATATTTAAAGCAGTTTGGTCTCCAGTGACCAATCATACCACAAAAATGGCAAGTAGGTATAAAAGAAGAGTTTATACCATTACATTAAGATCTCATTGAGGCATCGCCATTTTGATAAGGTTGTCTTTGATGGTGCTTCGGTTTGCTTTTCCTTGGTGCTTGAGCCGATTGGCGGCACCTTTTGTGGTTTAGCTTGTTGAGGTGGTTGAGCCGGTTGATCTTGCCTCCTTGGTTGATGTTGTTTCTTGTAATCACCTCCTTTCTTCATAATTGGCTTGTTGGATGACGTGATTGACTTCTCAAGGACTTGTCCTTTCTTCTTGAATTGCCTAGGCTTTGGTTGGGTTGCCAAGGCTTGTGTGGACTTCCCTTGAGTTGAAGGTTGCTTAGATATGGCTTTGCTTTTGCCTTGAACTTGAGGTTGTTTAACCTTGGCTTTCTTTAATTCTTCAAGGCACCTCATCTTTCTTTCCTTGACAATCTTCAAGGAGTTTTCTTTGTTGGCAAGCTCTTGTTTCATGGCCTTCATCCATTGATGGCAATCTTCAATCTCCTTCTTATATTCGGACACATCAACCTTATCCGTCTTTAAGGAGTCATTCACTTTTGTCCTTAGTTGAAGGTTTTCCTTCTCCAATCTAAAGATATCTTTTTCTTTCTTCTTTAAAGACTTTTGAAGAAAGTCATTGAACTCTTGGTTGTACACAAGATTGTCACAAGAGTTTTCGGAACATGAACTATCATGATCAAAGCTTCTCCCACTTGTGTTTGTGAGAGTCATATCATCAGGGCTAGCTTCTCTTAAGCATGCTCCTCTTCGGTTTCCAAATTCAAGGTCACCAATCTTGAAATCTTCAAGTGATGAACATTTGGTGATGGCTTGAGTTTCATCATGGTAGGAAACCAGAAATGCGAAGTAGTTGATCTCACTAGCAACCGAGCTTGTGGAGCACTCTTCAACTACTTCAACTTCGCTATCACTCCAAGTAGCGATCATAGGTTCTCCTCCTTTCATGTACTTCAAGTTACCACACATGGAGGCAAGGTGGCCAACTCCACCACACTCAAGGCAAGGGTCATCTTTCCTTGACTTTTTCTTTTCCTCCTTCACCTTGGAGGTCATGCCCTTCTTTTGAGATTTTGTAAATCTCTTAAATCTCTTAACCATGAGAGTCATCTCCTCATCGGAGTCATATATCTCCCTCTAAACTTTGGAGGTCAAATCACCCTCTATCATCTCAATGCCACTCATAGTGTTTAGGGAATGAAATGAATGCAAATGAATGCAAGAATCACACACAAATGCATGACACACAAATAGGAGCAAGGATCACCTAAGTATATCTAGGAACCCGCTCTGATACCAAATGAAAATACTACTCAAGTGTGTGTCTAATAACCTAGAGGGGGGTGAATAGGTTTTAATCAAATTAATTACCAACTTTTCTTGATTAGTCAATATTAAAAATCACCCAACAAGAAAACTTACAAAATCAAGAGTAAAATGCGGAAATTAAATAACACACTTGATTTTTACGTGGAAACCCTTCAACAAGGGAAAAACCACGGGCTATCCTTCAAGCCACACCGATCCTCAAATCCACTATTGTAATGATGTTTACAATCTAGGTTGACCTCTAGTCACACCATTCTTGGTCACTAACCCACCACTACTACCCAACGGGCGTTTATAGTGAATCCTTGATCACTTTGCTTGCCAACCACACCTTGGTTGCAAGACTTCACTTACTTATGCACTACACCTTGTAGTCACAAGACTTAACTCTCAAAGAAGAGATTAACAACCTATGTGAATATATCAATATTCAAAATGAAAATAATGCTAGGAAACACTAAATGCTTATCTAAGGATTATAAGATGTCAATAAGTACAAATCATAGATATCAATGTCTATATGAAAACATAAAGACTTAACTAGATAAAGATATGCACATATAAGCTCTAGTTATCAAACAAATGCCAATCAACACAAGTTGTCATTAAACATGGCAAGGACAATAAATGCAATCAACAAATGCAATTAATGAGGTCCTAAACAATAATATCTAAATGCAAAGCATGTAGATTTAGCTAGAGGCAAAATGGTCCTAAATGCTAGCTATCACAGTACTAAACCCCAAACATGTCATAACTTCAATTGATATACAATAAATATGAAGATTTACTAACCTAAGCAATAAGACATGTCTTGATAAGCTAGAACAATAAATGAGCAAGGATGTGAGTTCTACTTACCAAGTAAAGACATTAATGAAAACACATGCTTGAATGATGCTATATATGCAAGATGATGATGGGTTTTGGGGTTTGGAGAGTTAAAGAACCAAGCTTGAAGCTTTCTCTCTCTAAGGGTTGTTCTCTCTATTAAAAATAGGTACTTGAAGCTCTAAAAATGAGTTGGGAGAGAAGAGAACATATATAAAGTAGCCCTAAATAAAACTACGTCATTTTGGCAAAAAATAGGCTCAAAACAAGCTCAGTGCACAGGTAACTGCACGGGTAGGAGACCCGTACACTACCCGTGCAGTTGCACAAACCCGAAGCACTCATCATCAGTGCACGGGTAACTGCACGGTTAGAAGACCCTTGCAGTTTCACAAATCCGAACTCAAAGGGGTCAAAACATGACCAAACGACATACAAACCTTTCGAATAATATACCGTTGGAAAGGTATGAAAGTCTACTTTCTACTCCAATTAAAAAAAAGATTTGAATAGCTGTAGAAAGATTTATGGTCAAAAGAGTGTGACCAAAGGTCTTATTGGGACAACAACAAGATTGCCCAAACTCATGAAAAAGACCATGTGACCAAAGACCAAAACAAGAGAAGAAAAAGACATTCTCAAATGGTCACTCAACGCGCTAAAACAAGCACACCATCATGGAAGCGCGGACACAACACAAAACCACACTTAAATTTAGAAATGAAGTGCAAGTGTGATTGTGAAGAAAAACACACATGAGCAATAAGAAACAAATGCATAACAACTCAAATACATGTAAGTGTTTGTGTGTTCAACAATCAATGCATGCCTATACAAATGCATGAGATGTGAGTGTGTACAACTAAATCTCTTCAAGAGTTAAGAACAAGTGAACTACCTCTCTTGAAGCTCTTTGGGATGACCGGAAGCATGTCTTTGAGAAAAAACGCACTTGGAGAACCTATGCTACCCATTACAAACATCCCCAATGTGATTTGTTATGAAATAAGCCAATCATAGAAATGAGGTTCTTACATGTCATATAGCAACATGGTATCTTGGAATGTTTTACAGGTCGTTATTAGTTCCTAGATAAGCATTAAATGTGTTGACCTAGCATTTGTGCATTTAGAATATTTTTCATATTCACATTAGGTTTCATATCTCTTCTATTGAGAGTTGAGTCTTGTATGTGTCGTTGGTAGTGTACAAGCAAGAGCATAAAATCACTATTAAAGGCTCATGCGTAGCAAAGATGGATTAGTAACCGTTTAGGTATGATGTGGTCAACCTAGGTTGTAATCGTATTTGCAAATAGTGGATTTGAGGGTTCGAGTGGCTTTTAAGCCCGTGAGCTTTACCCTATTGGGTTTTTCTCACGTAAAACAAATCATTGTGTCTTTATTTTATTTTCCGCATCTTGTTACAATGATTGTTTGTTAGAGTTTTGTTGTGATTAATTTTGACTAACCAAAAGATAATAATTCATTTAGTTAAAAACCTATTCACCCCGCCCCCCCTCCTCCTCCTCCTCCTCCTCCTCCCTCCTCTAGGTTAGTTTTATCACTTTTAGAGTATTTTCAGGATCGGAACAGAACAGAGGTGCCCCTAACCCGAAACCTGACTTGCACGAGTTGCCATAAACTCAAACCGTGTCCCGAACGGATTTCGTTTTCTGCCACAAACCCGAAACGAAATGACATGGGGTGCCCCATACTCGACCTGAAATAACATGTTTCATTTTTTTCTAAAAACAAAATTCTCAAACCACTAAATATATAAATTATTTTACCATACAATTGAATTTTAAGACATTGACATAAATTTTAACATTCAATAAAATTTTAAAATCTATTAAAATTAAAGAATATATATATATATATATATATATATAAATTTTCTCTTTTGATTGGAAATTTAAATATACACTTAAATACAAACATACACTATAGAAAAACATTTTATCATACACTTTAAATATAAACATAAAATGCAATTAGGTAAAGAGACAAACAGATTAGAGATTTATTTTTCCCTTTATATTTTTATAATTTAAAAAATAATTAGATAAATATCAGATCAAATGGGACGGGTCGGTGCATAAGGGGTTGACCCATATCCGAGCCGAGCCCCATTTAAGTGCTCCAAACCCACCCCAAACTGATCGGAGCCACGCCGGTTTAGGGCATATCGGGGATTTTTGCCATCCCTATAGGGCACATGTACCCCGCGACTAACTATTGTATGGAGGTCCTTGAAAATTTTTCGGATAACAAAACCATTTATCCATAAAAAAAAGGATCAAACTCCACATTTTGCTATGGAGAGTAAAGGAAGAATCTGTCTCAGACCATGTTTGACTACCTTTTAAGTTGTCCTCCTTTTATACTATCTTTTTATTTGGGAGCCAAAGCTTCCATGCTTTGTTGGGAAAATTTTGACGCGGAAGCGTATGCCTAATATGCACATATCTGATAACACTGAAAAATAGGATGAAAGAGCATCTAATCACATAGCACAAGCTTTTTCGTGGGAATCCAAAGCAGGGTAACAAAACACGGTTGTCGGGACGACGAGTGAAAAATATCTACTATGTAAAAAATTGCTACAACTATACAGTACATATTCAATATTCTCTCTCAAACCCCAATTACAACCGAGCCTTACCAAGCCCCAAGCTCACAACCGAGCTCTTCTTGGTTGCCAAATAGGCAAACAAAAATAATAAAAACCTTGCAAGTGCTCAAATCGTGAGAAATAACATAGTAGAAAAGCAAGGATCGTTCCCATAGAGAATTAATTACCTACTAAAATAATGAGTTTATATCTATAACACTCTAGGACTTTAATCTAACTAAAAATATAAAAATAAAGACACTTAACGCACACACACGAATAAGGGTTTGAATTTATTATTAAAACTAAAGAAAATTAAATAAACAGCTAACTAAAATGTAGCGGAAAATTAATTAGGAAAAATATATGGAAAAACTCTAGTTAGGACCTCATATCCACCACTAAACAATCATCCAATCCATAGACACTAATGAAGTTAAAGATGTCAAACATGTTGAAGATATTCATAACAAGATGGTGGGTATTCCACACAAGTTGTATCGATTCTTTCTTGGTTAGTATGTAGATTGCATGTCATTTGCATAAATACTTGTATTCCAAATTATAACCTAGCATGAGTATTTGATTTAATAATCGGAAACCATTAAGAACCAAGAGAATATGAATACTACATGAACCCTAAAACATGGTATTTATTCTAGGCTATTTATGAATCAATTTCCCTTAATTGGGTCGTAATTCAATTAATTGTTGCAAGCAAGAATATGTTCGTTAGGTATTCGAACTCTATCCTACAACATAGATCCTAAAATCATGCTCCTAAGATGGTCAATCAAAGAAACAAAGATAAAAGAAAAACAATTCTTCTAGAGAAATTGAAATCATCATGCATGGAAAATAATACTGCATTAAACAAAACTTGTCTATGAAATTGAATTCATGTCTAGGGCTTCAAGTTAGCTCTAACTAACAAAGAAATTAGCTAGAAATAAAAATTAGAAAAATAAACATCTAAACTAAAGAAAGGTAAAAGAAGAGAATGTTGATGAAGTCTTCAATCTTCAATCTCCAACTCTAGACCATTTTTTCCTCATGTACAAAACTCTTGGTATTAATAGATGACTTCTACTTGAGAGCTCCCAATTCTTCTTTGGTTTAGGAAATCCACCAAGTAGGAAAGTAGAATGAAACAAGGAATGAGAATTCTTTCCTAACTTGGATTTCCTCTTTTGATGATTGACTCCTAATTTGAGCTTAGGAAATTTCTCAAACATGTCTTCGTCTTTTAGAGTCATTAGGATTTGATTTTGGAATTCTTCTTTAATTTTAAACAAATTCGGAATTCTTCCCCGTCAGAAACCGCGGAAGACTTTTCAACTTTGACCCTTAGTAACTAAAATTATCATAACCTCATCTAGAAAATTCAGATTAACGTACCGTAAAGTGTGCCGAAAACTAGACATCCAGGGTTTTTCGAAAGAATGTGGAACTCAACCTAGTTCGATCTGATGAGAGAGATATGGTCTTCACAAGTTGGACATGCTGCATAGGCATTTATCCAAACTTTACTAAAAATTACCATTTTATCTTCAAACTTACTTCAAGAGTTATCTTCTATACAATCTCAATAAACACAGTAACATATCCAAATTCACCAAAGGACATCATACAAAACATAGGAATTATGGGTCTCAAATACAAATATTTGTTGACCTAACAGCTCTTGACCAAGCACTAAGCTCACAGCTCTTTCTAGGTCCTATGAGAGTCTCACAAATATCCTCTAGGTGTCCCATGAATATCCCTCGGATATTCTCTAGATCTTCACCCCCCCCCCCCCCCCCCCCCCCTCCCCCAAATATTCCATAGGTCTCCCCCAGATATCCCTTGGGTCTTTCGCCATGGATATCCCTTAGGTTTTCCTCCGGATTGCCCCGGTATCTCACTTTTTGGATTCACACACTCTCTGATATTTCCAGGTGTCTTTGCTCCAAGTGTTCCAGGCACAAGCCACCCCTAGTTACTGAAATCAATTACTTTCAGCCAAACAATGTTCTTGGAGCTAGAGAAAACTACTTGGAGCCAAAGCAAAACATCTTGGCTTCTTTCAATTCACACACTACTTGGTCCCAAAGTAATTACTTGTCTTCTCTCACACACTTTCAGAAGCTTTACGCATACACCGTTTGAACCTCTTTCGTTCATTTGAATTCCGTATGGATCACATGTGAATATGATCCAATTTCCAACATGCTTCAAGCTCTAAATCACCATAAATCGTCACATTTTAGGCCTATCCTCTTGACTAACCTCTGCAATTTAATCCCTCTTCACCACCACCATTAACATGGTTTGCTTCTCTGTTTTCATTTTTGGCCTGAATTTTCTGGAATCGTCATCTGTGTTTATGGTTTTATGTTCTTTTTGGGCCAATATGATTGTGATCAATAACTTGGCCTAGGTGGAATGGAGGATTGCAAAGGGTTTGCAGCAGTTTGCAAGGCTTGTGTACCAAGAATCGGGGGCGATCTGCAGACCACCTCTAGAAGGCTTGTATGCTAAGAATCGTAGAAAAATGGACTGGAGTGTTTATATTTGTGGAGAATGAAGCAAACAGAAAAGTCAGCTCCTTTAGTAGTGAAAATGGAACCAAATTAAAGTGAGAGACCACCTGTCCCAATGACATGCTTTTAGTTGTGACTGCAAAATTGGTTTTAGTTAACAAGATTTTGCATTTCAATATTGTTGATATATATATATATATATATATATATATATATATATATTTATAATTACTTTGGGTTTGCAGAAATTAAAATAGGATGTACGGCAACATATAAAGATATATAAGCAAAGCAACAACTGATTAACTCATTTGGAATTCTTATAACATAATTGATATCTTTATTCGTCTCAGACTCTCAGTTCTTGGATCATACTTCTCATCAGCTTACATAGGTACTTGTAAGATTTAGTATCAGTTAATTTTTTTTAGGAACTGTAGAGTACAGTGAATTAAGATAACATTTAAATTGTAACATGATTGTGGAATTGCTATATAGTACAATAGTTCTACATATTCCGTACCAGAAATTTTATTGCAACAGGATTCAAATTGTATTAAACCGAATTTGTTAACGTAATCCATTAGAGCTCTCATTTCAACATGTTTACTCTATCCATTTCGTAAGATTCTCCTTCATCTTCTTTATAACTTGTTGATATTCTTACATATGCTAGCTCACCATATTGGTTATGAAATTCAAGTTGACAAGTGATCCCACTTTGAGTTTGTTTGGATTTCAACATAATTGACTATGAATCTCATTTACAAGTTACAACCTTGAGTAATTCCATAATGTCCCTAATTTCCTAATTGTTAGTTCCTTTCTTATTCACAAAATATAGGTCTATTGTGTATATGTTCAAAACAGAGGAATAAGTTGCATAATATTCTTTTTTCTGTAGTCTCCATGATTAGTGCTATGTAAATTTTAACATAATGAAACCAGTATTCAGTATGAAGTGTGTAAATTTTAACATAATGAAACCGGTATAAAATTGTACATGACATACTTTTATTCAACAAAGTGTATAAATGCTATATTTGTTTTGAAATACCACATGTATATGTGGTGGCAGTGACTCGAATCTGAAACATTGTCTGTTGAACGAATGATCTTACCATCAAGTTATATTTGGTGGTGGTATACAAATAATATGTTACCCTCAAACATTTCTCCGGCAAATGAGGTGGTGAATTCACTGTATAGCTCTCAAAGGATCTTGTCCTCCATGTTACACCGTTTACATTACTCACCTCTTCATTGAGCTTTTGAGTTTTTGTAATTTTGTCCATTAATTTTAACTCGTTTACTATGGTATTTGTTATCATATGTAATTTCTTTATTTTAAAAAGAAAGGGATGGCAATCCATATGTTTCCACCATGCCAGACAAAATTCCATGCAAATGAAAAAAAACAATTATTCATTTAAATGTCAATGTATACATGTGAATATGATGAGCTTGAGGACTCACTTTGGTACTAAATTTGAAATCCTGGTTGAGTCTAGGACTAGGGTGATTCAGTCTTTCTTTGAAAATGGAAAAGTATCAGAGACATGGTTTTAATTTTGCCCAAGGAGGGAAATATTCCTTGAATAACAAAGTTAAGATAAAATCGATTAAGTATGAATTAGAAGGCATGATTACTACTTGATGGGACGACAAAACCACAAAGGTCAAAGAGACTAAGAGAGAAGCTGTGAAGAGAAATGAATGATAGATTGTTTTGTTAATTCCTCACAATTAAGTAGTGGCGTGATTTTGAATAGCGAAATGTCAACAAACATTTTAGATTTGCTGAATTCGGTGTCTTTTCATCATATCCAATAAAGTTGATCCACTTGAATTCTTGCTATCTCCTTCAAAAAGTTTTTCCATTGGATTTCTTCTCTCCACATTATCGCAACTTGCAACTTCAATTATTCATTCCATCTTTTATAAAAGGGTTAATTGCACTAACATACCTTGACGATTTGCAATACCATACGAATATTGTACTTTTACATTTATTACATATACATACCCTTGCCCAACTATTGACTAACCATTGACTTGTTTGACTATGTTAAATCTAACAGTATAGTTAAGAGTAGAAGGGCAAAAAGGTCCTTTCGGAACAAATAAATAATTTTTTCATTAAATAATACAAACTTAAGTAAAATAAAATAAAATTATTTCAAAAAATATATATATATATATATATATATTATTAAACAAAGAGTAAAATAACAAAAACTTGACCGTTCAACAAAAAAATAATAATTATTATAATATTTGGAAATGTGGCGATCTCCATGGAGATCAACCAAATCTCCCTAAATTTCCAAAAAAAAAAATTTCAAACTTTTGCGGATATCACTCAGATCATCAATGGAGATCTGTGTGATCTTTACAATATTTTGAAGAAAAAAAACATTTTGGAGATCACCCAGATCACCACGTGGAGACCACACCAAATTCATCTGGTACAATCTCCTTGTAATAGACATTGCGGTTGCAGGCAAAGGACTGGCTTTGGCATGACTCCAATCTCCAGCCCGTTGATGTGTAATAATTTAAGAACAGAAAACGAATTGTAGCTAGAAGAAGAACAGAGGAAATAGAGAGAAACATGGGAGATAATTTGCTTAAATATTTGATGATCTCATTTCAATAGTTTCAAGACTATATATATAGCATGAACCATACATGCTAACTAGGGGCTGGGCAAAATTCCATTAAACCGAACCGAACCGGTGAACTGAACCGGTCCAACCGGTTTTTATTCGGCTTTTTTTATACCGGTTTGGTTCGGTTTAATTTGATAAGAACCGGATAGACTTGTTCGATTTCTGGTTCTATAGCTAGTACTGAGAACCGAACCGAGAACCATTGTATAAAAAAAAATTCCCTAAATTTTTCAGACTGCTCTCTACCTCTCTCCCTCATCTAATCACTAAACCTAGATCTCTCAACTCTCAAGTCCCAACTCTCAACTATAGATCTCAACTCCGCCATTTGTCTCTCTCGACCGTCGTCAGTCTCTCGTCTGACGTCCCGGAGACCGGAGTGGTGCGCCACTGTTTCTCTGCTTCGTCATTTTTGCTCAGGTTCGTCAAAACATATCTTCTCTCAATCTCCCCTCTTTGTGGTTGTGAATATATATATCTCGATTTCTTCAACATCTAATGTCAATTCTATATATATCTTGTTTTTTTTAAAGCAAAAGTTTATTAAGGCACATACAGATAGCGCAGTTTTTTTTTGGTGCTTTTCTTGCTTGTTGCCCTGTTTTGGTTGTGCTTGCTCTGCTACTAGGGATTTTGTTCTTCTGAGTTGTGTATTTTTGGTCTGATACCTTTAATTAAAACAACAATAAATCTGCTATGCTACTGGCAGATTGGTTCCCTGATCTATGTTTTTCTTCTGTTCTTACTTGGTCTTTTTGGCTACTTGAATAAATACTGC
Organism: Dipteronia sinensis; assembly: GCA_033220585.1. Lineage (NCBI taxonomy): Eukaryota > Viridiplantae > Streptophyta > Magnoliopsida > Sapindales > Sapindaceae > Dipteronia > Dipteronia sinensis. The sequence continues at coordinate 26,937,660 of CM065643.1, read as the reverse complement.
AGTTCAAAAAAAATATAAAAACTTGTTCTTGCTTTCTTTGTGATCTATTGATAGGTTGATAACCACTTGCAACTTCTCTCTGACCAGTAGAAAGTGAGAGACAACTAGACAAGTAAGTCAAATTTTGTGCTTAAGTAGACTTGTAGACTTGTTGGACGTACATATATTTGCTCATTTGCTCTTGTCATATTGTCAAGTGCAATATGTGATAATTTAAAATATGGTTTATAAATTATAAGTATTCTTGACTTCTTGACTTCTTGTCAATGGTAAGAATGTTTTGATATTATGATTCCTTCTCCAACCTCTTGTGATCGTTTCTCCCAGCCTTGAGTCCTGCTGGGTTCGTCTTTGTCAGGTTGGAACTTTGGAGTGGGTTTGGACTTTGGAGTAATAAAGGACTCAACATACAAGGGCTGCTAGACATTATTGTTTGAAGAATTTCTACTTGTTTTTATTTTTGTTATGGACTTATTGTTTGAATAATTTCTAGTTTTTTTTATTTGTATTATGGACTTATGTTGTAATTTAATTATTTTCGGCCCAATAGACCAACATATGAAAAACTTGTGTTTTCTCAAATTTTCAGATCATAGCAGATTTTATAATTAAAGCCCAGTAATTGGGTCCAATAGGCCCAATACCGAAAAAACCGAATCGGTTCAACTCAATCGGTTTTTGATCTGTTGACAATTATATATTTTATCGGATCGGATCTTTTTTTCAAAAATTGAATAGTATCGGTTTTTTATCGGTTCACTGTAAAAGTGAACCAGTCCATTAAACGCCCACCCTGATGCTAACAAGCAAAATAAAAATACCAAATAACAAGGAAACCAACTAAATTCATGTTGTACAATAACACTACCTTATTCATTGGAACCCACTAAGGCACTAAAGAACTAATTTGATAACTAACTTGACCAAGCCTTTCTCTCCTCATTCACTACATGTATACCACAAAATCGGCACATATCATTCCTCCTGCCGTAAATTATCCTTATCCACAAGGATAAATTTCGGATAAGTCGGCAGGAAGTTCCAAATTCACCTATTAGATTCGCCTTAACTGAGAGGGGCTCTGAATTTAGTTAACCACTTATGCCATTAGAGTGCAATGCATTCCAAATGGAAGGAAGCAAGTTGAACCCATTAGTCTGCTACCATGATTTTGATGTTGAAAAACTACTCGGCCATATAAATCCAACCCATAGGATCTTAGTGTTGGTTCCGAAAACCAAAACTGGCACAACGCAGCGGAAAGGCGGTGGGCCCGGTTTTAAAAATTTTCTATAAAACAAAACCATTTTAGCCGGATCGTTGTGATTATATAGATTATAATATTTAATTATAAATAGTAAGGAAGAAATCGTTACCCTTGTAGAATCTTCGTGAATCCCTCGAACCAAATTGTTCTACCGTAGAATCTTCGGTGATTCCCTCGAACCAAGTTCTTCCACGCCGAATCTTCAACACCAAAGAATGGACGGGTGGGCGTCTCGGTATTTAAACAGAATAATTACGACTCTCGAATTTTCTGTTCTAATTATGTACTCATCATATGAGACATCAAGAAAAGTATTTAGAGACTCTCTCACAATATTTTTCTAGAGGCTATGAACTTAAAAAATAAAAAATAAAAACTCTTTTTATTTTCTCTACCTCTCGTATTTCACTCTGTGTACACTTTTTTTGAAAAACAAATAAAAACTTTCTTTTTCGTCTTCTAGTGTCATTAAAAATCCAAGAAGACTTCTTAGCATATATATCATTTGCTGTGTACACGTTTTTAAAGATTTAAACAAAAACCAAAAGCTTTTATCTCATAAGTTATTGTATCAAATACAATCTCAATCACTTATGATAAACAAGAGGAAGAGATCAAAAATCCTACTCGTGTAACTTTTGTTTTTGTTATAGAGTTAGAAACCCAATTGGATTACAATACTAATTAAATATTAAAATAAACAATTTATTTAAATATTTAAAAAACTAATTTCGAAAATCCTTATCACAATCTATTCAACTTAAAATCAAAATTTAAATATATAATAATCCAATTGTTAAAAAATTATTTTATTTGAAATAATCTAATTATTCAAATAACTAAATAATTTAACAGATAATTTTAAACTATTATTTTCGAAATTACAATGTGACTTTCACGGTGTAGTTTCAAAAATTACAGTGCGGTCCCACCACACTGTGTCATCCAATTAAATATTTAAATAACCATATAATTTAAAAAACATTTAATTAATTCATAACTAATTAAATAAAACAGTTAATATTTAATTAATTCATAATTAATTAAACAATGCATAAACTACTTTATGTATAGATGATTAATTCCAAATTAATCACTAAGCCTCTTTATACCTTAATGTTCAATACAGTGTTATGGAGATGGCATGGGGACACATGGACCTATAATTTCAAGCTCCAATAAATCTTTAATAATTAACTAAACTCTTAAATTAATTATCTGACTTATTAATTCCAGAATTATTCCACTAAAAAACTGGAACTGCACTCTTGTCATTGTAGAATTAATTACTCGAATAGGAATCGAACAGTCCATTGATATAATCATTGCATATAGATCAATCCTCCATTAATAGTTCGTAATTTGAGCTAGGTTCAAAACTGTTGACCTCTCAATTACATCTTTATCCTTGAGTTCCAGTGATTCTCTAATGAACAATTATTTATGATCTTATCATAAATTGAGCGCTCTATTGTTCAAGACCCGAATCATTTACTCAAGAGAACTATTTGTCTAACTTCATTTAAGAAGGAATGGATTCCATTTTGTATATTATCATTCCCGGCTAAATATATTATTATGTCTCCAAGATACAAAGTTTAGGTTTGACATTATAGACAAACCATACTGAGTAAGTCAAAAGACACAACTCTATAAGTAGGAGTCTGTTAAATACTCAGGATTAAGATCGTTCCATATATGACAATCTGATTTGATAAATGAGAATACTTTGTTTAAAACGGAGATTATTGAAGATTCCAATTTATCATGTCCACGTCCTGTATAATCTTATTATACAAAGTACCTTCATTCTAATGTCACCACATCAACAGTTCGGATAAGACTGTTCCATTCTTAAGGGGAATGAACCGTACTAGTAATTTTAATTAATTAAAGATCCCAAATTTAATTATTAATTACGGACAATTACGATTATTATATTTAAACATAATCCTCATGTATATAACATCTTATATACTATGTTTAATATTACATTTAATAATCATGGAATTTTATGTCATTAATACAATATTAATAACATTAAATGTACACAAATATAAAATAAAATGTAAATCTATTTATTAATTCAGCAAAAAAGATTAACAACTTTTGTTCTTAGGGCACTTTCCCCAACAATCTCCCACTTGCCCTAAAGCAAATGAGACATGTCTTTTAATCCTAGTCCTTCTAGATGGCCTTCAAAACTCTTTGCCGATAGAGTCTTTGTGAAGGGATCTGCAAGGTTGTCTTCAGATCTAATCTTCAGAACAGACACATCACCACGATGTACAATCTCCCTAATTAGGTGATATTTTCGCTCTATATGCTTTCCTCGTTTGTGGCTTCTAGGTTCTTTCGAATTAGCCACGGCTCCACTGTTGTCACAATATAGTGTCATGGGTTTTTCCATATCAAAAACCATTTCCTGATCAGACAAAAACTTTCGGAGCCAGACTGCTTCTTTAGCTGCTTCACATGCTGCCACGTATTCAGCCTCCATAGTGGAATCAGCAATGCACGATTGCTTGATGCTTTTCCAAACTATGGCTCTTCCACCAATGGTAAACACTGATCCAGATGTCGACTTTCGACTATCTTTGTCTCATTGAAGATCAGAATCAGTGTAGCCAATAGGAATCAAATCCCTACCAGAGTATACTAGCATATAGTCTCTCGTTCTCCTAAGATGCTTGAGAATGTGTTTGACTGCTACCCAATGATCTAATCCTGGGTTAGATTGATACCGGCTAACCACTCCGACTGCATAGCATATGTCAGGTCTAGTACATAACATAGCATACATAAGACTGCCTACTGCAGAGGCATAGGGAATGTGTCTCATATTCTCGTCCTCTTGAGGTGTTTTAGGACACTGCTCTTTAGAAAGAGTAACTCCATGACGAGAAGGCAAATTACCTTTTTTGGAGTTATGCATCGAATACTTGATTAACACTTTATCAATATACGATGCCTGAGACAACGCTAACAGCTTGTTCTTACGATCTCGTATAAGTTGGATCCCAAGAACATAGCTTGCCTCTCCCAAATCTTTCATTTGGAATTGGTTAGCTAGCCATTTCTTTACACTTGATAAAGATTCTACATCATTCCCAATGAGAAGAATATCATCAACGTAAAGAACTAAGAAGACCACCTTCTTTTCCTTGATATACTTGTAGACACAAGGCTCATCAACGTTTTGATCAAATCCATATGATTTGACCGCTTCATCAAATCTAATATTCCAAGATCGAGAAGCTTGCTTAAGTTCATATATGGACCTTTGCAACTGGTAAACTTTTTGCTCTTGGCCTTTAGCAATGAACCCCTCTGGTTGCAGCATATAGATGCTTTCCTCAAAATGACCATTAAGAAAAGCCGTCTTGAAGTCCATTTTCCATATTTCATAGTCATAGTTGCGGCAATGGACAAGAGTATGCGGATGGATTTGAGCATAGCTACTGGCGAGAAAGTCTCTTCATAGTCAACTCCCTCTTTTTGGGTAAAACCCTTTGCCACTAGTCTAGCTTTGAAAGTTTCCACTTTCCCATCCACTCCCATCTTTCTCTTGTAGATCCATTTGCAACCGATATGTTTAACCCCTTCTGGAAGGTCTACAAGTTTCCAGACTGAGTTGGAGTACATTGACTCCATCTCGAGATTCATCGCTTGTTGCCATTTCTCATTGTCAGAATCTTCCATTGCACATCTATATGTCAATGGATCATCTTTACCATAATCAGAAATTGCAACTTGTGCTTCCCCGATTTGTCTATAGCGAATAGGTTGTCTCACAACCCTCCCACTACGACGAGGTGGTAAATCATTTTGATTTTGAGTTGTGGTCTTCTCACTGTGTCGTTCGACAACAGTTGTCGTTATTGGTCTGATCTCATCAGAAAGTAACTCCTCAAGTATAACTTTACTACGAGGTTTGAAGTTTGTCATATAGTTATTTTCAAGAAAAGTTGCATTTGTCGATACAAATACTTTATTATCTTGGGGACTATAAAACAAACCTCTTCTCGTTCCCTTTGGATATCCTATGAATATACATACTTCGGATCGAGGTTCCAACTTCCCAGTCTTACCCTTTAGTACATGTGCAGGACACCCCCATATGCGAATGTGTCGCAAACTAACTTTGCTACCATTCCACAATCCTAAGGGTGTCTTAGGTATAGACTTAGATGGAACTAAATTAAGTATGTATACTGAAGTTTGTAGTGCATATCCTCAGAACGACATGGGTAATGATGAGTAACTCAACATGGATCTCACCATATCAAGCAATGTTCTATTTCTCCTTTCTGCGACACCGTTTTGTTGTGGTGTCCCAGGTGCAGCAAGTTGGGATAAAATCCCATGTTCGATTAAATGATCCAAGAATTCAGTATCAAGGTATTCGCCTCCTCGATCTGATCGAAGAGTTTTAATCGAACTATTTAATTGCTTTTCAGCCTCGGCTTGGAATTCCTTAAACTTTCCAAAAGTTTCAGATTTCCTTCACATTAAATAAATATAACCATACCTAGAATAATCGTCAATGAAAGTGATAAAATATTCATAACCTCCTCTTGCTTGTACATTAATGGTACCGCACACATCAGAATGTATCAACTTAAGAGGTTCTTTGGCTCTTTGACCTTTTGCCGAAAACGGTCGTTTGGTCATTTTACCTTCCAAACATGATTCACAAACTAGAAGAGTGCCAACCTTTAGCTCTCGTAAAGGACCTTCCTTTACCAGTCTTTCAATCTTATTTAGGTTTATATGACCCAGTCTAAGATGCCATAGGTATGTGTTATCGTCAGGAGAAATCTTTTTCTTTTTAGACTTTGGTTGTTCGACTTTGAACATTTCAGTGTTAAGCAGTGTATTAGAGGTTGGTCTTAAAAGATAGAGACCATTATCTAAAATTCCAGAACAAATATTTAAACCCTTTGTAGAAATAATAACAACTTTATTATCAAAAGAAACCTTAAATAGTTGTTGATATAGTCTCGAAACGGAAATCAAATTTCTCTTAAAACCAGGAATATAATAAACATTATTCAAAACAAGAAATTTATTATTAAAAAGAAGTCGCACTTCTCCCACTGCTTTTGCTGACACCATAGCCCCATTGCCCACTCTCATCGTGTAGTCCCCATTGGCCAGCTCTGTTGCAGAATCAAGCATCTGCATAGAACAACAAACATGGTTAGTCGCACCTGAATCAACTATCCAGGGAGACATATCATCTTCAACTAAACAAGCTTCTAAAACAAGTAAATCTGATTTACCTTTCTTTTTATTCTTGAGCTCTTCGAGGTACTTTTTACAGTTCCTCTTCCAGTGACCTTCTATGCCACAATGGAAACATTTTCCCTTGGCATTCTTGTCAGAGCTCTTCGCTTTGTTGTTGTTGCTGTTGTTGTTTTTCTTAACCTTGTTATTGCCATTTTTCTTTTTCAACTCGTCACTTCCTCCCTTCTTATTCTTCCTCTTGTTGGACTTTCCAGAAGAGGAAGTTGTGGCTTCGGCAACATTTGCCTCACCTTCTTTTTCATTCGAAATGGATTCGAAGGTTTGAAGCATGTTGAGCAACTGAGTCATGTTATACTTTAATTTGTTCATGAAATAGTTGCTCTTGAACTGAAGGAAGTTAGGGGATAGGGTTTCCAAAATCATCCCCACTTGTGTGGCTTCATAGATTTGTGCGCCATTTATTTCAGCCTCGTTTATGTGTTCAATCATCTTGAGCACATGCTCATGGACTGAAGTACCCTTCTTCATTCGGGCGTTCATAACTGCCTTTACGGCCTCATGACGAGACTGTTCAGAAGGGCGCCCAAACATTGCCTGTAGGGAATCCATAATTCCTTTCGCGGTTTCAACTGTTTCGTGCTTACTTCTAAGCACATCAGACATGCCTGCTAACAGGTAGCATCGGGCTTTGTTGTTGGCCTTTTGCCAACGATCATATGCCTCAGCAACACTTGCTGCGGACTTGGCGTGAGGGCGTGGAGGACAATCCTCCGTCAGGACGAACTTGAAGTTTTCACATACAAGCACGATGTTCATGTTACTTTTCCATTTGACAAAATTTTCACCGGTCAATTTTTCAGTAGCGAGTATCGTGATTATTGGATTGGTCATATTTGACATGCTAAAATTATATAACAATCAATTACATTTAATTTGTGTCCATAATATATATATATATATATATATATATATATCACATATATAAAATTTGGTAATGTAAGCATGATGCATGATGCATGTGTAAAAATACAAAGAAAAATATATTTACTCAATTACCACGATAATTCAATTTTTACAAATAACGTGCCGTCGTAGGATAGGTCACATATTTGATAATTGAATTGAGACTTTCTCAATTAATAAAAGTCAACTCAAAATATCTCATATTTTCAACTTTTATTAACCACCGTTGAATTTGGTCAAGATTGTAATTAACTAACTTAATAACATCTTTTGAGTATAACCTACCATTTCAGATTTTTCCGACTTAATTTAAAAATTGCCGCCGTAGGGTAGGTCAATTTTGAAATACATCTAAAAATCCTATCGCTTGGAAGACAACCTTGCTATTGACTCAAATGGACACCCTCCGTAGGGAGGACGAAATCAAAGCGTCTCGAGGCGCCATTTAAATCTCACGTTGTTGTACTAATGGTAGAGACCATGGGTAATATTGTCATATTACCCTCTCTCACTCAATATTTTCAATATGATGTATTTTAATTATAAAATATCTAATATTTTATAATCCTAGTAAAAAAATTAATAATGTTAAAACAAATTTAACCAATTTTTTTTTTAATATACTAGGTTTGTTGTGTTGATCATATCTACACATAATAAATTTACTGGATTTCTATAAAAACTAAATTTATTAAGAAGCTCTAAGTTATGATAATATTAAACTCTTTAAAATTATCAACTTAGACTTATGTTTATTTACATCTAATAAATTTACCGGATTTTCTCAAAATCCAAATTTATTATGAAGTTCTAAGCTATCTCTAAATATAAACTCTTTATAATGAATAGCTTAGACTACTAAGAAAAATCAAATTTTATCTATTAAAAAAAATTTAACAAAGAAATATGTTTCTAATCTAAAACAATTTTTAGAATAGAATATGAATGCATGTCATGTTATCACAATTCCAGTAGGCACTTATTAACTTAGATGACATATTATATGCATGAACATATTATATAAATATCACATAAAATATAATATGAAAAAGCAAAATAAAAACTAAATGAATTTTGGCCGAGTTCCTTTGGATATTTAAATTACAATCCCAAAATAAATCAAATTACAAAAATGGTCTTGTTGTAATATTCCTTCAGGATCCGATCCAATCACATCGATTTGTTGATTACACCGTCATCTTCAATATCACTATTTACAATTAAAAAAAAATCCTATACCCATAGGGTTTACAAATTTTTATCTAAAAATTGAAGAAGCGATAAAATATAAAATCCAAAGGAACCATATAATTAACGACCAAAACCATTTTTATTTACCATTCATCACATGAATAAAAATGATCATTAAATCACATTTAATGTAAAGTGCCTACTACCGGAATCAATTTTAATATTAAAATCAATATAAATTACAACGTGGTTTTGATACCAATTGTTGGTTCCGAAGACCAAAATTGGCACAACGCAGCGGAAAGGCGGTGGGACCCGGTTTTAAAAATTTTCTATAAAACAAAACCATTTTAGCCGGATCGTTGTGATTATATAGATTATAATATTTAATTATAAATAGTAAGGAAGAAATCGTTACCCTTGTAGAATCTTCGCGAATCCCTCGAACCAAATTGTTCTACCGTAGAATCTTCGTGATTCCCTCGAACCAAGTTCTTCCACGCCGAATCTTCAACACCAAAGAACGGACGAGTGGACGTCTCGGTATTTAAACAGAATAATTACGACTCTCGAATTTTCTATTCTAATTATGTACTCATCATATGAGACATCAAGAAAAGTATTTAGAGACTCTCTCACAATATTTTTCTAGAGGCTATGAACTTAAAAAATAAAAAATAAAAACTCTTTTTATTTTCTCTATCTCTCGTATTTCACTCTGTGTACACTTTTTTTGAAAAACAAATAAAAACTTTCTTTTTCGTCTTCTAGTGTCATTAAAAATCCAAGACTTCTTAGGATATATATCATTTGCTGTGTACACGTTTTTAAAGATTTAAACAAAAACCAAAAGCTTTTATCTCATAAGTTATTGTATCAAATACAATCTCAATCACTTATGATAAACAAGAGGAAGAGATCAAAAATCCTACTCGTGTAACTTTTGTTTTTGTTATAGAGTTAGAAACCCAATTGGATTACAATACTAATTAAATATTAAAATAAACAAGTTATTTAAATATTTAAAAAACTAATTTCGAAAATCCTTATCACAATCTATTCAACTTAAAATCAAAATTTAAATATATAATAATCCAATTGTTAAAAAATTATTTTATTTGAAATAATCTAATTATTCAAATAACTAAATAATTTAAAAGATAATTTTAAACTATTATTTTCGAAATTACAATGTGACTTTCACGGTGTAGTTTTCGAAAATTACAGTGCGGTCCCACCACACTGTGTCATCCAATTAAATATTTAAATAACCATATAATTTAAAAAACATTTAATTAATTCGTAACTAATTAAATAAAATAGTTAATATTTAATTAATTCATAATTAATTAAACAATGCATAAACTACTTTATGTATAGATGATTAATTCCAAATTAATCACTAAGCCTCTTTATACCTTAATGTTCAATACAGTGTTATGGAGATAGCATGGGGACACATGGACCTATAATTTCAAGCTCCAATAAATCTTTAATAATTAACTAAACTCTTAAATTAATTATCTGACTTATTAATTCCAGAATTATTCCACTAAAAAACTGGAACTGCACTCTTGTCATTATAGAATTAATTACTAGAATAGGAATCGAACAGTCCATTGATATAATCATTACATATAGATCAATCCTCCATTAATAGTTCGTAATTTGAGCTAGGTTCAAAACCGTTGACCTCTCAATTACATCTTTATCCTTGAGTTCCGGTGATTCTCTAATGAACAATTATTTATGATCTTATCATAAATTGAGCGCTCTATTGTTCAAGACCCGAATAATTTACTCAAGAGAACTATTTGTCTAACTTCATTTAAGAAGGAATGGATTCCATTTTGTATATTATCATTCCCGGCTAAATATATTATTATGTCTCCAAGATACAAAGTTTAGATTTGACATTATAAACAAACAATACTGAGTAAGTCAAAAGACACAACTCTATAAGTAGGAGTCTGTTAAATACTCAGGATTAAGATCGTTCCATATATGACAATCTGATTTGATAAATGAGAATACTTTGTTTAAAACGGAGATTATTAAAGATTCCAATTTATCATGTCCACGTCCTGTATAATCTTATTTTACAAAGTACCTTCATTCTAATGTCACCACATCAACAGTTCGGATAAGACTGTTCCATTCTTAATGGGAATAAACTGTACTAGTAATTTTAATTAATTAAAGATCCCAAATTTAATTATTAATTACGGACAATTACGATTATTATATTTAAACATAATCCTCATGTATATAACATCTTATATACTATGTTTAATATTACATTTAATAATCATGGAATTTTATGTCATTAATACAATATTAATAACATTAAATGTACACAAATATAAAATAAAATGTAAATCTATTTATTAATTCAGCAAAAAAGATTAACAGCTTTTGTTCTTAGGGCACTTTCCTCAACACTTAGCAGCTAAACTTTGGGATGGATAATTTGAGTTCTGTATGGTTTCTATCAAAGGTTGCATTTGTGCATGGGTTGTCAAGGTGAACTGGCCGGTGAGAAGGCTCACCCGCTGCCCAAGGGTTAGTTTCCTTTTCTGCAGCATTATTGATGTGGTCTCGATTACCGGAAAGGGTAGTCTTTGAGATTTGAGTTTGATTGGTGTTTCCGTTTTGGGAAGATTCGCCAAGAGCGAAGGGGTTGATGTCTCAGTGTCTGTGATTAGGACCTCGCTCTGATACCAGTGATGTGTAATAATTTGAAAACATAAAAGAATCATAGCAAGAAGGTGAAGAACAGAGGAAATAGAGAGAAACATGGGAGATATTTTGCTTAAATATTCGATGATCTCATTTCAATAGTTTCAAGACTATATATATAACATGAACAATACATGCTAACAAACAAAATAACAATACCAAATAACAAGGAAACCAACTAAACTCATGCTGCACAATAGAACTTACTTATTCATTGGAAACCACTAAGGCACTAACTAACTTGACCAAGCCTTTCTCTCCTCATTCACTGCATGTATCCCACCTAATTGGCACATATCACATGTTCGACTTAGGTCAAGGATCCAACCCTCAAACATCTCGACTGGGAAAACCTCTAACGAGAATGAGTGTTGCTTGCCGTCTACCGTTTCTACACCCGGGATGGAGATCGATTGATTCAAGGTAAACACAGTGGTGGCACAGTGGCGACGGAGCAAGTGGTGGTGGAGCCATGGTTTTTGTCGTGAGTTGCGATGTACTGATGTTTGAGAAAATGAAAATGAGTTTAACTTGGGTGTTTGACTCGACAATTTTTCTCAAATTTTACTAAGACGAAGAAGAAAAAATAAATTGTACAAACTTACTAAGATTAAGAAGGGATCCACTTTTGGAAATCTTGTTGGATTTGTCATCTGTGATGGAGATATCCTTTGATTTTTTTTTTCATTTTTTCAAACAATATTTTGTGTTATTTTTGAATTTATAATTTTGAGTGTTATTATATCAAAAATAAAATAAAAAATCATAGTGTTTTTTTGAATGAGTAGTGTTTCCCTTTTCGAGGAACAATAATTTGTAATGCGTGTTTGTTTCAAACAAAATAGTTGTGGTGTTATTTAATTTAATTTTTTTTATTTTTTCATTGTTAATGTTTTAGTAATTTTCATTGTTAATTCTTTTAGTACTTAAATTTTTTTTGTTATTTTGTTACTTATTTAAGTATTTATTTAAAGAAAAATAATAAAATATTTATTAAATATTAAAAGGACGGGTGACATGGTCATATCCAACTGGAATGATGGTAAACTATTATATTTGATGAGAGCTTCTTTTGCACAATCCAATTTTTTTCTTTTTACACTTCTTTTCTAAAAACACTTCATTCTCAAAATTTAAATTAAAAAAAAATATTCTAAAGGTACTTCATTTTGTTTTAAGATTATCCTTTTTATCTTTTGGACACTTATATTCTAAAGACACTCCATTTTAAAAAATAAATTTCTAAAGACACTCCATTTTATTTTAATAAAAGTTAGGACGAATCATCGTAGCCTTTGGATTCATCCGATGAATAATCTTTTTTGAACTAAATTATTAAAAAAAGAAATTATCTGTCTTAAATCATTAAATTAAATAATACAAATTAAATAGTTTCTCCTAAATTTTTAATTACCATATTAAACTCTCTCTCATTCAATACATATCTCTAATTTTCTATCTCTATTATTTCTCAAGGAAGATTAATAGTTAAGGAAAAAAAACTTACGAATAAGCTTGATTTTTATGAACCATATATATGAATATATTAAAAAAATTAAAAAAAAGTACTCTGTTTTTCAAACAAAAAATCGAAATATGAAAATGTTTTTTGTTACTTTTGCTGGTATGTGATTGCCTAGAGAACTTTAATTCTTTCATTAATCTTAAGAATTCCGAGTTTAATCGAATCTAGTTGTAACAAATCAAGTTTTCATATATCTTTTTTTTCTTCTGAAAAACAAGATATTTGTATTGAATATATATATATATATATATATATATATATTATTGTTTGTAAAAAACCAAAATATTCATAAGTTTTTTTTTTTGTAAAAACCTCACTTTTGTGATTGGCTTGTTTCATGACAAATCACATTGGGGGATATTTATGTAATGAGTGGCATAGGTTCTCGAAGACATGCTTCCGATCATCCAAAAGAGCTTCAAGAGAGGTAGTTCACTTGTCCTTAACTCTTGAGCAGATTTAGTTGCACACACTCACATTCGATGCATTTGTATTGACATGCATGTATGGTTACACACACATACACACACACACACACACACACACACACACACACACACACACACACACACACACACACACACACACACACACACACACACACACACACACTTCTTGCATTTTGGAGTTGATGGGCTGCACAGTGGGTTAGGCGACATGCAAGGCCACTTGTACATGTCGCCTGACAAGTCGCCTTAGACTTGAGTTTTTCCCACAGTGTGTTAGGTGACATGCAAGGCCACTTGTGCATGTCGCCTCCAATGTCGCCTTAGTCTTGTTATTTTTCTTCAGTGTGTTAGGCGACATCCCACGCGACTTGTACATGTCGCCTCGAGCAACTTTATTTTTCTTCAGTGTGTAAGGCGACATACCAGTCGACTTGTGCATGTCGCCTCACATGTCGATTTTTGTCCAGAACAAGAGGCGACATTCAAGGCGACTTGTACATGTCGCCTAGCACCAAAACAGGGACATTTTCGTCTTTTCATGACTGCTCATTTTTTCTCCTATATATATGTCATCTTCTCCACCATTCAACCCTAGATCTTCAGAAATTGATTTTTAGAGAGAGGAAGTGGTTCCTTAGTGAGAGAAGCTCCAAGAGTTGTCTTCGATTTTCGTCCAGAACAAGAGGCGACATTCAAGGCGACTTGTACATGTCGCCTTAGATGTCGCCTAGCACCAAAACAGGGACATTTTCGTCTTTTCATGACTGCTCATTTTTTCTCCTATATATATGTCATCTTCTCCACCATTCAACCCTAGATCTTCAAAAATTGATTTTTAGAGAGAGGAAGTTGTTTCTTAGTGAGAGAAGCTCCAAGAGTTGTCTTTGACTCTTAAAACCCAAACACCCATCATCCATTCATGATTCAAGCATCATCTAGCTTCATCTAGGATGTTTCTAAGCATGGGTCTTCATCAACATATTTGATTTGGTAAGTAGAACACCATTCTCATACATTCTTGTGTTCTTACTTAACAAGAAATCTCTCTTATAACTTGTTTGCATCTAGATATAGATTTTAATAACGAGTTGAGATATTTGTTGATGTTTGGGTTGTTGTATTGTGATAGCTAATAATTAAGACATATTTTCCCTCTAGCTAATTAGGACTCATTCATTGCATTTGTTAATTGCATTTATTTTCCTTGCCATTTTATGTGACAACATGTGTTTATATGGCTTTGTGTTGATGACTAGATTTTAGACTTGCATATCTATATCTAGTTAGGTCTTTATGAGCATTCATATAGACATTGATATCTAGGATTTGTTACTTAGTGTCATCTTAAATTCCTAGATAAGCATTTAGTGTTGCCTAGCATTATTTGCATTTTGAATATTCATATATTCACTTAGGTTGTTAATCTCTTCTTGAGAGTTAAGTCTTATGACTACAAGGTGTAGTGCACATGCAAGTGAAGTCTTGCAACCAAGGTGTGGTTGGCAAGCAAAGTGATCAAGGATTCACTATAAAGGCACGTTGGGTAGTAGTAGTGGGTTAGTGACCGAGAATGGTGTGACTAGAGGTCAACCTAGGTTGTAAACATCATTACAATAGTGGATTTGAGGATCGTGTGTGGCTAGAAGGATAGCCCGTGGTTTTTCCCTTGTTGAAGGGTTTCCACGTAAAAATCAAGTGTTATTTATATTCTGCACTTTTACTTGATTTTGTATGTTTTGTTTATGTTGGGTTATATTATTAATATTGACTAATCGAAAAATTGGTATTAATCGATTAGAAACCCATTCACCCCCCCCCCCCCCCCCCCTCTAGGTTGTTAGACACATGCTTATAGTGTATTTTCAATTGGTATCAAAGCGGATTCCTAGACATACTTAGGTGATCCTTGCTCTTGATTGTGTGTGTCTTGCATTTGTGTGCATTTTGTTGGTTGCATTCATTTGCATTCATATTACCCATACACTATGAGTGACTTTGGGATGAGTAATGAGGGAGCATCAAGCATACGACCTCCTTTGCTCAAGGGTGGCAATTATGCCTCATGGAAAGGCAAGATGGAGTCCTATATTTACCAAATAAGTGACCGAGCTTGGATGGCAATTGAAGATGGCTACACTCCTCCAACAATGACCACCGAAGATGGAAGTGAAGTCTCCAAGCCTAAGTCTCAATAGAGCACACGAGAATTTGAAGCTTCAAAGTGGAACAACAAAGCAATGCATGCTTTGCTGTGTGCAATGGATGAGAGCCAATACAAACTCATCCAAATCACCAAAAATGCACATGAAGCTTGGAAGTTCCTAGAGACGGTGCATGAGGGAACCGAAGTGGTTAAGGATTCCAAGCTCCAAGTTCTTCAAGCACAATTTGAGACGATCAAGATGGAGGAGCATGAGTGCTTTAATGACTTTCAAGTGAAGTTGATGGACATTGTGAATCAAAGCCATCAACTAGGTGACCCGTATTCGGATATGAGGATCAAGCAAAAGATCATGAGGTCACTTCCCACTAGATTCGAATCCAAAATGACGGCTCTTGAAGAAAATAAGGACTTCAAGACTATGAAGCCGAGTAAAGTGATTGGAAGGCTACTTGCCTATGAGTCTAGATGGGGTCTTACCTCCATACCTCCCAAGAAGCAAAAGGGGTTAGCCTTGAAGACCTCCAAGATTGGGAAGGGGGATGATGACTCTAATGAAGACATGACTCTAATGGTGAAGAGATTCAAGAAATTCTTGAAGCTACAAAAGAGTGGCCATGGCTCTAAGGGGAATGACTTCAAGAAGAAAACCCACTTCAAGAAGATTGAGCCAAGTCAAGAGAAACATTCAAGAAATTGCATTCAATGCTTCGAATGTGGAGGATTCGGACACATCTCCATGTATTGTGGCAATTTGAAGGATAAGAGAAAAGGAAAGACGATGGCCATCTCGTGTAGTGATAATCAGAGTGAAGAAGAGTCTTCGGGTGATGAAGTGCTTACACTTAACTACACGGCTTTTGGAGCCTCATATATGAGAGTTGAAAAAGAAGAGAAGAGTGCCTTGAATTGTGACCTTGAAGAAGGAATAGATGAAGTGGTAGCTAGAGGTGTGATTGATGTAGCTACACACAGCGATGTTGTTTGCACTACAACAAGTGACCAAGGCAAAAGTCTTGTTGAGGAAGTTGACCTTATTAATGAGAGGCAAAAGGAAGATAGTGCCGCATCCTTAAATGTAGAAAGTGACTCTAGTGACAAGAAGTCCTCTCCTCACTCTAGAGAAATTTGTGAAGGCATGGACCTTGAAGGCTTCATCAAACACTTTGAAGACTCTAGGTTGAAAAAGAAAAAGGAGATTCAAAAATTAAAGGAGGAGAATCTCAAATTTTCAACCAAGGTAACTCACTTGAACGAAGAAGTGAGGAGAGTCAACGAAAGTGAAGACAAGATGAAGAAGGAGCTTGAGGAAGCTAAGGAGTTGCTCACCAAAATGACCTCCGGCACCGAAAAGCTTGACCATATGTTGGGCATTGGAAAGAAGTCCAATGATTAGAGGGGCCATGGATATGTTCATGATAAGGAAACTCCCTCCATAGGCAAGATGGTGTTTGTCAAGGGAAATAGCGTAAAGGAAGCCTCACCTCCACAACATCCAAGGAGGAAGATTGAGCTTGGAGAGTCATCCAAGAGTGGCCAAGTGAAGATGCCAACAAAGAATGGAGCTCAATCTCAACATTCTCATCATGACCAACCAAAAAGGAAAGCCATGCAACCTCAACCAAAGAGACATCCCAACCCGGTTCAACAATAAAGAAAGAAAGGACCGGTTCAACACAAAAGGCCACATCAAATGCTTGACAAGTCTCCAATGACCTTACAAGGATATGGTAGGACTCCTCACCTTATACCTACTTGTCATTTTTATGGTGTTGATGGGCATATTAGGCCTAATTGCCGTAGGTACATTAAGAAATGTAGGGTTGAGAGCATGAGGGAGAGGAATAGACTTAAAAAGGCTAATATGCATATGCCTGTGAAAGCTAGAGAAAATGATCCTAGGAAGTCTAGCAATATGTTGACTAAGACCACTAAGAATGAAAGTATATCACCTAAGTAGATTAGAAAAAATGAACCCGCATGCTATTGTGCTAATATGTCACCCGTAGACTCAACTAGGTCTAATGGGCTTGGTAGGTATATAGGGGATTTTGCCTCCCATTGACTTGGTTGGAATTGACCCCATTTGGGGAGCTCAAGCAAAGAGAGCAACCTTGCATTTTTGAAATGTGCAAAAAAATTTGATATACTTTATGCTTCTTTATTAATTGCTTGAGATACTAGGTTGTACATATATGCTTATATGGTATTTTTATTCAATAAGTGTGTAACCTTGCTTTGTTTGCAATCCATGTCACATTTATGTTCAAATATGCATTTTTGGACTAGGAGATTTGATTGGGAAAGTACACTTGAATGACCTATAATTTATCTCCATGACATGTGAACTTGATTATGACATGCTCAAAATGATATGCATGAAATATGTTTTGATTGCTTTAATGCAAATGTGTGTGAATGCAAATGAGAAGACTAATCAATAAGGATCTTGTATCCATGTAATCAATAAGGATTTTATATCCAAATTAGTCTTTTCTTTCTTCTTAATTGTTAATCAAGACTACTATCATACGGATAATTATCCGGAAAAATCTAAGAGGATCTCTTGATCCAATGTCTTGATTTGCTTTTAAGGATTGATATAGTTTTGTGTGTGTTGAAAATTTCTTTTCAAAATACTATATCATGTTTTGCTTATGACAAAAGGGTGCAAATTGGTTTGAATTCTTATGGAAACCCTTTTGATGTTTGCTTTGCCAAATACCATTGTTTTTGAACTTTGATGTTATATGTCTTGCATGCAAAGCAACACCGTCACACATTCTCTTTAAAATAAAACTCCTTGAATCTCTCTTACTTAATTGAGTTGCATAAAGTTTATGTACATGATTATGCAATCATCTGTTGTGCAAATATCTCTCTTTGCTAAAGCAACCCGATAGGGGGAGCTCTTTTGCCTATCTCATGACAAAAAGGGGGAGAAGTCTTGAGAGATATAGGAGGAGCATTGGTTATGATTTGGGAGAGAAGCCTTGAGAGAGAGTAACCATTTAGGGAGAGCATTGCACATGCATTTCTTTATATTGCTTTATTGTGTGCAATTGCCTTTTGTATTTGTTCACCTCACATGCACTTGTTCTTGGAAAGTGCTTTCTTGCTATTGTGTGTAGGTATGATGATCTACGAAGAGATTGATGACCTTGAAGACTTAGATCTTAGGTTTCTCTTATTATAACGTAGAATATATTTTGTTGACCAATACCTTTATTTTTTTGTGAGGATTGTTTTGTGAGTGGTGATTTTGTCATGAAATAGCCAAAGGGGGAGATTGTAAAAACCTCACTTTTGTGATTGGCTTGTTTCATGACAAATCACATTGGGGGATGTTTATGTAACGGGTAGCATATGTTCTCGAAGACATGCTTCCGATCATCCCAAAGAGCTTCAAGAGAGGTAGTTCACTTGTCCTTAACTCTTGAAGAGATTTAGTTTCACACAATCACATTCTATGCATTTGTATTGACATGCATGTATGGTTACACACACACACAGTTTCACACAATCACATTCTATGCATTTGTATTGACATGCATGTATGGTTACACACACACACACACACACACACACACACACACACACACTTCTTGCATTTTGGAGTTGATGGGCTGCACAGTGGGTTAGGCGACATGCAAGACCACTTGTACATGTCCCCTGACAAGTTGCCTTAGACTTGAGTTTTTCCCACAGTATGTTAGGCAACATGCAAGGCCACTTGTGCATGTCGCCTCCAATGTCGCCTTAGTCTTGTTATTTTTCTCCAGTGTGTTAGGCAACATCCCAGGCGACTTGTACATGTTGCTTTAGATGTCGCCTCGAGCAACTTTATTTTTCTCCAGTGTGTAAGGCGACATACCAGGCGACTTGTGCATGTCGCCTCACATGTCGCCTCAAGCTGCTCGATTTTTGTCCAGAACAAAAGGCGACATTCAAGGCGACTTGTACATGTCGCCTTAGATGTCGCCTAGCACCAAAACATGGACATTTTTGTCTTTTCATGACTGCTCGTTTTTTCTCCTATATATATGTCATCTTCTCCACCATTCAACCCTAGAGCTTCAGAAATTGATTTTTAGAGAGAGGAAGTGGTTCCTTAGTGGGAGAAGCTCCAAGAGTTGTCTTTGACTCTTAAAACCCAAACACCCATCATCTATTCATGATTCAAGCATCATCTAGCTTCATCTAGGATGTTTCTAAGCATGGGTCTTTATCAACATATTTGACTTGTACATGTTGCTTTAGATGTCGCCTCGAGCAACTTTATTTTTCTCCAGTGTGTAAGGCGACATACCAGGCGACTTGTGCATGTCGCCTCACATGTCGCCTCAAGCTGCTCGATTTTTGTCCAGAACAAAAGGCGACATTCAAGGCGACTTGTACATGTCGCCTTAGATGTCGCCTAGCACCAAAACATGGACATTTTTGTCTTTTCATGACTGCTCGTTTTTTCTCCTATATATATGTCATCTTCTCCACCATTCAACCCTAGATCTTCAAAAATTGATTTTTAGAGAGAGGAAGTGGTTCCTTAGTGGGAGAAGCTCCAAGAGTTGTCTTTGACTCTTAAAACCCAAACACCCATCATCTATTCATGATTCAAGCATCATCTAGCTTCATCTAGGATGTTTCTAAGCATGGGTCTTCATCAACATATTTGATTTGGTAAGTAGAACACCATTCTCATACATTCTTGTGTTCTTACTTAACAAGAAATCTCTCTTATAACTTGTTTGCATCTAGATATAGATTTTAATTACGAGTTGAGATATTTGTTGATGTTTGGGTTGTTGTATTGTGATAGCTAATAATTAAGACATATTTTCCCTCTAGCTAATTAGGACTCATTCATTGCATTTGTTAATTGCATTTATTTTCCTTGCCATTTTATGTGACAACATGTGTTTATATGGCTTTGTGTTGATGACTAGATTTTAGACTTTCATATCTATATCTAGTTAGGTCTTTATGAGCATTCATATAGACATTGATATCTAGGATTTGTAGTTAGTGTCATCTTAAATTCCTAGATTAGCATTTAGTGTTGCCTAGCATTATTTGCATTTTGAATATCCATATATGCACTTAGGTTGTTAATCTCTTCTTGAGAGTTAAGTCTTGTGACTACAAGGTGTAGTGCACAAGCAAGTGAAGTCTTGCAACCAAGGTGTGGTTGGCAAGCAAAGTGATCAAGGATTCACTATAAATGGTCGTTGGGTAGTAGTGGTGGGTTAGTGACCGAGAATGGTGTGACTAGAGGTTAACCTAGGTTGTAAACATCATTACAATAGTGGATTTGAGGATCGTGTTTGGCTAGAAGGATAGCCCGTGGTTTTTCCCTTGTTGAAGGGTTTCCATGTAAAAATGAAGTGTTATTTATATTCCGCACTTTTACTTGATTTTGTATGTTTTGTTTATGTTGGGTTATATTATTAATATTGACTAATCGAAAAATTGGTAATAATCGATTAACAACCCATTCATCCCCACCCCCCCCCCCCCCCCCTAAAGGTTGTTAGACACACGCTTAGAGTGTATTTTCATTTTTCTTTAACTATTAATTAAAGATTGATCGAGAAAGTATGGAGATAGGATTTTTTTTTTTGAAAAATGGAGAGAGTAATTAGGAGAGAGTGTTTAATATGGTAATAACAGATTTAGAAGAGAGAGTTTAATATGTAATATTTAATCTAATGATTTAGGAGATAGAATTTCTTTTTTTGTAATAATTTAATTAGTTTTGAGTGTCTTTAGAATTTTTTTGTCTTATTTGGTAATTTTAAATCAGGTTAAAATTTTTATTTATAAAAAAAATTAAATTGGAATGTAAATAGATAATTTGTGGATTGTAAGGAGAAGCTCTCATATTTGATTAGTCAAATGTTAGTCAAGTGTTTGTACCTGTAATAATGGCAAACATACAATATTTGTGTGATATTGTAAAACGTCAGGGTATGTTAGTGCAATTAACCCTCTATAAAACATCATTTCCTTTTAGATTAATCAACATATTTCATTTTCTTCGACCTTCGTAACTCACTTCACTCCTGCTTCAAATGATTTTCAGGAAATAATCATTTTCCCACTTAGATTGCTCTAATCTCCATTTTATTCCCTACTGTTTCAACATTGGCTAAAATCCCCTTGATAAATTGAATTTTTCTCCATTCTCCTTCCTCCAGTCACCTTTTCCATCCAAAAGGTAATGTCACAGTCTTTTAGAGATTAAAAGACTATTATACCCTTCATTCAATAGGTTAACTTTAAAAATGCATTTACAAAAAATAATAAAAACAAATTTGTTGACGATGATTTTTGGGAATATGTAAATTAAATCACACGTCACACAAGTTATACGTAATTTGCAATTATGTAAGAAATTGAAACGAACAAAGGAAGAATTACACAAGCAAGATTTCACGTAGAAAACCCTAGAGGGAAAAAACCACGGTCGCCGGTGACGGCGAGAAGAAAATCCACTATGAATAAGCTGTTACAAACTCCACCTCACTTGCCCTCTTGAATATCTAATGATTCGTTAACCCTTTTTAGGGAGTTTTTAGGGTCTATTTATACATGCATGAACCCTAATTCTTAGAATACAAGTAATAGGTGGCAGTGATTTAATGAAACACAAATAACTCTGACTTATTGGAGTCAGGCTGATCTTCTTTCCCGTTTCGATTTTACTGATGTTTGTGTTTTAAACATATCAGGTCTTTTGCCTATTTTGGATTCTGACTTTTGTAAGGAAGTTTGGTTCCGTATCAGGGTATACTTCATGGCTCCTTATTTGAGTGGGATTCTTCCTGTGCGTATTAGAATTGTAATTAAAAAAACTCTATGATTCTGACGTGTCATGATTCTGAGCACGTCTTGAAATTATCCACAGTGTCATTCAGCTGACCGTCTGTCAAACCCGACCGAATTCCTTTCCCCCCCGACCAGAGAACTAAACCCGATCGAGTAACCAATTTGGGCTCACCGATCATCTTCTTTATTTTGACCACCAAAACCACTTCGGCTAAGTATTTTTCAACTTAACCATCTGAGTAATTTTGATCAAATATTATGGGAGTAATACTGTGGCCATCTTAAGTAGGTTTAACATCTATTGACGTGTCACCATTTAATGAAACGCGAAGTTTATGTTGACTTGTCATCTTTCTAGATTGTACCAATAACAATACCCCCTTAAACATTCAAACCAAGCAACTCGCTCAGTAAAGATAACTTGATCAGTTAGATATGTTTAACTCAGGAGTGTTTTGTCGTGTATCTCATTAATACTTGTTAATTCTTGACAGCTGGTCTTTAATTGTAACTGTAAACATTTGATTTGCCTAGGTGATTTGACGCGTATGATGTAACTGACGGCGACAGTTTAAATTTCAAAAGGCGCATGATCTCTGGGATTCGTACACTAACCACCACTCGCATGCCGTCATCTTTGTCTATATACATTTTCAAACCCCTTCGTTTCCCTCTCCACGTAACTTTTTCTTCAACTGCAAAACTCTTTTTCCTAAAATGTTTCTTTGCTCCAACATTCTCTCAGAATTCTTTGTCTTTTCCAGATCTTCAACCTCGTTTGGTGTCAACGTTCTTATTCGTTCATTTCAAATATCAGATATGGATCCTATTACCCATCACCAATTCATTGAGTTTTTGATGCGTGCCATTGAGACCGGTGACAAAGAAAATGCTGCTAGGATTGAATTTATTTTGAGGGGGCGTTTATAAATTTCTCCCCTCCTGTTCAACCTGTAGCCCCCAACATTGATTATTCAGTTGCTCACCCCGAATTTCAGCCTTCATCTTTTGATTCAAATAATGCTAACCTCAATGTTTCTTCTCCCAACACATGCCCAGATATGTCAAAGACAACAGGATCTGATCGAGGAAGCAGACCGAGCTCTACGGATTCCTCTGTGATTGATTTGAGGATCCCTTCCCAACTACGGAAGATTGAAGAAGTTTCAAAACGGCGTCGAGCCTATTTACTAAAGTTTTCTGTCGAGTGGTGGATGTACCAGAGTTAGTAAAGTATAGCGAGAGATTTGATCTCCCTCTGTCGGCTGAACTTTTCCTTAGCTGACAATGTGCAATTTGTAATCCCCATCGCGGTGTTATGGCTATCTATGGGGCAATGCTCACGTCTGGCTCACACTGCCCCTTCAACCTTTCATTGCCCAATTCCTAGCAAAAACTGGAATTGCTCCTGCACAACTCTCACCAAATTCTTACCAGGTGTTAATGAGCTTGTGGCATCTATGAAAACAGATCGGTACCAAGTACACCCCTCCCTCTGTCGGCTGAACTTTTCCTTAGCTGACAATGTGCAATTTGTAATCCCCATCGCGGTGTTATGGCTATCTATGGGGCAATGCTCACGTCTGGGTCACACTGCCCCTTCAACCTTTCATTGCCCAATTCCTAGCGAAAACTGGAATTGCTCCTGCACAACTCTCACCAAATTCTTACCAGGTGTTAATGAGCTTGTGGCATCTATGAAAACAGATCGGTACCAAGTACACCCCCCCCCCCCCCCCCCCCGACCCCACAAGAAATTTGTAACTTCTACACTTTGGGTTGTAACTTCTACACTTTGGGTCGGTCTAACAATAAGGGTACTTTTCACCTCCAATCCATTTCTTTTAACCAATGGATTCCCGAAGGGTATAATCAGCGACCTACTCCCCCATCCATCAAGGATCATAAAGGCTTTATCTGGGGTTTCCCTACTTCTAATAAATATTGGAAGAACAGCTGGTTCTTCTACATAGGTGAATGAGGCGAATCGGTGGTTGCTGAACCCCGTCAAGAACTGGCTAGAAACACCATTCCTAAGCACTTTTACAGTTCTAAATTATGGAACAAGACTCCTACAACGCTCACAGAAGATTAGGCCCAGAATTTGATCAAAGTTTCTCAAACAACTTGGGAGGCCAGGGATCGGCGTGCATTGTTCGCCGAGAAGGAACTCCTGGATTTGGAATTGTTTCCTCCTATCTCGGGTCAGCGTAAAAGCTGTAAGTATTACCTTTTCTCAACCTTAATTTTCCTGAATTAAGTTTACCCCTTCTGACATTCTGTTAACTGTTAAGTGTACGAGATGGACATCGTAACAAGCTAGTAGGCTGAGAAGATTAAGAATCTCGACAAAGTTAGCCGAGCAGAGGCTGCTGCCCAGTTGGCTTAGGGAATCACTCCTCCCCAACAGGTCATGGTCGAGCATACTTATAAACCTGATCCTAACACATCTTCAAGCGCTCCTGATCTGGAAAGAGAGAACAGACTCTCCGATCAGGATAATGAACTAAAGAAATCTCCTAGAGGTTCAAAGAGGAGATTCACCAAGAAAACAGCTGCTCAAAAGTTAGCCAAACTTTCTGAAAGGTCCCTAGTTAGGAAGGTGACCAAAACGACTGAAGGGTCTTCCGCTTCTGAAGCCACTCACAGGACGAAGGGAATTAAACTAGCAAAAGGCTTGAAAGCTTATCAGGATAGAGTCAAGCTAATCATTCTTGAAAAAGAAGATGAGGACCAGAACACCTTGACTGACTTGATCCGTAGGGAGCAGCAGTCGAAGAAAGGAAATGATCGTGCATCTGCTACATCTGCCATTCTATCATATGATCAACCCAAAGTGAATGATTAGGCTACTGCGGGGGTCAGCAAACAAACTACCTTCCAACAAACTCGGTATTCGCTTCTGTAAGTTCCTCATATTTTGATTGGCTTATTTCGTTGACAAACCACATTGGGGATTATTCTTTGTAAGGGTAATTTAGGCCTCTTGAGTGTGATCAAGCTTCAAGGACATCATCTCTCTCAAAGAGCACTTCAAAGGTATCTCACTAGTTTAACTTTCTTTGAAGAGATCTAGTTGCACACACTCACTTGCATGCATTATCTTTCTATCTTCATGTAATTGAATGATGTATTGTATGCCTCTTTTCACACTCCACACTTGCACATTTTGCACATCACTTAGTGTGTTGAGTTTGCCAAGAAAAGACAATTTCTTCTCTTAGCGCGGCCTAGACCGCTTGGCAAGACATGCTTGCACCGCGGCATACAGAGCGGTATACCTCAGCAGGGTCATGCTCCCTGTACCGCTTCCTGTACACTTGCACGCAAAGCGACCCAAGTCGCGGTGTTGTCCAGTAAGCCTCTGTTGCCCATACCGCGGCCTGTGCACCTGCATGCACAGCGCCCTGCACCGCGTTGCTGTCCAGACGGTGCACTGCTGTATGTACCGCGGTCTGGACACTTGCCTGCGACGCGGTCCATCTAGCGGTATTGACGGGATTTTGTGCTCTAAGTTCAAAACGACGCTGTTTCAACTAGGGCTCCCATATATATGATCTATCTTCTTCCTTGCTCGTGTCTATGAGTTCAAGAAGCCATTTTTAATAGTCCAAGCTTCCCTTAGAGAGAGAAACTCCCAAGAACTCATCTTTACTCAACCAAACACAAATCCATGTGCATCTAACCTCTTCAAGCATTATCTCATCATGGATTCTTCTTGCTTTCATTGACTAGGTAACTTGAACATGCCCTAAATCTCTTTGTATTTATTTATGTTCTTGTTTGCCTAGGGTTAGCTCTTTTATGTGATTTTATTGCATATCTTTATGTTTATTGGCATTTATAACGTGATTGAGTTGTTGTGTGTTGGTTGAGAGACTTGTTCATTAATAGCTAGCATTTAGGACGATTTTACCCTTCTAGCTAAATCTTCATGCATTTGCATTTAGATATTGATATCTAGGATTTACACTTATTGTCATCTTTAAATCCTTAGATAAGCATTTATTGTTGCCTAGCATTAATTGCATACTTGAATATCTTTTACATATTCACTTAGGTTGTTTAACCTCTTCATTGATTGTTAAGCTTTGTGACTAAGTGAGTTAGTGCACAAGCTTGTGGTCAAGAATCACTATTAAAGGCCCGTTGGGTAGAGTGAAAGGGTTAGTGACCAAGTAGGTGTGACTTGAGGTCAACCTAGGTTGTAAACTTTTCGTTCAAATAGTGGATTTGAGGACCGTTTGTGGCTAGGAGGATAGCCCGTGAGTTTTGCCCAGTTGGAGGGTTTCTCACGTAAATCAATCCTTGTGTTTTTATTGTTTTCCGCATATTTATATTGGATTGATTGATTGTTAATATGGAGTAGGATCATTAAAATTGATTAAGTCGAAAATTTGGTAATAAATCAACTAAAACCTATTCACCCCCACCCCCTCTAGGTTGTATTAGACACACTTTGTGTATTTTCAGCTTCTAGCCACGCCAGCTATCCTCTAAATAGACCGTCCAACCAGTCAAGTTCCCATTAATTTTCCAATGCAGCGTGCTGGCAATGCCCTGATGCAATTTTCTACTAAACGTCAGATAGTCTTCACTGACTTGGATTCTGATAAAGAACAAGCCAAACCTGGAGAGGTATCAGATGAACCACCTACTCCTGAAGATAACCTGGGTGACCAAGGGGCTGATCATGTTGATAAAGTTTCCATATGGTTACGCCGTCCTTCCAAGCCCTTGCCCAACATTGTAATGACCCTTTGTAGGCGGTGCTGAAGCGGGTCCTTCAGGAGCCACCAGTCAAGAGCAAACTGTTGCCACTCCCCTGGTGACTGCTCCTGAAGCCACTCCTCTTGTTCTGAATTCCATCTCAACCGACCAACAGCCTCAAGGTCCAGAGGCGACAATACTTTCTGCTACTGTTCTCACTCCTGGCTCGGAGGAGGCGTCGGTCGACCCCCTTGACATGTTGAAGACCATGTCTATTGGAAGAGGCTATGTTGGGAAAGACTATTGGACTAACTTTAGGAATGCCAGTGACCCAGAGCGAGTCCATGAAATTTATAATAATGGAGTATATGTATATGTTCTTTACTTTCTTAACAATTCTTTTTGTTTCAGGTTTTACAATCATAACTCGTTTCTTTTCTTTTTAAGGCTGTGGAGGAAATGACCAATGCTATTATCGCTCAGAAGAGACAGGCTGCTGAAATCTCTCAACTAAAAAAGGAGCACTAAAAGAGAAAGAAAGCGATCAATTCTGCCACAGCCAGTGAATCAAAGCTGAAAGCATCCTTTGAAGAGAAGCTGAGGCAGCGTGATGTGGCCGAAGCGGTTCTGAGAAAAGCTATATCACTGCTGAGGCCCGAGCTGACAATGCCATAGTCAGTTTGACAGAACTTGCTATGAAAAGCACCCAGCTTGAAGCAAATCTTGCTAAGGCAAATTAGCAGTGTGTAAAATTGGAACATAAGCTAACCCTGGCTGAATAAGCTATTGCTAGTCAAGAGGCAGAAGGTCGAGCTGTTAAAGAGACCCTGGCTACCTCCTAACAATCTATGCCTGACCCTCATCAAGGATATGAGGAGGCCAAGCTTCATTATGAAAGGCTGGTTGAAGATCCTAAACAGTAAAAGGTCAGCGTAGAAGTGCTTTCCCAAGAAGATAAACTAGCCCTTGAAGTTCAGAGCGTTAATCGATATAAGAGGTCTCCTATTTTTGAAGCTATCATGCTAAGAGAGCTGGAACGAGGGTGTGCCACTGCTCGCATGTTCTTTGAAGATAGGAAGAGATCTTCTGGAGAGGCTCGCTGAAAATGGGATCAGACAATGAAAAGCATAAGGCTGAGTCTCTGGACGCAATAATGAACCAAAGGATGAGATGAATGGCTTATTGCAAATCAATCGGGAAAGTTCCCCATGTGGTGCATCTAGAGATCCCCTCCAAGTCTTCGCTGGTGACTTTTTATGCAAGCGAAGAGGACGGTACATTGGCCAAGGGCATTGACGCTGGGCCCTTTCCTGAGGCCGATTAATCTCCTTTCATGGCTAATGACCCAGAGGATGACATTTACTGGCCGGAATTTAGAGATCTGACCAAGGGTTATGAAGATGAGAACAACCCCTCTGGCGACTCTGGTTCTGGTGGTCCGTCGAGCACTCCTGGAGCCTGATCTTATTTTTATTTCATCATATATCTTGCAAATCTTTTCTACATCGTTGTATAAACAATTATTTTTTCAATGACGCAGATATTTATTTACTCATGTGGATTCTTTTAATTTAGCCAACCATCATAGTTGATCGTCACTTCTAGTTTAATCAGTTATCTCATTAACTGACTGTGACTGATCCGACTGATCATGTTCTTAATCGATTGAACTCAATTAGTTATTAACCTGACCAGTCATATTGCTATCTGATCGAACTTGGCTTAAATTAATATCATCTTGAATCGACCATCTTTGATTAGCCCAGTTATCTTTTTAATTGCTCGTTATTGGCCCAGTCGATCAGCTTATTGACTGACTAAGCTTTGGACTGGTCGGTTTTGTCATTAACTAACCATTGGTTGTCCTAGTCGATTATCTGACTGGCTAACCAAACTTGGTTTGTTGTGCAAATGATTTTTAGTTTTGCTTGCAATATCCATTCACGGTTGTGTTGTGTATTTTGTCAAGTAGTGTTCTTTCGATGGACCATTCACATGGTATTTATTTTATAGATGCTTATCTTTTATCTGTCAACTAAGTCACTGGAACATCTCCCAGTAGTCTGTTGCTTAAGATTCGTTGCAATAGGGATGATCTATATCCCATTAACTTTAACTTATCTTAACCGAATATCTGGCTAATCGGTGTTCAAGTATGAGAACCGAATCACCCTATTCAACTTTCTATGCATCCCATCAAGTATCTATAGCCTGAAGGCGCTCTAATAGTGTTTATATACACCCAATTAGTTTCGGTGAAAGTGCACTGTCTTTATGACACATGCTTTTGGCCCCATCACTGGGCCCCTCGAGAACCTGTTCGTGGCTCAACGAGAGTTGCTTTTGTAAACGAAAGTAATATCAGAACACTTTTTTTCTTGAACAATACTTTCCCCTAAGGGCTTTTATTAATATCTTCAAAAGAAAAACTATAAAAAGCAACAAATGATCAGAAATAAATAAAATCTATGACAATTCTAAACTTGACAGAATATCTAAAAAGACTGAAAGAAAGCAGAAAAAGAAAACCCCTTAAGGGTAGAATATCTTCAAGTATTTAACGTTGTATGGACGGGGTAACTCTCCTCCTTCTAGTCGGATAAGGCGATATGCCTCATGCTCAGCTAACCCGACCACCTGATAAGGTTCTTCCCACTTATCTGCTAAAAATCCAGCTGCCTTCTCCCTTGTGTTTGGGGATACCTTTCTAAAGACCAGATCTCTGAGCTGGAATTTTCTTATCTGGTCATGCGAGTTGTAATATCTAGCAATCCATTTTTGATAGGATGCATTTCTCACTCTCACCATGTCCATGTTCTCTTCCAACTCATCCAGGTTCTTCTCTAGCATCCCCACATTTGCATCGGGTTGGTATAGCTAGACTCTGGGGGAGTGTGAGTTATTTCGACCGGGATAACAGCTTCGGTCCCGAATGCTAAATAATAGGGTTTTTATCCAGTTGACGTTCTTTGGGTGGTCCGGTATGCCCAAAGTACTTCGTGTAACTTGTTCGCCCAATTTCCTTTATTGTTATCCAGTTTAGCCTTCAAAGTATGCTTGATGATCTTGTTGATAGCTTCGGTTTGACCATTGGTCTGAGGATGAGCTGGCGTAGCATAGTAGTTTTTAATATGGTATTTTCGGCATATTTCTCTTAAGTTATCGCTCTCGAATTGAGTCTCATTGCCAGTGAAAATTGTATCTTGGATCCCAAATCGATAGATGATATTCTTCTTTACGAAGCTGGTGGTATTACTTCGGTTATATGTACCAATGCTTCCGCTTCAACCCACTTCATGAAATAATCTATTACCACAATCGCATGCTTTGTACCTCTTTTAGTTGCTGTTGGCATTGGGCCGATCAGATCCAGTCCCCACATTGTGAACGACCAGGGCGAGGTCAGATTCTTCAAGTGCTCAGATGGCTACTTAATGTCATTTGCAATTCTTTGACAAGTGCCGTATTTCTCAACCACCAATTAGGCATCCTGAAATAGGGTTGGCCAATAAAAGCCCTGCCTGAGGGTTTTATGAGCCAAGTTTTTTCCCACATGCACCTCTGTGTATACTTGCCAAAATCTTGTCTCCCTTGGCTTGACTGACACATCTTTGTAAGGCCTTTGAAAATCCTCTTTTGTAAAGCTCTCCTCCTACTATTGCATATCGGGTTACCCTATACCTGATACATTTTGCTTCAGCCGTATCTTCAGGGAGCGTGTCATCTTCTAAGTATAGCTTGATCAGGGTGATCTAGGTAACCTGCTCTTCTTCTACTGTTTCCACTTCTAACTTTTGTTCTTCTTTAATACTGGGCTTTCTGAGATGAGTCACTGGGATCATTTTGGGCCAGATAC
Source organism: Dipteronia sinensis (assembly GCA_033220585.1). NCBI lineage: Eukaryota > Viridiplantae > Streptophyta > Magnoliopsida > Sapindales > Sapindaceae > Dipteronia > Dipteronia sinensis. Next base: position 26,906,721 of record CM065643.1, on the reverse strand, counting down.
CAGTGGTTGCTGATGCCATTCTTGACAAAGCGTCAGCTTTATCATTCATTTCTCTTGAGATCTAAGTGATTCTATAAGATTAAAGTCTCCCAAGGAGTGCCTTAGCTATCTCGAGGTAAGCCGCCATGTTGCTGTCATTTGCCTGGTACTCGTCTAAGACTTGGTTGACCACGACTTGTGAGTCACTGAATATCTCTATTTCATCTGCTCTGAGTGTCGTGCAAACTATGAGCCCTGCCAGTAGTGCCTTATATTCAGCCATGTTACTGGTAGCTTTGTAGTCAAATTGCAGGGCACCTTCTGCTTGGTTACCTTATAGGGTGGTTACCACTATGCCTGCCTCGCTTCCATGCGTGTTTGACTACCTATCAATATGGAACTTCCAATTGAAAACCTTTCTTTCCTTTTCTTCTAGTATTCTAATCACTTCATTGTTTGTTTCAGTGAATTCAGCGATCAGATTTGCCACTACTTGACCCTTTATTGCAGCCTTTGGTAGGTAAGTGATATCAAATTCGCTTAGTTCAACTGCCCACTTCATCAATCTTCCTGACACTTCTGGTTTGTCAAAATCTGTTTTAATGGACAATCTGTATAAACCTCGATTCTATGAGCCTGAACATAGAGCCTTAATTTTCTTGTGGCTGTCACTAGTGCTAATGCCATCTGCTCGGCTGCTGAGCATCTTGTTTCGGCTGGCAGCAAAGCTTTGCTAGTGTAATATACCGGTTTTTATATTCCTTCATCTAACCTGACAAGTACTAACCTTGAGGCCACAACTGTGACTGACAGGTATAGATACAGTGTTTCTCCCTCTAAAGGCTTCGATAAGATAGGGGCCTTGCCCAGATACTCTTTAATCTTTTGGAAGGCTAGTTCACACTCTTCGTTCCATTCTACATCTTTGCCTTTCCTTATTACTTTCAAAAAAGGCAAGCATCTATCAGTTGATTTACTTACGAACCGGTCTAGTAAAGCTAGGCAGCCTGTTAACCTTTGAACATCTTTCATGGTGATCGGGGACCTTATCTTCTCCAAGGCTCTTATTTTTTTCAGGATTTGCTTCGATCCCCTTCTAGTGTACTTGGAATCCGAGGAACTTTCCCGACAGTACCCCAAAAACACATTTGTTTGGGTTGCGCTTCATGTCATACCTTCTCCACACCCCAAACGTTTCTTCCAGATCGGTTGCATGCTTGTCTGCTGTGATTCTTTTTGTTAACATGTCGTCTATATAGACTTCCATGTTTCTGCGGATCTGTTGGGCGAACATCTTGTTTACAAGTCTTTGGTAAGTTGCCCTGACATTTTTGAGACCAAAAGGTATTACTTTATAACAGTAAAGCCCTTGATCTATTATAAAAGCAGTATTTTCTTCATCCGGACCAAATATTCTGATCTGGCTATAGCCCGAGTATGCATCCATAAAACTCAGTAGTTCATGCCCCGCAGTTGCATCCACTCACATTCTCCATTGCCCATTTTTCTTTTTTACCAGTACGACATTGGCAACCAACTCGGGATACTGTACCTCCTTGATAGATCCTGTTGCCAATAGCTTATGGACTTCCTCCTTAATTGCTTGGCTGCTTGCGGGGCTGAATCGTCGCCACCTTTTTATTACTAGTTTTCGCTTAGGGTCAACTGTCAGAGCGTGGGAAATTATCTTGGCGTCGATTCCTGGCTTATCTTCATGCTTCCAAGAAAACATGTCCTTGTACTCTTTTAATAGGTTGACCAATTGATTTCGCACCTGTTCGGTCAACTGTGCCCCCAACTCTACTGTCTGTTCGGGGTTCTTGTTGTCTATCACAACTTCATTAGTTGGTTCCCCTTCCTAGCCTTTTCGATCCTCTGGAGATGATTCCCTTGGGTCCAGGTAGAATTGGGTTGGCGTTTCCACCTTCTCTTTCTCTTCATCACCCTTTAGGCACTTTTCTAGCTCAAGGAAATCTACATGTATTACGTATGGCTAAGCTTTTTCTCTATACACCAGTCAGATTGGCTTTTCTCTCCCATTTTGTGAGCCCTTCATAACTCCGATTCCAACTTTTGTCGGGAATTTGACTGTTAGGGCATAAGTTGCAGCAACTGCCTTTGTCTTGTTCAAGAATGGCCTGCCTAACAAGGCATTGTATGGCCAGTTCTCGGTGTCAACAACTATGAAATAGAGCAGCACCATCTTCTGACATGGGAAATTCCCTATTTCGACCGGGAGTTTGACCGTTCCCAGAGATCTTACTTCTGCTCCCCCGAATCCTCTGGGTGGGATTGCCGGCAGCTGTAAATCCTTCCTTTGAAGCCCAAACTGATCAAATACCCTAACACTTAGGATATCTGTCGAGTGCCCATTGTCCGTCAGTATTCTCCTTACTTCCCGGTGGCCGACACGAACCGATACTACAATCGCATCATTTGGCTTAACTTTATATCCGTGGGCATCGGCTTCGGAGAAAATGATCGGATCCCAACCTTGCTTAAGCTTCTTCTGATTAGGGCGGGTTAAGTTTATTTTTGAGTTTCTTTGGCCCTTTATAGCTTTGTGAACTTCAGTCATTCTCTCCCTGCTACTTCTTCCTGTGCATGGTCCACCAAAATTGGTGTTGATAGCTCCGATATCTGAACTTCCCCTTGGACTGCTCTTTTTGTCTTGGTTAATATTTACGGGGTCATTCTTCCGATCATCACTCCCTTTGAGAACCATGTCTTTTAGGTGCCCTTCTCTTATTAGCTTTTCAATATAATCTCTTAGCTGGTAGCATTTAGAAGTTTCATGACCATTCTCCCTATGAAACTGGCAATACTTAGAGGTATCTCTTCGTGTAAAATTGGATTGCTTCGGGGGCTTTTTATACAGGTTTTTGTCTTCTATTATATTCAGAATTTATTCCTGCTTCTGAGCCAAAGGGATGTAATTAGTACACTGCCTCTTGAAGGTCTTATTGCCCTTATGATCATCATCCTTGCGGCATCCCTTCCCTGGGTTAGTCTTCTGATCTCCCTTAGTATTTCCTTTCGAACTACAGTTTTTGGATTTTTGACTTTCCCCTGGCCGGCCACCATGTATAAGCTCTTCTCCATGAGCTATCTGCTCCTCATCTGCCATGGTGTACCCTCCCACATCATCCACCAGACTTGCATATGTGGTTGGCTCTTTCTGCCTCAGATTGAGCTACAATTGGCTATACTGCAAACTGTTGACAATGCAGCCACTCCAATTGTAAGGGAAAAACACGTGGCAGAAGCGAAAAAGTGGGATTGGTATATTTCAAAAAATTTCCTTTTTAAACGAAAGAACTTGAACCCTTGATTAATTAAAATATAATAAAAGTATCATACCTTTTTCACGTGACGATTGATGTTGTGTCGAATTGAATCCGTTTGCTTCGAATTGAATCCGTAAGATCTTCCAATCCAATCACGAACGTGAATCACATAGGAGTGTGGGTTCCCTTTTCTTTGACTTGTAAACCTGAGGATGGAAAAACAAACCTTTTTCTTTTGTTAGTCACAATAATCCTCCTAGAGATAATAAAGAACGTTTGGTCACTTGTGAATTCTTAATCTTTTTAATCAAAAACTCGCGTGAACCCTAATTCGATCTTGTGCATAAAGCCTTTTGATGTAAAAGCTTCTAGTGCACTATCGAAAATAAAAAGCTCCTTATTCTTCTTCTCTTTGGCCGAGTTCTACACCCCTTTCTTGAGTTGGAAGTTTTTTTATTCAAAAGCAAGAGAATAAAAATTTTCTCAAAAAAAAAACTTCTTTTTTGAACTTTATATGTCAAAAACGAAATTCCTTGATATATTTATAGGTGATGGCCAAATCCTCACACAAAGAGGATTCATGTCATGTAGTCAAATCCTCACACAATGAGGATTTCTACCTTGTGGCCAAATCCTCACACAAGGAGGATTTGTTTTCACCTAAACCTTATCAACTTAGTAATTAAAACCTACTCCAACTCATAAGTGTATTTATCAATAATAAATTATTGAATATAAAATTGTGACTTTATCAATTACGTCTTAATTTCACTAGATAAATAAAAAATCTTTTTCATTTATCTACTTATCAAATAAAGTATTTGATACTTATCATACTATTAACAGTAGTATGACACTAAGAGTCCTTCTCCTAGTATACTACTACCAATAGTATGACACTAAGAGTCATTCTCCTAGTAAACTAATTATAATAGTATGCCACCAGGAATCATTCTCCTAGTTAGAAAATTTTTTTGACTTTCAATCAAACAATTAATTAATTTACTTTTGATTAATTAATAAAACAAAACAATATATTAGACTAATTCAAACGTGAACTAGACCTATTCTAACTACAAATGAAACAAGTTCACATGCCTTAATTTAATACATTAATATAATCTAGCAGCCCATTTATTTAAAATTTGCAATTTATTTTCTTAATGTATTAATGGAATGCTAACCGAACCTCATTAGGGCCGCCCAAGGATTCCCACATCCTTGGCCACCCATTCCTGGCATTTGAAAAGTTACCGCGTGTCTTAATCATACATGACCGCACCTCTCCAAAACTTTTGGATTCCGAAATCCAAAAACAATTCTAGATGGACCTAGAAATTGGTCCGGTAGAATATGAAATTCCTTTAATGTTATAGTGTCGAATATACCTAGAGGGGGGGGGGGGGGGGGGGGGGGTGAATAGGTATAGCCTCAAAATTCTTGCAATTTCTTTTTAATCACAAGATAGTCAATTTTGCAAGTAAGTTATAGCAAGTATATTGATTTAACAACACAATATGAATACAATTAAGCAAAGGATGAATCAATACAAGTTCAAAGAAAATGAACACAATAAAACAAACTTACGTGGTAAAACCTTAAAATGAGGAAACATCCACGGGTTGATACCACAACCACCTGCAAACGTAATTCACTATAACAAATAGGAGTTACACACTCAAGAGGCAATCAACACAAGATTCACTCTATAAGGTATCAACACCTACTTTACCCTTGGGCCTAGTGGACTTACTATGCCGACTTCCTATCCAAGACCACACGTCTCTAGGAAGCTCCCTTGCTTGTCTATCCAAGTCACCCCGACTCTAGACAAGACTTCCTTGCTTAGCTATCTGGATCTCCCAGATCCTAGCCAAGACTTCCAATGCTTAGCTATCCAAGTCCTCCCGACTCTAGCCAAGACTTCTTTGCTTAGCTATCTGGATAACCCCGATCCTAGCCAAGACTTCCTTGCACAAATTGAAGAGCACCTCTCCAAAATGCGACTTCCAATGCACACTCCAAAGAATCACTCTAAGGAATGTGACTTCCAACCTCTTACAAGGCAAATGATCTAAGTGTATGCAAATGATGCAAACACAAGCAAATAGAGCAAGTTGATCAAACACACTCTATAAAGAATTAGTTTAGCACAAATCAAGCTCACAAAAGAATGTAACTAATTCTTAAGAATATGTGATAGGAAATCTAGATTAGGCATTCAAAGAACATTCATAAAAATATCTAGAAACCTACACATGTCAATCAAAGCTAGTATAACAAGTTTTCAATGAAAACACACAACTAACTTTGAAATCAAGTGAACAAGTTAACACTTGAAGTTTTCACCATATTCAACAAATAAAAACCAAAAAATCAAGAACTAGGTTATGAGAAATCAAAATCACAATCAAGAGATTCTAGTTCTTAAAACACGTGATCAAATCTAGAAATCAACAATTAAGATCAAATACACAAAATAGATTCTAGATTTAAACTCATGTTCTTCAAGATTAGTGATGATATTCAATTAAAATACATGAACTAATCTTTGATTCAAATCAAAAAAATCCTAATATTGGAATCAAAAATCATTCTAAACATTTCTTTAAACACATAAAAGAAGAATCATTAAGAAGATCATGAAAGAAAAATGAAAAGAATTGATTCACTTACAAACAATGACTCACGAACTAAAATCAGACCATAACGAACAATCTGAGAATTATTTGACTCTAAAAAGGCTTGGTATTTGTTCCTCTCTTCAAGACCAACAATTTCGGCTTTTGAAAATCTAAAATCGGAGTTGATTTGAGAGAGTTATGGTGTTTGGAAGTTGAGAAAGTTTTTGAAAAATTTTCTGCTCGAATTTTCTTCCCACAACACTTATGAAAAAAGGAGAGGGAAAATGGTATTTAAAGAAGAGGGAAAGCAAAGTAATTTGAACCACCAATAATGGGCAGCCACCTCTGCTTCCCATGGAGATGCGTGGCCTCCACGAGGGAAGAAGGTAGCCCTTCCCGTGGGGCCCACGCACCTCCACGGGGTGGGTTGCAAGGCTTCCCCGTTTTTGCTCTTTAAAACCCCCCTCGCGCACTGTTTTGATTTTCGCCTGTTCTCCGGTCTCTGAACTCCGAATTTGAATCCGTTTTTTAATTAGAAACTGGGAATCCCTCACAAAATAAAAGATATAAAGACAACTTTCTCAAAAATTATGGAATTCAATATGAAAAACAAGGTTGAAAACCATGTACGATAAAATCACTGAAAGTTACTTAACTTCCTAGTTTGAACTTGAAACATAATGAATGAGTAACCGAAATAACCGGAACTAAATGAGTCATGATATAAGCTCAAAATCAAGTTCATTAACATAAAAACACAAACAAATAAACACAAGAACACACAAGTATTCCATTTCCTAGATATAGTCCTAGAACATGCAATTCTACAAAAATTGTCAAATTAAGTCTAATGCATGTGCATAAACCATTATGTGTGTGAATATGTTAGATCATTTTTGCACAACGATGCAGGGACACAAATGTTATGAAATGTGTGTGTGTGCACAAACATCTTGCAAGAGGAAGAAAAGTCTCAATACCTTAGTATTTAAGAAAGCACTTTTGCTCTTGAAGACGAGCTTTGCATGCGAAGTTGCTTTTCCTCTGTGAAGCTTGAATCGATCATGAACTACCTAAGCAACTAAAAATTACAAAGAAAGAGAGTTTTGTTTATGGAATCAAGCAAAAACAAATCTAAAACCTAACAATCTCCCCCTTTGGCTATTCCATGAAAAAATCTCAACCTCACTATACAATGATCACTCAATAATCTCATGGTTGATTGCATTCTCACATCCTCACATTACAAAGAGATCCCTAGACTAAAAGTCTTCATATCTTCAATAATCTCTTCTCTAAGCATCAAAGTACCTGTAAGACAAGCACAACCAAACAAACAAGAAATCCTCTACAAAGAATATTGGTAAGATATATTCACAAAAATCGAAAATATGCAATAAAAGCAACAATCAAACTCCCCCTATCTCATATAAACAAGAATTATTTCTCCCCCTTACTAAAATAATTCTCCCCCTTAAGAAAAGATCATGTATGATACCTTTCTACATCAAACGGTGAGTTAATACATTTCTCCCCCTTTTTAACAACATTCCTAGGAGGTATGGCGTTGTCGCTTCATGCTGCAGTTGACTGACTCTCACATCAGCAGATCGGAGACCCCACCTCCATAAACAAAAGATGCATGAACCAAGAATGAGATATTATGCAAACAAGTCATATAGAGAACAAAGTTAAACAAAACTAAGCTCCCCCTTAACATATGCTACACATTATGATCACCAAGTAAACTTGTTCACAAGGGAATCACACATATCTAGCAATAAGAGAAATTATATTATAATTTTTCAAGCTCAAAGAGAGAACCATAGATTTTCATTTAATCTCTCATTGCTAATAAATCAAGCACATCAAGCAAAAACATGTGTGTGTGTGTGTGTGTGTGTGTGTGTGGAATGCTTCTAGCATATATAAAAAGGAGTAATTGCGATATCAACATGCAAACCACTTCAACACCTATCCATCTAAAGCATTTCCAATCAAGGTTAAACCGATTATCATCCAGAATTTTTGCTTTAAAAGAATAGATATCAACATATGAGCGTGTGTGTGAATGTGGCTCGTTTTCTCATTTATGTTTTTCAATCCGAGCAATCACAATTTTCAACTATACTCCTTTAAGCCTCTTTATTTTTTTTTATAAATTTTTATAGGCTTTGAAACAAATTTTTTTTTTATTGTTTCTTTTTCAACACTTCTTTGATTTTTCTAACATAAACATATACTCCTCATGACGGCTTTCACTCATCACAATGGTGTAGCCCTTTCCTACATTGGGCCGCTTCACAACCAAGGTGTGTAGCCCTTTTCATGAAGGTGCTCATTGAGTTCTATGTAGATGCCGAAGCAAAATGGATACTAACCATAGGTCATCTATCATGTACTAAGCAAAAAAACTTTTAGATGCATCCATAATCTACACATTTTCAAACTCAATTACTCAAACTTAAACATATAAGAGAAGCATTAGTGCACTTTTGTAAAACAAGATTTTAAAGCTCAAGTGCATGATCTAGAAACAATAAAAGTTATTTGTTCAAGATCATTATTTCTCAAGTGAGTAGCTCTCGAAGAAATTGATTTTTAGAATAAGTTTTGCTTACCAAGCCACCCACAGTCACACATAGACATCAATCAACACAAATCATGCCAATGGATCTTCTAAGAGATTTAAATCTCTCTTTGTCCAAAGGTTTAGTGAACAAATCCAAAAGTTGATTTTTAGTAGGCATATGCACAAGAGAAACAATAGAATGTTCAACAAGTTCTCTAATGAAATGATGCTTAATATCTATGTGCTTTGTGCATGAGTGTTGAACCGAATTCTTAGAGATATTTATGGCAATCATATTATCACAATAGAGAGTCATTTTACCTTGTTCAATCTCATAATCCTTTGCTTCATCCAATGAAGTTGTGTGCATGCACTTCCGGCCGCAATGTACTCGGCTTCGGAAGAAAAGAGAGAGACGGAATTTTATTTCTTACTTTGCCAAGAAACCCAGTTATTCCCCAAGTAAAAGCAACCGCCCGATGTACTTTATGATCATCAATGTTCCTGCCCAATCCGCAGCACAATAGCCAACAAGAATATCATTGGTATCAAAGGAATAAAATAAGCCAAGATTATGTGTTCCTTTTATATACCTAACGATTCTTTTAACGGCTTTCAAGTGAGACTCCTTAGGATTAGCTTGAAACCTAGCACACAAACCAACAGTAAAACAAATATCCTGGCCTACTAGTCGTTAAGTAGAGAAGACTACCTATAATGCTCCTATAGAGACTTTGGTCAACACTCTTCTCTTTTTCATCTTTGTCAAGTTTAAGAGTAGTACTCATAGGTGTTCCAAAATCTTTTCCATTTTCAAGCCCAAATTTCATAACAAGATTTCTAGCATATTTGGATTGAGACAACATAATACCATCACTAGATTGTCTCACTTGCATACCAAGAAAGTAATTGAGCTCACCCACCATACTCTTTTCAAATTCACTTGACATGACATTCACAAACTCATTAACTTTGGTTTTACATGTAGACCCAAAAACAATGTCATCAACATATATTTGTGCAACAAAAATGTCATTATCATGATGCTTGACAAATAAAGTTCTATCAATGCCACCTCTCATATAGTTGTTCTCAACAAGATATTGAGTCAACCTATCATACCAAGCTCTAGGAGCTTGCTTAAGGCCATAAAGAGCCGTTTTCAACTTGTATACATGATTAAGAGAGTGTGGGTCTACAAAACCCTTAGGTTGTTCATCATACACTTCTTCTTGAAGGTATCCATTGAGAAAAGCACTTTTGACATCCATTTGAAACAATTTGAATTTTTTAACACATGCAATGGACTACATAACTCCAATGGACTCAAGACGTGCAACGGGTGCAAATGTCTCATCAAAATCCACACCCTTAACTTGAGTGTAACATTTAGCCACTAATCTAGCTTTATTTCTCACAATCTTGCCACTTTCATCGGTCTTATTCCTAAATACCCATTTTGTGCCAATCACATTAATGTCTTTAGGTCTAGGAACTAAGGACCACACTTCATTTCTCTCAAATTGATTTGGTTCATCTTACATAGCCCCAACCCAATATTCATCAACAATGGCTTCATTAATGTTTTTGGTTTCAATTTGAGAAGTGTAGCAAGCATATGAAATTTGGTTAGCTAGTTGCCTTCTAGTTCTAACCCCTCATTCAAGTTACCTATGATGTCTTATTGATAGTGCATGTTTCTAAGCCTAGAGTTTGAAAGTTCAACAACTTGATCATCTTATTTATTGTCATTTAAAGCATTTTCTAACCCTTGACTTTCTAGTTCAACACCACTATCATTTTCATTATTTTGACTAGGCTCACTATGTGAATCTTCACTAGCTTCACAACTAGTCACATCAATAGGTGCATTAGTGTCATTCAAAAGTTTTTCTTTATGTTCATTAACACTTTTATCATCACACAAATCACGCATGCAAAGATCATCTATTTTCACATTAATAGATTCCATAATAGTCTTGGTTTTCAAATTAAAAACCCTATAGGCTCGACTATTATTAGCATACCCAACAAAGATACCAACATCACTTTTGGGATCAAACTTACCCGAGTGATCTCTATCATTTAAAATAAAACACTTACTTCCAAAGGTATGAAAGTAATTTACCTTAGGCTTCTTGCCTTTCCAAAGTTTTTAGGAGGTTTGTCTTGTGTCGGGCCTTCTAAAAACTCTATTCATGACATAACAAGCGGTATTGACCGCTTCGGCCCAAAGGTTCCTAGAGACTTTCTTGTTATTGAGCATGACCCTAGCCATCTCTTGCAAGACTCGGTTCTTCCTCTCAACAACACCATTTTGTTGAGGAGTTCTAGGAGCCGAGAACTCATGTGATATCCCTACACCATCACAAAACTCACTAAACTTGGCATTCTCAAACTCACTTCCATGATCACTCCTAATACAACATATTCTCTTAATCCCAAGACCTTTTTCATTTTGAACTTGTTTACAAAATTTCTTGAAGTAATCAAATGTTTCGGTTTTGTTCCTAAGAAAATACAGCCAAGCAAACCTAGAGAAGTCATCAACACAAACAAGAATATATTTCTTGCCATTGATGCTTTTGGTTGGATTGGTCCCATTAGGTCCATATGCACTAGTTATAAGGGCTTCTTGGTAGCTATGTAAGTGTTCTTTTTGTGAGACACTTTGGTTTGCTTGCCTAATTGACAAGGTTCACAAACACCTTCTAGCTTACTACCAAGACTTGGTAGACCTCTAACCATGCTATGTTTTTCAAGCTTCTTTAAGCCCTTAAAGTTCATGTGGCCTAACCTTTGATGCCACAAATCAAGCTTGTTACACTCATGAGCCATATTGCAAGTTAAAGGATCTATCTCTAGACAATAACAATTATCTAAAGATCTTTTGACTTCTAAAACAACCTTGCCCTTTTAATCAATTATAGTGCACACATCTTTGTTAAAACTAACATTTTCAAAGATTTCACACAAGTGAGTTATGCTTATCAAGATAGCTTGCAAACCATCCACATACAAAGTGTTTTTAAGTTTATGCAATCCGGGGATACGAATTGTTCCCTTGCCTAGAACTTGTTTCTTGGTGTCATCACCAAATGTAACCCATCCACCATCCTTCATAACAAGATTATGAAAGAACTCTTTGTTACCGGTCATGTTCCTAGAGCAACCGCTATCTAGGTACCAACAATAGGTAGAGTTAGCTCTAAGTGCATATTGTGCAACATGACATTGTGTTGTTTTTTTCTTAACCCAAACTTTCTTGACAAGTTTCTCACTCTTACTTCTATTAACATGCTTTGACTTGATATTAGGCACATTGACTCTATTGGTCACATTTTCAAACAAATCAAACAAAGTATTATCAACTTTCTTATGCATAGTAGAGTGAGGCATAACACAAGATTTTTCAAGCAAGTCAGCAACAACATTCTTTTCAATATGCTTTTCCAAGGTCTTCCTAGGTCTAGTTCTAAATCCATACATGAATGATTTCCTAGGAACCATTCAACCAAGACATATCATGCAAATCATTGGCTTGTTTACACTTGCGAATGTATTCAAAACATCTAGGTCTTATATGTCCTACCATATTGCAACAATGACAAATAGGTATGAATTTAAGAAGTTTATCATTTGCTTGAGCATTCAATGCATTTTGCCTTCTTACAATTTTACCTCTTTGGTGAACGATCCTTGATGCCCTGCTCTTTGCTTTTGAAGAAGTTGCACATTATCTTTGGCCATGTTGAGTTTTTTCTTTGACATGCATTGTTGATGTTGATGTTGAGGCACCTCCGGTAGCATCCATAGCTTTACCGTTAGAGAGTGTACCTACATTCAATTTGCTACTTGCTTTGACAAAAATAGGTTTGTTAGGAGAAGGACTAATCTTCTCATCAACATATCCTAAACCTCTTTTGTCACTTGGATGTTTTCCAACCTTAATGAGATTTTCTACTTTGTTAGAACTAGATGACAACTTGCTCATCACCTTATTAATCTCATTAAGTTTGTCATTAAGCACTCTCTCTTGATTCTCATGTTCACTAAGTTTGACTCTAAGCACATTCTCAAGTTTCTTAGCACAATCAAGAGAATTATCCCTTAGTTCAACTTCATGTTTCAAAACTCCTAGTCTTTCATTACTATCTTTCAAGTTATTCTCAAGACTAAGGATTTTGTCTTCAAACTCTTTATTCTCTTTTAAGCTAAGTTCTTGAATTTCTTTTAGCTTCTTATTAAGAGGTCTATTCAACCTAGAGTTTCTCTCATTCTCTTGAACAAGACTTTTCATCTTTTGATTTCCTAGGTTAGTAGGCTTATTTTCAACATTAGAAAACATGGAGGAGAAGACTTCCTTAAACATGTTCAATCACAAACAAACACAAACAATATAAAAGGATCTATCTAATTACCTCTAGACACCAGCTCTGATACAAACTGAAATTCCCTTAATGTTATAGTGTCAAATATACCTAGAGGGCGAGGGGGGGGGGGGGGGGGGGGGGGGTGTGAATAGGTATAGCCTTAAAATTCTTGCAATTTCTTTTTAATCACAAGATAGTCAATTTTACAAGTAAGCTATAGCAATTATATTGATTTAACAACACAATATGAATACAATTAAGCAAAGGATGAATCAATACAAGTTGAAAGAAAATGAACACAAAAAACAAACAAAATTCAACACAAGGATATTTACGTGGTAAAACCTCAAAATGAGGAAACATCCACGGGTTGATACCACAACAACCGGTAAAAGCAATTCACTATAACAAATAGGAGTTACACACTCAAGAGGCAATCAACACAAGATTCACTCTCTAAGCTATCAACACCTACTTTACCCTCGGGCCTAGTGAACTTACTATGCCGACTTCCTATCCAAGACCACACGTCTCTAGGAAGCTCCCTTGCTTGTCTATCCAAGTCACCCCAACTCTAGACAAGACTTCCTTGCTTAGCTATCCGAATCACCCCGATCCTAGCCAAGACTTCCTTGCACAAATTGAAGAGCACCTCTCCAAAATGTGACTTCCAATGCACACTCCAAAGAATCACTCTAAGGAATGTGACTTTCAACCTCTTACAAGGCAAATGATCTAAGTGTAAGCAAATGATGCAAACACAAGCAAATAGAGCAAGTTGATCAAACACAATCTATGAAGAATTAGTTTAGCACAAATCAAGCTCAAAAACAAATGTAACTAATTCTTATGAACATGTGATAGGAAATCTAGATTAGGCATTCAAAGAACATTCACAAAAATATCTAGAAATCTAAACATGTCAATCAAAGCTAGTTTAACAAGTTTTCAATGAAAACACACAACTAACTTTGAAATCAAGAGAACAAGTTAACACTTGAAGTTTTCACCATATTCAACAAATAAAAACCAAAAAATCAAGAACTAGGTTATGAGAAATCAAAATCACAATCAAGAGATTCTAGTTCTTAAAATATGTGATCAAATCTAGAAATCAACAATTAAGATCAAATACACCAAATATATTCTAGATTTACACGCATGTTCTTCAAGATTAGCAAAGATGATATTCAATTAAAATACTGAACTAATCTTGGAATCAAGTCAAACAAATCCTAATATTGGAATCAAAGATCATTCTAACAATTTCTTTCAACTCATAAATGAAGAATCATTAAGAAGATCTTGAAAGAAAAATGAAAAGAATTGATTCACTTACAAACAATGACTCACAAACTGAAATCAGACCATAACGAACAATATGAGAATTATTTGAATCTAAAAATGCTTGGGATTTGTTCCTCTCTTCAAGACCAGTAGTTTCGGTTTTTGAAAATCTAAAATCGGAGTTGATTTGAGAGAGTTATGGTGTTTGGAGGTTGAGAAAGTTTTTGAAAACTTTTCTGCTCGAATTTTCTTCCCACAACACTTACGAAAAAATGAGAGAGAAAATGGTATTTAAAGGAGAGGGAAAGAGAAGTAATTTGAACCACCAATAAAGGGCAGCCACCTCTGCTTCCAGTGGAGGCGCGTGGCCTCCACGGAGGCAGAAGGCAGCCCTTCCCATGGGGCCCACGCGCCTCCACGGGGTGGGTTGCAAGGCTTTCCCGTTTTTGCTCTTTAAAACTCCCCTCGCGCACTGTTTTGATTTTCGACCGTTCTCCGGCCTTCAAACTCCGAATTCAAATCCATTTTTTGTTTACAAACCGGAACTCCCTCACAAACAAAAGATGTCAAGACAAATTTCTCAAAAAGTATGGAATTCAATATGAAAAACAAGGTTGAAAACCATGTACGATAAAATCACTGAAAGTTACTTAACTTCCTAGTTTGAACTTGAAACTTAATGAATGTGTAACTGAAATAACCGGAACTCAATTAGGCATGATATAAGCTCAAAATAAAGTTCAATAACATAAAAACACAAACAAATAAACACAAGAACACACAAGTATGTCATTTCCTAGATATAGTCCTAGAACATGCAATACTACAAAAATTGTCAAATTAAGTCTAATGCATGTGCATAAACCATTATGTGTGTGAATCTGTTATATCATTTTTGCACAATGATGCTGGGACACAAATGTTATGAAATGTGTGTGTGTACACAAATGCCTTGCAAGAGGAAGAAAAGTCTCAATACCTTAGTATTTATGAAATCACTTTTCCTCTTAAAGACGAGCTTTGCATGCGAAGTTGCTTTTCCTCTTTGAAGCTTGAATCAATCACGAACTATCTAAGCAACTAAACATTACAAAGAAAGAGAGTTTTGTTTATGGAATCAAGCCAACACAAATCTAAAATCTAACAGAACATATCAAGTGATCCATGCAAGTTCGTGCGGATCGGGGATCTTGGCGGGCTATCTAATTTAACATTCAATAGACATATCCTAATCACAATCAACAAATGATTCACTTAGGTTCAATCTATTAATTTTAACTCATTCCACTAATGAGCTAAAATTGAACTCTTAAATAAATATAGCATAAGTTAATGTTACTCATTCGTACCCTAAACAATCTTATTGGAGAAGTCTATCATCGTGAAAAATATCAGTAATCGCCAAGAGCTCATAGACCGTCTATAGCTCTCCTAGTTACCATATTTACTCATATGAACACATTATGAACTTGTATATTTTGATTTTTCCATAAGCCATGTTTTAATACCCCTCTAATTACATATATCCTTTAAGTACCGTTGATTCTCTAATGGACAATAAATCATATTTCCTCATGGAATTAGGAGAGCACTCATATTGTCCAAGCCCCGAATCAACCCTTAAGGGAACTACCATCTACTTCTCACAGGAAGGAGTGAATTCTATTATTGTGTACAAACCTTCCTAGCCACAAGTCAAACCGCAATCCCAACATACAGAGCATATTGATCAAGAACTACATCCGACCTCACCCATGGTATATCAAAGACCACAATCTAACCTGAAGGAGTCGATAACAGACTCAGGATTAAGATCACCCACATATAGCCATTATTAGTTGATATATATATATATATATATGAATCTGATCAGTAATAAATCTTGGTGAGAGATTCATATAGATCATGGCCTAGTCCTATATGATCACATCATACAAGGTGCCTCCATTCTCATATCTCATATGAATGATTCAGGATAGAATCACCGTACATTACAGAATGGACCGCACCTATAGATTAACCACAAATAAAGTACCTAGCTTTATTTGCTATCTATGGACTCTTTAGATTGCACGTCTCTTACTGTATCCATCCGTATATGACACTCATATACACAGTTTGAGATTACATCCGGCAATCTAGGATATTAATATATGCACAAGCTATAAAATAAACAACACAACAAGAATGAATTTAACTTTTATTTTTATTTATTTCATAAATCCATTTACAAATTACATCTTTAGGGCATAAACCCCAATAAGCTCCCACTTGCACTAAAGCATGTGAGGCATGTTTCGTAACCCTAGACCATCTAGGTGACCCGAAAACACTTTAGCCGGTAAGGTCTTCATAAATGGATCAGCATGATTGTCTTGTGAGGCTATCTTGGTGACGATCACATCTCATCTCTGCATTATCTCTCTAATGAGATGATGTTTTCTCTCTATATGCTTCCCTCTCTTGTGGCTTCTTGGTTCATTGGAATTAGCCACAGCACCACTGTTATCACAATAAAGTGTGATAGGCTTATGTAGATCTGTAACAACTTCCAGATCACTCAAAAACTTACGGAGCCAAACAACCTCTTTAGCAACTTCACAAGCGGCTACATATTCGGCTTCATATTTGGCTTCCATGGTGGAGTCAGTAATGCAAGATTGCTTAATACTTCTCCACACAATAGCTCCACCACCAAGGGTGAAAACTGATCCAGAAGTGGATTTCGTAGAATCCCTGTCTGACTGAAAATCATAATCAGTGTATCCAAACAGGATCAAATCCTGTCCGGAATACACTAGCATATAGTTTCTCGTTCTCCGAAGATACTTGAGAATGGTCTTAACAGCAACTCAATGATCCAATCCTGGGTTAGACTAGTATCTACTGACTACTCCCACTGCATAGCAGATGTCCAGTCTCGTGCATAACATAGCATATATGAGACTACCTACTGCTGATGCATAGGGTACACGTCTCATATCCTCAACTTCTTGAGGTGTCTTAGAACACTATTCCTTAGACAAGTGAACTCCATGGCCAGAAGGTAAATTACCTATCTTGGAGTCTTGCATCGAAAATCCTCTTTATGATAATTCAACTAGCGATACAAAGTTCAGGTGTTACAGGTACCAAATGGTACCGGTTGGTGACCAATCGGGCTCCTGGTTCTTTTTTGGGTAAAATCTCTTGAGATGATCAGTGTTCCAGGTATGATCAATGGGACGTCCTTCCATGTCTTCTAGCTTGTAAGCCCCGATATGGACTACCATTTTAATCAGGTAGGGGCCCTCTCAGTTCATTGCTAGTACCCCGTCAGATCTCTTCTGGTTGTCTTGGGTCAGTTTTCTGAGGACCAAGTCCCTTTCTTTGAAGTTGTGACTCCTGACCTTCTTGTTGAAGTACCAGGCGATCCGGCTTTGGTAGACTGCTACCCTCTCTAGTACTTTGTCTTGCTTTTCTTCCAGGAGGTCCAAGTTGGCCCTCATCTTGATCTCGTTATCTTCCGGTTCAAAATGTTGAACCCTGAAGGAGGTCAATTTATGCTCTTGGTAGGACTGCTTCTACCGCGAAAGTCAGGGAGTAGGGGGTCTCTCCAATAACGGTCCTCTTTGTGGTGCGGTAGGCCCATAGCACATTAGGGAGCTCCTCTGCCCATTTTTCCCTTCTTCTGCTTTAGCTTCTTCTTTAGGAGCTTCTTGATAGTTTTGTTCGTAGCTTCGGCCAGTCTGTTGGTTTGAGGGTACGCTATCGATGCAAAGCGAAGCTCTATTCCCAGGTTCTAACAAAAGTCCATGAATCACACGTTGTCGAATTGCTTCCACAGATCGATGACAATAGCTGTAGGAGTACCGAACCGGCAAATAACATTCGTCTTGATAAATTTTGTAGTATTCTCCTCAGTTATCCAGGTGAGAGACTCTGCTTCCACCCACCGGGTAAAGTAGTATATGGCAACTATTACATGTTTTGCTTGACTAGGAATGGTAGGGAGTGGTCCGATGAGATCTATCCCCAGATAGGAAACGGATGAGGGGAGCTGATAGAGGAGAGTCGCTCAGGTGGTAGGTGACTCCTGTTTTCACAGGACCACACAAACGGCCTTGCATCGTGGTGTAAGATGGGCTAAAGGTATCCCACACGAAGTGTTAGGATTATGCTCAATAGCAAGAGTGTAATGATGTATTTGATAATCTTTTCATATTAATAAAGTGATTTCTAGTTTAACAAATCTTATAGCATTTATAGTTTAATTATTATAATTGTCAAAAGTAAATAATCATAAGGTCAAAAGACTATGAAAGATGAAGAATTGTTCATACATCTGGATATGTATGAGGTAGACACAATTCTTTAGTTAGTCTTGAACAATGTTCACAACTTAAGATAAAGGTTGGGCGCATTTACCTTGTTAAAGTTGTAGATTCTTTTGCTGGCATTTGAGTGGGATCAAATGTGTTATGATGAGTCTAAAATCATCAAAGTGTAGTGTCTTTGGGCAAAAGAATCTAGTGCACTAGGTGCATTGAATAGGATAATAGTGAAATACTTTATTCAGAACCGTCAATGGATAAAAGTTTTCACTTGAGGACAATCAGAGAGTCTATCTCAATCCTGAGATAAATAAGTAGCGCTTTATTTTCGATAGTACATTAGAAGCTTTTACATCAAAAGGCTTAATGTACAAGATCGAATTAGGGTTCACGCGAGTTTTCGATTAAAAGATTGAGAATTCACAAGTGACCAAACGTTCTTTATTTTCTCTACGAGGATTATTGTGACTAACAAAAAGAAAAAGATTTTTGTTTCCATACTCAGGTTTACAATTCAAAGAAAAGGAGCCCACATTCCTAGGTGATTCACATTCATGATTGGATTGGAAGATCTTGCGGATTCAATTAGAAGCAAGCATATCCAATTCGAAGCAAGCGGATTCAAATCGACGCAATATCAATCGTCACGTGAAAAAGGTACAATACTTTTAATTATATGTCAATTAATCTAGGGTTAAGGTTCTTTCTTTTAAAGGAAAATATTTTTAAATATACAACCCAATTTTTCGTTTCCGTCGCGTTTTGAACCGTTTTTCCCTACAATTGGTATCAAAGCCTGGTTGAACCCTTGATTAATTGATATATATATATATATATACGTGAATCTTTTTCTTTTTATTGTATATATGCATGTTTTAGAAAGAGATGGCACTCTAGGTATTCGCATCTATATTTAGATTAGAATGTATGGATATATATATATATATATATATATATATATGTTTTATATGTGGATTGTTATGTTAGGATTATGTTCAATGGCAATAGTGTAATATTGTAATTGAGAATCTTCTCATATTAATAAAGTGAATTCTGATTCTTACAATTACTTATAGCATTTATTATTATAATTGTCAAGGTAAATAATCATAAGGTCAAAAGACTATGAGACATGAAGAATTGTTCATACATCCGGATATGTATGAGGTAGACACAATTCTTTAGTTAGTCTTGAATAACGTTCACAACTTAAGTTAAAGGTTGGGCACCTCTATCTTGTTAAAGTTGTAGAATTCTTTTACTAGCATTTGAGTGGGATCAAATGAATATGATGAGTCTAAAATCATCGAAAGGTTTTCGAGTAAAAGAATCAAGTGCACTAGGTGCATTGAACTGGATCACAATGAAATACTTTATCTAGAACCGTCAATAGATATAAGTCTTTTCATTAAAGAGGACAATCGGAGAGTCTATCTTAATCCTGAGATAAATGATGGACTTATGGTTGCAAGTGTTATCATTAGAGCTATCAATGAGTACGATTATATAGCATAGTCTATCCTCGATAGTTTGGTGGTATACATTTGTTAATCGATAGAAGACTTCATTTATAGATATGGACATCGTGGCTCCATTCATTAAATGAGAGTATAATATCATCATATGGATGTTTTGAGGTATTGGATATTAAATCTCAACGTTGAGTTTTCAATAATGATTATTGAAAACATGGCTTCTGGACAAGTCAAAGTATCCAAGTTCGAAATGTGGTCATATGAGGAAATATGGTAACTTGGAGAGCTATAGGCGGTCTATGAGCTCTTGGCGATTACTGATATTATTGACGAGGATACACCATCTCCTATAAGATTGTCTAGGGTATGAATGAGAAACATCTCCTTATTCTATCTTTATTTAAGAGTTCAATTTTAGCTCTTTAGTGGAATGAGTTAAAATTAATAGATTGGACCTAAGTGAATCATTTGTTGATTATGATTAGGTTGTCTATTGAAGCTTAAATTTAGATAGCCCGCCAAGATCCCCAATCCACACGTATTTGCATGGATCACTTGATATATTCTACCGGGCCGATTTAAGGGTCCATCTAGAATTGTTTTTAATATATCAAGAATATAATATGTCTATTATTTAATTAATGGGCTGCACTATTATATTAATATATTAAAAGGAGACATATGGGCTTGTTTCTTTTAGTAAGAATGGGTCTGGTTCACATGTGGGCTTTTATTTAAAGTCCAATGGATTAAATGAAATAAGAAAATAATATATGGCCCATTTATATAAGTGGGGCGGCAAGGTGTATATATTAACCTAATATATTATATTGTTTCATTCTTTTAATTAAATAAGAATTAGTTAATTTATTGATTAATTGTTTAATTAAGAAACAAATCTTTTTCTGATCAGGAAATATATTTCCTAAAGTTATACTATTGGTAGTAGTATATTAAAAGTAAAAGACTTGTTTGATAAGAAAATAAATAATTAATTTTATTTATTTAATCAAATAAGAAGTCTTTTTATTTAGTCAATAAAAGAATAAAAATATCTATGAGTTGGATTAGGTTTTGAAGTCTAAAGGTTGATGGAAATTAGGGTGCAACACAAACTCTTTTTGGTATGTGATTTGCGGCAACCCTAGTCCATTTAGAGGAAGATTTCGGCAATCCTAAATAGAAGAGGAAGCAAAATTTCTTCCACCTATATAATTCCACATATAGAATTCGGCCACCATAGTTGATTGAATGATTCAATTTTTCTTCTTCTTCTCAATTCATAGAAAAGGATAATTTTTATTCTAAAAAACATAAAAGAGAGAAGAGATTATTCTTTGATAGTACACTGATTGCTTGTTCATCAATAAGCTTGTGTGTACAACATCGAATTAGGTTCACGCCAGTTTCGATCATTAGATTGAGAACTCAAAATTGACCGGAATAATTTTTGTCTTCTTTTGATTGTTTTGTGACTAACAAAAGAAAAAGAAAACTTTGTTCATCCATTCTCAGGTTTGCAATTCAAAGAAAAAGGGAGACCACGCTCCTAGGTGATTCACGTACGTGTTCGGATTGGAAGATCTCGCGGCACTGTTCACGATCATTGTTCACGGGTGGTACTGTTCACGATCACTGTTCACGCAGGTACTGTTCACGATCACTGTTCACGCGGTACTGTTCACAATCAATGTTCACGCGGGTACTGTTCACGGGCATCAGAAAAGATTTTGCGGATTACCAATCGACGTAAGTCAATCGGATCAAGCGTTAAGAGGTATTTAACTCTAACCGTATATATTTGAGTTTAATTAATTAAAAGGTTAAGGTTCAACTTTGAGAAAAATTTTAAAACCATACGAAATCTATTTTTCGTTTCTTCCGCTACGTTTTATATCAGATTTTTCCCTACATGTTATTGCTCAGTTTTGGTCCTAGAATTTCAATATATTTTTTTGTTTTGGGATTGTAACAAGAAGGGTGGCCTATCATCGCCATAATGTCCTTCTTGGTAGTTGCTAAGTTTTTTATTTATTTTGTTATTGTAATAAAAATTTTGCAGAAAAATATTGTATTAAAAAAAACTAAGGAATTTTATTGTTTAAAATTTTCTGTAATACATTCAAGTATTGAAGACTCGAATGTTTGAAGAATTGGAAACAACTGGAACAAGTTTGGGACTGTGCGAGCCATAGCAACAAACATGCATGCGAATGAGCAAACAGCCACAATTGTTGTGGCATGGGCTGCGCACAGCAGCCCTATGGAAGCCTATGGGCTGCGCATGGCAGCCTTTTATGGGGTTGTGGGGTGTGCACGCCCATGGGAGGCAGCCAAAGGGTGTGCAAACATTGGACGCATAAAGACTTGTTCGCTAAGAAATAAGTTTTTTTTGTATTCCAAATATTGTAATTTACTTGTTTTTCTAGGATGGACCAAAATTGTAGCTATTTATACTTTCATAAATAATGCAATGTTTGTCATTGTTTGATAACATGTGATATAGAATAGGAGTGTCACTCACATATCTCTTTTGGTATGAACATGCATTGAATGGTTTAGGTATCTAATTGGCATCTAGATAACTTGGTAAATCATTCTATGGAATTCGATCACACTCATTAAATAATTGAGTGGGAGAAGGTGTTATGGAACACCTATGGCCTCCAAGTTTAGTTGAGCTTTATGTTTCGTGTAATAACCCCCCAAGGGGTATTCATGAATGGAATTTAGCAAGATACTTCCTTACAAGGATAGACTAGACAATTAACCCAAACGATATCTACTCCCAAATGAGGGATATTAGTGAGGGAATATATTGAAGGTCGAAAACATGGTAACACATTCAATGTGATTTTATTAAAATCCTCCTAAGAGTTCTTGTTAATAAAATTGCAAGGCTAAAATTGAAAACGTTGGTTGTTATCTCAACAATTTGGTGGGACCTAGTCTTACCAGTAAATGGTGCGAACTCCCAAAGGAGGCGTGACATTTACGGATGTTGGATCACCGTTGAATTTTATGATTGAATTACTTAATTTAATTCAAGATAAATATTCGAAAGTGCTTTATCATGATTTTTTACTTATATAATTTTTGTTTTATTCAGAAATCATGACCCCATCCCTAATCAACATCCTGAAAGATAATACATTAACTGGTGATAATTATGTCACATGGAAAAGGAAAATTGGGCTATCGTTGCAATCTGAAAAGCATAAGTTCGTTTTGACAACTACTAAACCACCTGCTCCTACTAATTAATCTACTAGGTAGCAAAGAGACAAGTATAAGCAGTGGGAGACCTCAGATGAGATGGCCAAATGTTACATTATGGCCACCATCTCCGACGTGTTGCAACAGAAACATGAAGGAATGAGTTCTGCTGCCGATATATTTATAGTCTCTAAAGGAAATATTTTCTATGAGGTCCAGGACGACTAAGAGAGAGGCAGTGACTGCTTTCATGAATCTTAGGATGAAACCTGGACAGGCTGTGAAAGATCACACGATGAAGGTCATAGCACATCTCAACATTGCTGAACTCAATGGTGTTGAGATAGACGGTGACAAAAATTGACATGATTGTCAACTCACTGTCAAATTCCTTTGATCAGTTCAAGTTGGACTACACCTTGAACAATAAGGAATACACCTTGTAGGGCATGATGCAAGATGTTCAAAGTGCTGAAACGATCCTTGTGAAAAGCAAGGGTCAAGAGATTCATACTGTAGGTAAAGTTGCTACTGTTAAGACCCGTAAAACGGTCAAGAAACAACAGAAGAAAAAGCAACTAGGACCTACTAAGAAGGAGACAAAGAAAGTAACCAAGATCAAATGGAAGTGTTTCCTTTGTGGTGAAAAGGGACATTGGAAAATAAATTGCCCAAAGTCTCAGGACAAGAAGGAACAAGGTAATATTAATTATCTTGAAACATATTTTTTGGTGGATTATATGGATTCGTGGATCATAGACTTCGGAGCCACTAATCATGTTTGTTTTTCTTAACAGGGGTTCAAGGAAAGGAGAAGGCTTAATGAGAACGAATTCTACTTGCGCTTAGGCAACGAAGCATTAGTGTCTGCTAGTGCAGTGGGATATGTTAGAGTTAGTTTAGATTCTTATAGGCATTTAGATTTAATAGACAATTATTATGTACCTAAATTCAAGAAGAATTTAATTTTAGCTTCTTGTTTAAATAAATTTGGATATTCTGTTACTTTTAATAAAGCTTTTATTATTAGTAGGAATAACAAATTTGTTTGCAAAGGTACATTGGAAAACGGTTTATTCTATTTGCATAGCAACATCTCTCACTTGTTAGACACAGAATCAACGCAACCTAGTCATAAAAGAGTAAAATTATCAAAAGATGAAAATTACATATGGCATTTGGGCCTAGGTCATATTAACCTTGATAGGATCAAAAGATTGGTTAGTGATGGACCTTTAAGTGACTTAAAGGTTGATGATCTACCAACTTGTGAATCTTTTCTGGAAGGTAAGATGACCAAAAGGTCGTTCCGGACCAAAGGCACAAGAGCCACTAAATGTTTAGGATTGATACACACTGATGTGTATGGACCTATGAGCATTCAAGCTAGAGGTGGATATAAGTACTTCATCACTTTCACGGATGATTACTCAAAATTTGGCTATGTGTATCTCATGAGACATAAGTCGGATGCTTTTGAAATATTCAAAGCATTTAAAGCTGAAGCAGAAAATCAGCTTGAGAAACACATAAAAATCTTGAGGTCTGATCGTGGTGGAGAATATCTATCTGGTGAGTTTCAACAATATCTTATTGATAATGGGATAATTTCTCAATCTTCTGCGCCAGGTATGCCTCAACAAAATGGGGTTGCAGAAAGAAGAAATAGAACTCTTTTGGACATGGTTAGGACTATGTTGAGTTATTCAACTCTCCCTAATTCTTTTTGGGGATATGCTTTACAAATTGCTATGTACATTCTAAACGATGTACCATCTAAGTCAGTTCCTAAATCACCGCATGAGTTGTGGACTAGGCGAAAGCCTAATTTACAACACTTAAGGATATTTTGATGTCATGCGCACGTGTTAAAAGGAAAGACAGAAAAGATGGAGTCCTGTTCAGAAACATGCATATTTGTAGGGTATCCAAAAGGAAACAAAAGATATTATTTCTATAGCCCTTCAGATCTTAAAGTATTTGTTTCGAAAAATGCTAAATTTCTGGAAGAGGACTATATGAATAATTTTGTGTCTAAAAGTAGAATTGTCATGAATGAGCTTTCAGGAGATACAATTCCACAAGAGGTTTCACAACCTAGCCCAATTGTAAGTTCCGCACCAACACAAGATCAACAATCTACCATACCTCGACATAGTGGGAGGGTTAATAAACAACCTGAGAGATACATCGGTCTAGGATAATCTATAGAGAATCTCCCGGATGACGATGATCCCTACACGTACAAGGAAGCCATGGAACATGTTGATTGTCGCCATTGGCAAAAGGCAATGCAATGCGAAATTGAATCTATGTTCAAAAATAAAGTCTGGCTCTTGTGGACCTGCCTTAAGGGATAAAACCCATTAGGTGCAAGTGGGTATACAAGAGGAAGAGAGGAATGGATAGAAAGGTGGAAACCTTTAAGGCTAGATTGGTAGCTAAAGGTTACACATAGAAGGAAGGTAGCGATTATGAGGAAACCTTCTCCCCTGTGGCCATGCTTAAATCCATTAGGATACTCTTATCCATTCCGGCATCTCTAGACCTAGATATTTGGCAAATGGACGTCAAGACAGCTTTCCTTAATGGAAGTCTTGATGAAAGCATCTAAATGATGTAACCAGAAGGATTCATTGAAAAAGGCCAAGAGGAAAAGGTATGCAAGTTGCAAGGATCCATATATGGATTGAAGCAAGCAGCCAGATCCTGGAACATAAGGTTCGATCAAGCCGTGAAAAGTTTTGGATTTATTCAAAACCTTGACGAACCCTGTGTTTACAAAAGGATTAAAGACGACAAGTTGGTTTTCCTAGTTCTTTACATTGATGATATACTACTCATCAGAAACGATGTAGGTGTATTGACATCAATAAAAGAATGGTTAGCAAAACAATTTGATATGAAGGACAGAGGAGAAGCAAGTTATATTCTTGGTATCCAAGTCATAAGGGATAGAAAGAATAGAAAGATTGCATTATCCCAAGCTTCATACATAGATAAAATCTTATCTACATTTTCCATGCAAGATTCCAAGAAAAGTATGTTACCTTTCAGACATGGAATCAAACTTTCTAAGGAACAAGTTCCTAAGAATGAGCATGACGAGCAATTCACGAGTCGAGTTCTATATGCCTCGTGATCGTGCCTAAATTGTTGTATATTTCGGCCCTCATTCCTATTCCTTTGTCTCGTTCTTGAGTGTATTTTCTATATATTTTATGTCTTTTATGTCTAATAGGCTCGTTGGTGCTAATTGCAGGCAATAGATGTAATTCTGGTGTTAGAAGCTAGTTGCAGTGGATCCGGCAGAAAAGGGGAAAAAGGAAAGACAAAGGATCATAACCAGCTCTATAGTACGGGTCAAGTGCGGGTCGCAACCGCACTCCAACCGCACTCCTTGCCACAGCCGGGACCTGAATCATGAAGGAAAGATAGAGTGCGGGTTAATTGCGGGTCATCCAACCGCACTTCACCCGCACTATTGCTCAAGACAGAGGAGCTGATTCGTACCTGACAGATAAAAAGCGGGTAAAGTGCGGGTAATCCAACCGCACTCCACCCGCAATGTTGCCCAGATCAGAGAACTGAAGATGAAGAAAACCTTTACAGTGCGGGTACAGTACGGGTAATTCACCCGCACTCCACCCGCACTATGAGCGCGACAATTTCTTGTTTCAAGCTTAAGTGACCTATTTTTCCATCCTCTATAAATAGAAAAGGATGAGAACGAACCAGATGATCACCATATCTCCCAACACTTGTATTCTAAGCTAGTAATACATCTCCCTATCATCCAAACCATCTCTACTCAATCAAGGGCAACTAGGAGACTTGGATTCAAGCTTCAAGGAAGGAGATCAATCTTCAAGGGTTATCTCTACACTCTCTCTTAGTTATTTGTTTGTAATAGAACATGAGTAGCTAAAATACCCCACTATGGGGTTGATGTTATTTGTTTGATGGATATTTTGGGCTTTGTAAATAAACTCTATGTGTTACATTTATTCTATCTCTATATTTCATTCCATTGCTTGTATTGATTTCCATTATTGATTTGCTTGGATACACCCTCTTTGCATGTTGATTTGGATTACTTGAGTAGGCAATTAGGTTGTCTAATGCTCCATTGAATGGAAGGATTTCCGGAAATCCGGCTCTATAACCATGCCCTTAATCTAATCTTGAATTAGTGGCTTTCACTATACACTCTAGGTTAGCCACTTGTGAGAGAATTAGAAGCCTCCACTATACACCCTAGGTTGGCTACTTTAGTGATTTTACGAGAACTAACCTTCGAGTAGAATTCGGTTGATAACCTTGAGCCTCATCCAATCCCAACCGGGTGGCCTTCACTATACATCCTAGGTCAACCACTTGTGAGGGAATTGGAAGCCATCACTATACACCCTAGGATGGCTACATTAATCATAGGTTGAGCCATAGCTAGATAGATGAGCATTCATGGAACAAATCCCAATTGAGTAACTAGCCACTGTTGGTTGCTTAAGAGGGATTAATCGCTAGTAGGAGGTCTTCGCTAAACATCCTAGGTTGACCTTTTGCTAGAGGTATATACCACCACTATACATCCTAGGTTGGTTACATTTGTCAAAACGTACTTAATTGAGAGTTTGTTGCAATTGCCCCAATATTCACTTACGAGTACATCAACTTCGTAGTTCCATCATCATTCATTCATCACTCCATTGTCATCCCATTTTATTTTCTTTCATAGTTTAGTTTATATTATATCTTCATTCACCATCACTTTTACTTTTATGCCTACTAGTTATATTAATCCTAATCTTATCACCGCTACCCCGATCTAAGTGGACGACACCCGTGCTTACTGCTTTACTTGTATTTCTACTTGTGAATGCATCCCATAGGTTTTATAAATTGTTTTGACGGACGGTTTTCTGACGGCAAAAACTTTTCCATCAAATGGCGCCGCTGCCAGGGATCGGTGTGCGTAGTAGTGATTAGATTAGTTTTAATACTATTAGTTTATTAGTTGTTTTTAGTTTTGTTAGTTTTTTTTATTGCTTTGGTAGTTTCTGTTTTTGTTTGTTTCAGGACTCTATGGATTCTTTTTGGTAAAATTCAGGGTCAAGCTATGAGCCTAACGAGAATACCTACATCTCATCATTCCAGTCAAATTCCGTTGAAGATCAACTACGAAATTTCATGAAGAATCATGTGCGGGAGACTGAGCAGATGATAGCTTCTCAACAAGAGACTCAAGCCTTCATAGAAGAGAAAACCACCCACATGCTCGAATCCGCCCAGCAGTCCACCCCGGTAAATCAGAGTTGTTTCCAAGTTAAAGCAACCAAGCCGGTGGATTCCTCCAATTTCTCAAAAGAAGACATGTATAAGCTCTGAATAGAATTTGAAGTGGAGCGAAGCAAGAGAATGGACGAGATGGACAGGATGATCAAGATAAACCAAGAGCTTATGAGCGTGAGCACAGAGCTAGTGTTGGAAAGGGGTGTGTTGAAGGAAGAGAATGAAGCACTTCAAGAGAGAGAAGCCTTGGGAATGGAAAAGGCGAGTAATCTCCAAGAGTTGAACAAGAAACTATTATTTGAAGTGAAGATGCTCAAGGTTGAGAATGGTACTCTCTAGAAGACAAACGGTGAAGTCTCCGACAAGAACAAAGAATTGGAGGAACGACTTGAGAGATTTGAAGCCGAGAAGAGTACCGCATCGAAGGATTTGGAGAACTTAGTGAGGCTATCAAAAGATTTTGAAGATGAGATAGCTCACAAGTCAATGAAGATGCAAATGGAGGTTGATCAAAAAGCCAATGCCTTAGAGGAAGCAAAGGTAGCACTAAGCAAAAAGGAGGTGGAGGTCAAGGCGTTACAAGTGAAACAAATCAAACGTCCTCAAGACACGCATCAAAGAGGAGTTCCTCTAACTCTAATATCTTTTGCTTTGCATGTTCTAAGATAGATCACTTTATGGCTAAAAATTACAAGCCAAATCAACATAGGAAAACTAGAGGTCCTAGGAATAGATGGAGTCCACCTAGGGTCAAGCAAATATGGGTAAGGAAAGACCAAGTGCACTTATATAGAAACATGAAAAAGGAAAAGATAATGAAGTCACCTAAATTTATTTGGGTAGTGAAAAATAGAGAATTTCCTAACTTAGTCAAACCACCCTTAGAGGACCCTAGCCTCTCCATGAATGCATCCCATTGAATAACTTTGATGCTATGTAGTTAGTTTTATGTTTTATGTTGTTTAAATTCAATAAATTGTGATGTTGGGATAGTTTGGTTAGAATGTTATATTTTGTGGATATTTGCACATTGAATTTATTGATGATATTTGTAGATGAAAGAGCCGGAGGCTCTTGTGCAAGTATGAATGCATGTGCTTTATATTGTTTAATTCGGTTTGGGGGTTGTTCATGCCCCATTCCGTCAATTTTGACAAAATGCATGATGTTAAGCTTGACTTGTGCTTCAATGATATATTGCATGAATTGCCTGTATTTTGTGAGCCTTGTTTAAGTCATTTTTATTTTGTTGGGGCATTGATTGTGTTTGATTAGTGCCTAGGTTTGTTTGAGTCATGTTAGGTGCATGCCGCTAGGCCGGATTCTCTTGTCTTCAACATTGAGGACAATGTTGGGTTTTGGTTTGGGGGTGTAGAAGCCTTTTTGAGTCGTCTTTTGTGTCTTGAATCATTTTTGTATCTTATTTTTGAAAAAGTTGCTGCTTAGCCAGAATTTTGAGCTTATTTAGCTTGGTGAGATACCTGGAGCATAGTGTTTGTGGCGAGTGTGTGTATGCTTTGTGTGCTTATTCAATAACTCTTAGTCACTTTAGGGGTTTCACTTGCACTTCATGGGCTAGTCTCATCTTCTAGTGTCCAAGTTTAGGGAACTCGTTGCTCAAGCGTCTTGTTCTAATAGTGGAGATTTCCCTTGTGAGATCACAAACACAAGCCAAAAGCGTGTATATTTGAGGGAAAATGTTTTTCAAATCTGTAAACACTATTCAAACACCATGCATAGTCTCACTACATCAAAAATCATCATTTGTCATTGAACATGCATCATATATGTGGACTGCTTGACAGAAATTTTTATTCCCTTAGTAGATTGATCCTTTGAAATGATATTAGGCAATGTGTGTTTTAGCCACTCAAAAAGAAAGCCTAAATACTTCCCATTCCCGTAATATGTGTGCTCCCAAGCCAATTTTGAAGCCAAACACATATAGACTTTTCCTTTCTACACCCACGTTATCCATAACCCAAGCAACCTAAACACTTAGCCAACCCTCTCTTAATTGATCTTGTTGAGGCTTAGGAATGTAAAGTTGTGCTTTAATTTGATAAATGGCGTGTACCTAGGCAAGAATAATGAGTTGTTAAAATGTGCATAGTAAAAAGGCATGAAAAGAAAAGAAAAGAAAAGAAGCAAAAAGTAACAAAAGAAAAATATGCTTCAAATGCCTTGTGTAAATTGTAAATGCTACTCAAATGGGTAACATGAGTAGTTAAAGATTGCACGTAGAGTCTTATTGTATGCCTGGACGCCATATTGTATTTGGAAGTGCAGTTGCACGAGAAATTAAATGCTTAAGTGTAGAATGTATTGCCTTAACTTGGTTGATTAGTGCTTGTGCCTAAATTCTCATTCTTCTAATCACCATTCACCGTGGCCACATTACAACCAAATGGAAAGACCTAATTGATCTTAGGGGACGTCTAGATTGGGAATATTAGTTGATGAATGCTCTTTCCACGTTCATGACACGTGATTCTTTCATGAGACTCACTCACTTAAAACAGCATTTATTCTACACTAAATGTATGCAACTAAGTTGATTCAGTTACATAAATTCATTGGCATACATGTTGCATGAGTGTGAACCTAGGTTCTGAGAGGAAAGATAAGAGAAAATCCATGTGAGAACTTAGTGTCGAAGCGAATTATGCTCGAGGTGTGAGAGTTAGTTTCTGAGGCACGGGCATTTTAAGTGTGGGATTCGTGTTGTGCCAGTTTCCCTTGGGGTGTCTTCGAGTTGTTTAGAACATTTCGCATATGCTCATTCCTCACTCCCATTTGCTTTTGCGTATCTCTCTGCTAGTTGGTTCTGCAGCAAGTTTTTCTTTGTGTCTAGGAAAGTTTTTAGTTCGAGTCATTTTTAGTTTGTGTCTTATTTGTTTCGTTTTATGTTTGCTCGAGGACGTGCAAAGGTTTGGTTTGGGGGTGTTTGATCGTGCCTAAATTGTTGTATATTTCGGCCCTCATTCCTATTCCTTTGTCTAGTTCTTGAGTGTATTTTCTATATATTTTATGTCTTTTATGTCTAATAGGCTCGTTGGTGCTAATTGCAGGCAACAGATGTAATTTTGGTGTTAGAAGCTAGTTGCAGTGGTTCCGGCAGAAAAGGGGAAAAAGAAAAGACAAAGGATCATAACCAGCTCTATAGTACGGGTCAAGTGCGGGTCGCAACCGCACTCCAACTGCACTCCTTGCCACAGCCGGGACCTGACTCATGAAGGAAAGATAGAGTGCCGGTTAAGTGCGGGTCATCCAACCGCACTTCACCCACACTATTGCTCAAGACAGAGGAGCTGATTCGTACCTGACAGATAAAGTGTGGGTAAAGTGCGGGTAATCCAAGCGCACTCCACCCGCACTGTTGCTCAAGACAGAGGAGCTGATTCGTACCTGACAGATAAAAAGCGGGTAAAGTGCGGGTAATCCAACCGCACTCCACCCACACTGTTGCTCAAGACAGAGGAGTGGATTTACACCTGACACCAGAGTGCGAGTACAGTGCGAGTAAAGTGCAGGTAAAGTGCGGGTAATCCAACCGCACTCCACCCGCACTGTTGCCCAGATCAGAGTACTGAAGATGAAGAAAACCTTTACAGTGCGGGTAATTCACCCGCACTATGCGCGCGACAGTTTCTGGTTTCAAGCTTAAGTGACCTATTTTTCCATCCTCTATAAATAGAAAAGGATGGGAACTAACCAGATAATCACCATATCTCCCAACACTTGTATTCTAAGCTAGTAATACATCTCCCTATCATCCAAACCATCTCTACTCAATCAAAGGCAACTAGGAGACTTGGATTCAAGCTTCAAGGAAGGAGATCAATCTTCAAGGGTTATCTCTACACTCTCTCTTAGTTATTTGTTTGTAATAGAACATGAGTAGCTAAAATACCCCACTATGGGGTTGATGTTATTTGTTTGATGGATATTTTGGGCTTTGTAAATAAACTCTATGCGTTATATTTATTCTATCTCTATATTTCATTCCATTCCTTGTATTGATTTCCATTATTGATTTTCTTGGATACACCCTCTTTGCATGTTGATTTGGATTACTTGAGTAGGCAATTAGGTTGTCTAATGCTCCATTGAATGGAAGGATTTCCGGAAATCCGGCTCTATAACCATGCCCTTAATCTAATCTTGAATTAGTGGCTTTCACTATACACTCTAGGTTAGCCACTTGTGAGAGAATTAGAAGCCTCCCCTATACACCCTAGGTTGGCTACTTTAGTGATTTTACGAGAACTAACCTTCGAGTAGAATTCGGTTGATAACCTCGAGCCTCATCCAATCCCAACCGGGTGGCCTTCACTATACATCCTAGGTCGACCACTTGTGAGGGAATTGGAAGCCATCACTATACACCCTAGGATGGCTACATTAATCATAGGTTGAGCCATAGCTAGATAGATGAGCATTCGTGGAACAAGTCCCAATTGAGTAACTAGCCACTGTTGGTTGCTTAAGAGGGATTAATCGCTAGTAGGAGGTCTTCGCTATACATCCTAGGTTGACCTCTTGCTAGAGGTATATACCAACACTATACATCCTAGGTTGGTTACATTTGTCAAAATGTACTTAATTGAGAGTTTGTTTCAATTGCCCCAATATTCACTTACGAGTACATCAACTTCGTAGTTCCATCATCATTCATTCATCACTCCATTGTCATCCCATTTTATTTGCTTTCATAGTTTAGTTTATATTATATCTTCATTCACCATCACTTTTACTTTTATGCCTACTAGTTATATTAATCCTAATCTTATCACCGCTACCCCGATCTCAGTGGACGACACCCGTTCTTACTGCTTTACTTGTATTTCTACTTGTGAACGCATCGCATAGGTTTTATAAATTGTTTTGACGGACGGTTTTCTGACGGCAAAAACTTTTCCATTACCTCGACAGTTGGAAGTCATATGCAATGCTTTACACTAGACCAGATATTTGTTTTGTTGTTGGCATAGTTAGCAGATTTGAATCGAAACCTAGTCCTGATCACTGGACAGCAGTCAAGCATATTTTCAAGTATCTCAGGAGAACAAGAGATTATATGCTTGTATACTCTGTAGGGGATTTAATTACCGTCAGGTATACAAATTCTGATTTCCAATCGGATTCTGACTCTAGAAGATCAACATCAAGATATGTGTTTACACTTGGAGGAGGGCCAGTCATATGGAGGAGTATCAAGCAATCTTGTATTGCTGATTCCACCATGGAAGCTAAGTATGTAGCCAGCATGCGAAGCTACTAAAGAGATTGTTTGGCTCCGCCAATTCTTGATTGACTTGGAACTGGTTCCTGATGCGAATAACCAGATCATTATCTATTATGACAATAGTGGAGCGGTGGCTAATTCGAGAGAACCAAGAAGTCATAAGAGAGGCAAACACATTGAAAGAAAGTATCATCTTATGAGGGAAATTGTGCATAGGGGTGACTTGACGATTACCAAGATCGCTTCAGCAGAAAATCTTACGGATCCCTACACAAAGGCTCTTCCACATAAGAGTTTTGATGGGCATTTAGAGAACATGGGGATGAGAGATATGACACTTGCTATAGCGCAAGGTGGGGGAGATTGTTAGGATTATGATCAATAGCAAGAGTGTAATGATGTATTTGACAATCTTTTCATATTAATAAAGTGATTTCTAGTTTCACAAATCTTATAGCATTTATAGTTTAATTATTATAATTGTCAAAAGTAAATAATCATAAGGTCAAAAGACTATGAGAGATGAAGAATTGTTCATACATCTGGATATGTATGAGGTAGACACAATTCTTTAGTTAGTCTTGAACAATGTTCACAACTTAAGATAAAGGTTGGGCGCCTTTACCTTGTTAAAGTTGTAGATTCTTTTGCTAGCATTTGAGTGGGATCAAATGTGTTATGATGAGTCTAAATTCATCAAAGTGTAGTGTCTTTGGGTAAAAGAAACTAGTGCACTAGGTGCATTGAATAGGATCACAGTGAAATACTTTATCCAGAACCGTCAATGGATAAATGTTTTCACTTGAGGACAATCAGAGAGTCTATCTCAATCCTAAGATAAATGATGGACTTATGGTTACAAGTGTTATCATTTGAGCTATCAATGAGTACCATTATATAGCATAGTCTATCCTCGATAGTTTGGTGGTATTCATTTGTTAATCGATAAAGGACTTCATTTATAAATATGGACATCGTGGCTCCATTTATTAAATGTGGGTAGAATATCATCATATGGATGTTTTGAGGTATTGGATATTAAATCTTAACGTTAAGTTTTCAATAGTGTCTATTGAAATATGGCTTCTAGACAAGTCAAAATATCCAAGTTCAAAATGTGGTCATATGGGTAAATATGGTAACTTGGAGAGCTATAGGCGGTCTATGAGCTCTTGGCGATTACTGGTATTCTCCACGAGGATACACTATCTCCATTAAGATTGTCTAGGGTATGAATGAGCAATATTAACT
This sequence comes from Dipteronia sinensis, assembly GCA_033220585.1. NCBI lineage: Eukaryota > Viridiplantae > Streptophyta > Magnoliopsida > Sapindales > Sapindaceae > Dipteronia > Dipteronia sinensis. The sequence goes on along the minus strand of CM065643.1, from coordinate 26,871,804 downwards.
TATTCTATCTTTATTTAAGAGTTCAATTTTAGTTCTTTAGTGGAATGAACTAAAATTAATAGATCGAACCTAAGTGAATCATTTGTTGATTGTGATTAGGTTATGTCTATTGGAGCTTAAATTTAGATAGCCCGCCAAGATCTCCAATTCACACGAACTTGCATGGATCACTTGATATATTCTACCGGACCAATTTATGGGTCCATCTAGAATTGTATTAAGGCATGTGGACTTGTTTCTTTTAGTAAGAATGGGTCTAGTTCACATGTGGAATTTTTATTAAGGTCCAATGGATTTAATAAAATAAAAAACAATATTGGCCCTCATATATATTGGCTTGGCCGGCAAGGGACTATTTATTAGTCTTATTTATTGTTTTTATTTTATTATTTAATTAAATGGAAATTAATTAATTAATTAATTATTTAATTATTTAATTAAAAGTCAAAATCTTTTTCTCAGTAGGAGATGGTCTCCTAGAGTCATATTATTGTTGGTAATATGATAAGTATCAAATACTATATTTGATAAGTAGATAAAAAAAGGAATTTATTTATCTAGTCAATTAGGATGTATTTGATTTCGATTAGAAAGTTTTCGATTTAGTCACAATTTAATTATATTCAATAATTGGTTATTGAATAAATACACTATTTGAGTTGGATTAGGAGTCTTGGTGTGGAAAAAAAATCTTTTTTGAAAAAGGATTCGTTGTCACTAAGTAAATCCACCTAGAGATAGGATTCTTGACCACCAAGTAAATTCTCTTTAGGAAAGGATTTGTATACCTATATATATATATATATTATTAAATTCGGGATTAATAATGTGAGTTAAAAAATTTTATTATGAGTTTTTATTAATAATGTGAGTTTTTCTTTTGAAAGAAAGAATTTTTATTCTCTTACTTTTGAATAAAAAAAAATCCAACTCAAGAAAGGGGTGTAGAATTCGGCCATAGAGAAGAAGAATAAGGAGCGTTTTATTTTTGATAGTATATTAGAAGCTTTTACATCAAAAGGCTTAATGTACAAGATCGAATTAGGGTTCACGTGAGTTTTCGATTAAAAGATTGAGAATTCACAAGTGACCAAACGTTCTTTATTTTCTCTACGAGGATTATTGTGATTAACAAAAAGAATAAGATTTTTGTTTCCATTCTGGAGTTGTTGAGAACATCCTGGCTTGCCTTAAGTAGGGGTACCTTCCTAGCATGATTCTTCCTGGAGTTGTTGGAAGCTCCTACTAGAATGGGACCTCCGCTGATAGTATGGACTATATAGATATGTTCCATCATGTCTTTCCCCTTCACATTCCTTTTCTCCTCAACTTCAATGATCTTTGCCTATACCTCCTTCCCTACCCGGATGGTGTCACGTACCTGCTGTAGGAATTCAACCAGACAACCTCATCTTACCAGTCTTTTGATGTGGTTATGAAGGCTTTAACATTCTGACGTGTTTTGTCCCACATCTTCATGGAAGTCACAGTACTTATAGCGGTTTCGTTGGTTAGCTGCTACCTTCATAGGACCGGGCTTCCTAAGCAACCACTTATCTCGAATGGCGAGGTATATGGTCTCTCAGGAAGCATTGAGAGGGGTGTAATGACTGTATCCTTCCTCCTCTCTAGCTATCCGCGCTACTTCCCTTGGTAGATGCGTCGCTCTAGGAAAGTCCTTCTGGTTAGGTACTGCTCCTGCTGTGGCGGGAAGGGTGGCGGCTGGTACGCATATCAGTTGGGAGGTTGATTCTGAACCTTCTGAACCGGCCAAGGCTTAGGTGCTTCATTCTTCGGACGCTTGGAAGATCTCAAGTCATCATGCTACATTTTGACTCTGAGCTGCTCATCGATTTCCACATGCTCCAAGGCCCTCTCATAAGCCTCTTGTCATGTCTCATAAGGTGCTTCACAAAGGATTGCAAAGCCTCCCATTGGTTTCTTCAAAAGTTGGCCAGGGTATCCTTCTCTGTAAAGACTACCATCTGGACCACTTCTTTATGGAACTTCTCAACATAGGACCTCAGTGATTCTCCCCGCTCCTAAAGCATGTACTGGAGTAGGATGAGATCCTTGGGGCGAGGTTTAATTCCCTAGAACTGAGCACAGTAATAAGTTGTTAAAAATGTTGGAAAAAACTTTCGGCGGAAGAGAAAATTGGGTTGGTATATTTTAAAATTTTTCCTTTTAAAAGAAAGAACCTTAACCCTTGATTTATTAACATATATTAAAAGTATCATACATTTTTAACGTGACGATTGATGTTGCGTCGATTTGAATCTGCTTGCTTCGTAATTGAATCCGTAAGATCTTCCAATCCAATCACGAAGAACGTGAATCACTTAGGAGTGTGGGCTCCTTTTTTTTTTTTGAATTGTAAACCTGAGGATGGAAAAACAAACCTTTTTATTTTGTTAGTCACAATAATCCTCCTAGAGAAAATAAAGAACGTTTGGTCACTTGTGCATTCTTAATCTTTTTAATCAAGAACTTCGCATGAACCCTAATTCGATATTTTGCATAAAGACTTTTGATGTAAAGGTTTCTAGTGCACTATCAAAAATAAAACGTTCATTATTCTTCTTTTCTTTGGCCGAATTCTACACCATTTTCTTGAGTTGTAAGTTTTTTTTTTATTACTCAAAAGCAAGAGAATAAAAAATTTCTAAAAAAACTTCTTCTTTGAACTACTCATCAAAAATGAATTTGATGATATATATATATGGTGGCCAAATATCTCCTACATTGTGGAGGATTTGATTTCACCAAAACCTTATCAACTTAGTAGTTCAAACCTACTCCAACTCATGAGTATATTTATCCAATAATAAATTATTGAATATCAATTAAAAATTGTGACTTTATCAATAACTTCCTAATTGATTATCAATTAGAGTTTTGATAGATATCAAATACTTCCTAATTTGACTAAATAAAGAAAACCTTCTTATTTATCCACTTATCAAATAAGGTATTTGATACTTATCATACTATTAACAATAGTATGCCACTAAGAGTCATTCTCCTAGTGTACTACTAACAATAGTATGACACCAAGAGTCCTTCTCCTAGTAAGAAAAAGATTTTGACTTTTAATCAAATAATTAATTAATAAATTAATTAGTTTCATTTGATTAAATAATAAAATAAAGCAATATATTAGGCCAATAACATAGCCTTGCCACCCACGTATATATATAGGCAATATATATTGTTTTTCCATTTTATTAAATCCATTGGACTTTAATAAAAAGTCCACATGTGAACTAGACTCATTCTTACTACAAAAGAAACAAGTCCACATGCCTTAATTTAGTACATTAATATAATCTAGCAGCCCATTTATTTAAAATGTGCAAATTATATTCTTAATGTATTAATGGAATCATAAACGCACCCTATTAGGGCCGCCTAAGGATTCCTACATCCTTGGCCGCCCATCCCATGTATTTGAAGAGTTACTGCATGTCTTGATCACACATGACCGCACCTCTCCAAAACTTTTTGGATTCCGACATCTAAAAACAATTCTAGATGGGCCCATAAACTGGTCCGGTAGAATATATGAAGTGATCCATGCAATTCGTGCAGATTGGGGATCTTGGCGGGCTATCTAAATTTAAGCTTTAATAGACATAACCTAATCACGATCAACAAATGATTCACTTAGGTTCGATTTAAATTGAACTCTTAAATAAAGATAGAATAAGTCAATGTTTCTCATTCGTACCCTAGACAACCTTATTGGAGAAGTGTATCCTGGTGAAAAATATCAGTAATCGCCAAGAGCTCATAGACCGTCTATAGCTCTCCTAGTTACCATATTTACTCATATGACCATATTTTGAACTTGGATATTTTAACTTGTCCAGAAGCCATGTTTCAGTAGACACTATCGAAAACTTAACGTTAAGATTTAATATCCAATACCTCAAAATATCCATATGATGATATTCTACTCACATTTAATAAATGGAGCCACAATGTCCATATCTATAAATGAAGTCCTCTATCGATTAACAAATGATTACCATCAAACTATCGAGGATAAACTATGCTATATAATCGTACTCATTGGTAGCTCAAATGGTAACACTTGTAACCATAAGTCCATCATTTATCTCAGGATTGAGATAGACGCTCCTATTGTCCTCAAGTGAAAACTTTTATCCACTGGCGATTCTGGATAAAGTATTTCACTGTGATCCTACTCAATGCACCTAGTGTCCTAGATTCTTTTGCCCAAAGACACTACACTTTAATGATTTTAGGCTCATCATAACACATTTGATCCCACTCAAATGCTAGCAAAAGAATCTACAACTTTAACAAGGTAAAAGCTCCCAACCTTTATCTTAAGTTGTGAATATTGTTCAAGACTAACTAAAGTATTGTGTCTACCTCATACATATCCAGATATACAAACAATACTTCATTTCTCATAGTCTTTTGACCTTATGATTATTTACTTTTGACAATTATAATAATTAAACTATAAATGCTATAAGATTTGTTAAACTAGAAATCACTTTATTAATATGAAAAGATTGTCAAATACATTATTACACTCTTGCTATTGAGCATAATCCTAACAATCTTCCACTTGCTCCATAGCAAGTGTGTCATATCTCTCATTCCCATGTTCTCTAGCCGCACATCAAAACTCTTCTGTGGTAGAGCTTTTGTAAAGGGATCCGCCAGATTTTCTGCTGATACGATCTTGGTATTCATCAAATCACCCATATGCACAACTTCCCTCAGAAGGTGATACTTCCTTTCAATGTGTTTCCCTCTCTTATGACTTCTTGGTTCTCTTGAATTAGTCATTGCCCCACTGTTGTCACAGTAGATAGTGATCTACTTATTCGCATTAGGAACCACTTCCAAGTCAATCAAGAATTGGCGGAGCCAGACTGCCTTTTTAGCATCTTCGCATTCGGCAACATACTCAGCTTCCATGGTGGAATCAGCAATACAGGATTGCTTGATACTCCTCCATATGACTACGCCTCCTCCAAGAGTAAACACAGATCCTTATATGGATTTCTTTGAGTCAGAATTCGACTGGATACTAGAATCTGTATACCCAAGGGGGATTAAATCCCCTTCAGAGTATATAAGCATATGATCTCTCATTCTCCTGAGATACTTGAAAATATGCTTGATTGCCGTCCAGTGATCAGGACCAGGTTTCGATTGAAACCTGCTAACTTTGCCTACAACAAAACAAATATTTGGTCTAGTGCAAAGTATTGCATACATGAGACTTCCAACTGCCGAGACATATGGAATCCTACCCATGAATTGCTCTTCATGCTCATTCTTAGGAACTTGTTTCTTAGAAAGTTTGATTCCATGTCTGAAAGGTAACATACCTTTCTTGGAATCTTACATGGAGAACCTAAACAAGATTTTATCTATGTATGAAGCTTAGGATAATGCAATTGTTCTATTCTTTCTATCCCTTATTACTTGGATACAAAGAATAAAACTTGCTTCTCCTAAGTCCTTTATATCAAATTGTTTTACTAACCAATCTTTTACTGATATCAATACACCTACATCGTTTCCGATGAGCAGTATATCATCAACGTAAAGAACTAGGAAAACCAACTTGTCGCCTTTAATCCTTTCGTATACACAGAATTCGTAAAAGTTTTGAATAAATCCAAAACCTTTCACAGCTTGATCGAACCTTATATTCCAGGATCTGGATGCTTGCTTCAGTTCATAAATGCTTTCGTCTTTCCTCTTGGCCTTTTTCAGTGAATCCTTCTGGTTGCATCATATAGATGCTTTCGTTAATACTTCCATTAAGGAAAGTCGTCTTGACGTCCATTTGCCGAATCTCTAGGTCTAGAGATACTGCAATGGATAAGAGTATCCTTATGGATTTAAGCGTGGCCACAGGAGAGAAGGTTTCCTCATAATCGATACATTCCTTCTGTGTGTTACCTTTAGCTACTAATCTAGCTTTAATTGTTTCCACCATTCCATCCATACCTATTTTCCTCTTCTATATCCACTTGCACCCAATGGGTTTTATCCCTTTAGGCAAGTCTACAAGAGACCAAACTTTGTTTAAGTATATAGACTAAATTTCAGATTGCATTGCCTTTTGCCAATGGAGACAATCATAATCCTTTATCGCTTCCTTGTACGTGTAGGGATCATCGTCGTCCGGGAGATTCTCTACTGATTCTCCCAGACTGATGTATCTCTCGGGTTGTCTATTAAACCTCCCATTACGAAGAGGAATGGTAGGTTGTTGAGCTTGTGATGGTGCGGAACTTACAATTGGGCTAGGTTATGAAACCTCTTGTGGAATTGTATCTCCTGAAAGCTCATTCAGGACAATTCTACTCTTAGGCACAAAATCATTCATATAGTCGTTTTCCAAAAATTTAGCATTTGTCAAGATAAATAATTTAAGATCTGAAGGACTATAGAAATAATATCCTTTAGTTCCTTTTGGATACCCCACAAATATGCATGTTTCTGAACGGGACTCCATCTTTTATGTCTTTCTTTTTAACACATGCGCTGGATATCCAAATATCCTAAAGTGTTGTAAACTAGGCTTTCACCCAGTCCTTAACTCATGCGGTGTTTGAGGAACCGACTTAGATGGTACATCGTTTAGAATGTACATAGCGGTTTGTAAAGCATATCCCCAAAAGGAATTAAGAAGTGTTGAATAACTCAATATAGACCTAACCATGTCCAAAAGAGTCATATTTCTCCTTTCTGCCTCCCCATTTTGTTGAGGTGTATCTGGCGTAGAAAACTGAGAAATTATCCCATTATCAATAAGATAGTGCTGAAACTCACCGGATAGATATTCTCCACCACGATCAAATCTCAAGATTTTTATGTGTTTCTCAAGCTGATTTTCTAATTCAGCTTTAAATGCTTTGAACATGTCAAAAGCATATGACTTATGTCTCATGAGATACACATAACCAAATCACGAGTAATCATTTGTGAAAGTGATGAAGTACTCATATCCACCTCTAGCTTGAATGGACATAGGACCACACACATCAATGTGTATTAATCCTAAACATTCTCTTGTGCCTTTGGTTGTGAACGACCCTTTGGTCATTTTACCTTCCAGACAAGATTCACAAGTTGATAGATCATTAACCTTTAAGTCACTGAAAGGTCCATCACTACCCAATCTGTTAATCCTATCAAGGTTAATATGACCTTGGCGTAAATGCCTTAGGTAAGTTTCATCTTTTGATAATTTTATTCTTTTATGATTAGGTTCCGTTGATTCTTTGTCTAACAAGTGAGAGATATTTCTATGCAAATGGAATAAACCATTTTCCAATGTACCTTTGTAAACAAAATTTTCATTCTTACTAATAATAAAACCTTTATTAAAAGTAACCGAATATCCAAATTTATTTAAATAAGAAACTGAAATTAAATTCCTCTTGAATTGAGGTACATAATAAATGTCTATCAAATCCAAATGCCTACTAGAATCTAAATTAACTCTAATATCTCCCATAGCATATGCAGAAACCAACACTCCGTTGCCTAAATGAAATTTGAATTCATTATCATTCAGCTTTTTCCTTTCCTGGAACCCCTTCTTTGGTAGGTCCAAGTTGCTTTTTCTTATGTTGTTTCTTGACCTTCTGACGGGTCTTAACAGTAGCAACTTTACCAACCATATGAATCTCTTGACCTTGCCTTTCATAAGGATCTTCTCAGTGCTTTGAACATCTTGCATCAGGCCCTGCGAGGTGTATTCCTTATTGTTCAAGGTGTAGTCTAACTTGAATTTATCAAAGGAATATGACGGTGAGTTGACAATCATGTCAATTTTTGTCTCACCATCTATCTCAGCACCATTGAGTTCAGCAATATTGAGATGTGCTATGACTTTCATCATGTGATCTTTCACAGCCTGTCCAGGTTTCATCCTAAGATCATAAAAGTAGTCACTTCCTCTCTCTTAGTCGTCCTGGACTTCATAGCAAACATCTCCGCTAGAGACATCATTATATCAGCTGCAATACTCTTTCCTTCATGTTGCTGTTGCAACACGTCGGAGATTGTGGCAATAATGTAACATTTGGCTATCTCATTTGAGGTCTCCCACTACTTACACTTATCTCTTTCATGCTTAGTAGATTCATTAGTTGGAGTAGGTGGTTTAGGGGTAGACAAAACAAACTTATACTTTTCAGATTGCAACAACATCCCAATTTTCCTTTTCCATGTGACATAATTATCTCCAGTTAAAATATTATCTTTTAGGATGTTGATTAGGGATGGGGTCATGATTTCTAAATAAAACAAAAATTATATAAGTAAACAATCATGATAAAGCACTTTCGAATATTTATCTTGAATTAAACATAATAATTCAATCGTAAAATTCAACGGTGATCCAACATCTATAAATGTCACGCCTCATTTGGGAGTTCGCACCATTTACTAGTTGGACTAGGTCCTATCTAATTGTTAACATAACAACCACCGTTTTCAATTTTAGCCTTATGATTTATGTTGACAATAACTATTGGGGGGACATCAATAAAACCACATTGAGTGTAATACCAAGTTATCGACCTTCAAGATATTCCTTCACGAAAATCCCTCCTTTGAGAGTAGATGTTGCTTAAGTCAATTGTCTAGTCTATCCTTTTAAGGATGTGTCTTGCTAAATTCCATTCATGGATACCCCTTGGGGGGTTATCACACGAAACATAAAGCTCAACTTATCTTGGAGGCCATAGGTGTTCAAAACACCTTCTCCTACTCAATTGTTTAAGGCGTGTGATAGAATTCCATAGAATGATTTACCAAACTATCTAGATGCCAATAAGATACATAAACCATTCAATGCATGTTCATCAAAAGAGATATATGAGTGGCACTCCTATTCTATATGACATGTTATCAAACAATGATAAACATTGCAATATTTACAAGAAATAAATAGCTACAATTTTGGTCCATCCTAGAAAAGCAAGTAAATTACATTTGTTTGAAATAAAAGAAATCCTAACTTGGCGTTCAAGTCATCAAGCGGTCTGAAAAATACAAACATAGTTAATTTGCCTTAAGCTAACCTCGAGGGGGGTAAATAAGTTAGTACACCTTTTTCACTTCCTTGAAACAAACAAAAGTTTGTCCTTCTAAGTTGCTTGTATCACACTTCAAAACAATCACAAGCAATATCAATTCAAATTAAAGATATGCTTATTCAAACAAGATCAATGTAAACATTAACTTGTATGTGATACAAACACAAATATCACTTGGCTTTAATTCATAAAGCTCCAACACAAACAAAGTTGATATGATATGATTGTCACTTACAAAGATATCAACTAAGATAAATATACCAATACATATACAAATATAAGGAGATGAGGATAGAGAAAATCAACACATGATTTTTACATGGTAAAACCTCCTAAGAGGAAACACCCACGGGTTGATTCCACAACCACCGGCAAACAAATCCACTAGTAAGATAAAAAGATAAAATCTCTCAAGTGACCACTTCACCAAGAAAGCTACCATTTGACCCTACACAATGAATATGATGCCACCTTGCACAAATTGAAGATTCACTCTTAAAATGTGACTTCCAATGCACAATCAAAAGAATCACTCTAAGGAATGTGACTTCCAATGCACAACATGAAGATTCACTCTCCAAGTGTGACTTCCAATGCACAAATCAAAGATTCACTCTAAGAAATGTGACTTCCAATGCACAACATGAAGATTCACTCTCTAAGTGTGACTTCCAATGCTCAAGTCAAAGATTCACTCTAAGACATGAGACTTCCAATGCACAATTTGAAGATTCACTCTCCAAATGTGACTTCCATGCACAAATCAAAGATTCACTCTATGAAATGTGACTTCCAACCTTTTCACAAGGCATGTGATCTAAGTGAATGCAAACGATGTAAACACATACGACATAGTATATATGATCAATATATCCTATGGAAACTAGAAATGAACAATTAAGCACATGACATATGTTTTTCTAGTTTACAATCCTAAAAACAATTCAATCACACTCAATGATGCATGTACATATGAAATGTGTGGATTAGACATAAAACATGAAGAACTAGATATTTGTCATCAAAAGCACAAATCAATTGTATCTAGATTCTTGTAACATGAACTAATAACCTAGAGTATGTGAAACACCTAACACATACAAAAAATCTAGATTATGTTCAATTCACATAATAATGATAAAATCAATTTGATAAAATCAAAATTGAAACTCTAGCCAAATAATATAACTTAGATTCTCAAGATAATCAATTAAATCCAATCAAGTTCTAAATCATCAATCAAATATGTTATTTCAATAAATCTTCAACTAAAAGGATCTAGCACATGAAAAGACTATCAATCAACAAAATCAAGTCAATAAACATACAAGATAGTCCTAGATTTGAAGCTAGCACAATACGACATCTCAAACATGTGAAAACATAGATTTAGAAAAAACCTAACTCAACATGTTAATCAATTGAAGCTCAATCTAGCTTTATTAGAGATCATTTCTCTAATCAATGATTATACATCAAAAAAAAATATATATATATATATACATATATAAAAGAAGAAACCCAAGACAATTGAAGAATTGAAGATCAAGAACAAGATAGAAATCAATACCTTGAAAGAAAAACGTGCAGCTTCGTTTTTATGAGTAGACCTACCAAAAAACTCAATCTATTGACTCCAAACTCTTATGGAAATGATAGAGGACTGGTAGAAAAATATTCTCAAATTTGAATCACTCAAAACGAACTCCAAATGAGAAAGTTATGGTGTTTGGAAGATGAGAAAATTTGGAGAGAAAATTCTGCACTTGTGTTTTTCAAAATTTTCTTCTTGAAATGAAATGAGAGGGAAGTGAATATTTAAAGAGGGAAACAAAGAAAGGAAAGAACCAACCAATGGGGGCCTGCCATATTGGATCCCCATGAAGGTGCATGGGCCCTGTAAGGACCTCGATTTTATGATTGGCTTATTTCATGACAAACCACACCACATTGGGGATGATTGTGTAATGGGTAGCTTAGGTCCGTATTGGCAAGTTTCCAAGCATCTCCATGACTTCAAGAGCAAAAGGTATACTCACTTGACTTTGTCTCTTGAAGAGTTTAGGTGCACACACACACTTCATGCATGTTTTGTTTATCTTGCATTTGTGTTCTTTATTGTTTATATAAGTGTGCATCCTTTTCAAAAACACTCACTAGCTTGCATTAGATATCATATCTTGCATTGTATCTCATTTGATAACATGTTTGACATGTTAATTGTGCTTCATTGTGTGCATCTCACTCACTTCACACTTGCACAACATTCATGTAAGATAGACTTTTTTCTTGAGTGTTAAAAAGGGATTTTTCCCTTTAGCGCGGCTTAGACTGCTCGGCAGGCTCTGCTTGCACCGCGGCGCATGGAGCGGTATTCTCCAGTGCAGTCATGCGCGACGGTGGACCGCGACCTGTGCATTTGCATGTACAGCAGTCCCAACCGCGGTGTTGTCCAGACGGTGCACTGCTATATGTACCGCGGTCTGGACACTTACCTGTGCCGCGGTCTAGCAAGCGGTTTTGACGGGATTCTGTTTCCCAAGTTCAAAACAATGTATTTTTAACTAGGGCTTCATATATATTCTTCCTCTTCTCTTCTTGGCCGACCAAGAGCTCAGAAAATCATTTTTAGAGAGAGGTTAGAGCTTCTAGAGAGAGAAAGCTTCAAGAAAGCATCTTTGACTCTCCAAACCCAAAACCTATCTCCATATTGCATCATTCAACATCATTTGAGCATGGGTCTTCATTGTTTCATGACTAGGTAAGCAAGAACTTCTTTGAATATCATTTATTGTTCTTCTTACTCTAGATTAGCTATTTATTGCATGATTAAATACCTAGACTCTACTTTATTGCATATTTATGAGTCTTGATAACATGATTGGGTTTGAATTTTGATAGCTTAATTGATTAGGTCTTTTTTGCCTAAAAGCTAGGTCATAAACATTCATTTGTGATTCATTGATAACTAGGTTGAAATATTGATTCTTAATCAACTAGTTAAGCTTATTGAATGTTTATGCATATTTTGTGTAACAATTAGTTTGTTGGAAATTCTCTACAAATCTAATTGAGTTTGATTGTTGATAGACTTTTGTCTAAGACTTGCATTTAGTAAATGATTAAATGTCTTGTCTCAATCACATGAATATATGCTAAGTTTATGTTGAATACATTGTCAGCATATTTGTTGATTCATTGTGATTGTTGTGATAGCTAGCATTGGTTGTTATTGATAACATCTAGCTAAGTCTTTATGCCTTGCATTTAGATATTTGACAACTTGGATTTGTTTCTACAAACTCCTAGTTGAGCAATTTGTGTTGTCTAGCATAATTTGCATTGAGCATCATTTACATGATCACATAGACACATAATTCTCTTCATTGAGTCAAAGTCTTATGGCTTCGGGGTGAAGTTGCACAAGCATTGAAGTCTTGCAACCAAGTTGTGGTTAGCAAGCATCGGTCAAGAGCCACTGTAAAAGGCCTGCGAGTAGAGTAGGAGGTGCTCACGCCAAGAGTAGTGTATCAGTGGATATCACTAGGGATTGAACCAAGAGTGGCGAGTGGTAGTGTCCATAGCCTGAGGTTATCTAGAGTGAGAGTTCGAGTATCACTTGAGGGTGTAACTTTTTACTCATATAGTGGATTTCTGTGATCGTGTGTGGCTAGAAGGATAGCCCGTGGTTTTTCCCTTGTCGAAGGGTTTCCACGTAAAAATCAAGTTTATTCCGCACTTTACACTTGATTTTGTATGTTTGTTTATGTTGGGTTATATGTTTAATATTGACTAATCGAAAAAGTTGGTAATAATCGATTAACAACCCATTCACCCCCCCCCCCCCCCCCCCCTCTAGGTTGTAGACACACGTTAAGAGCTGTATTTTCAATTGGTATCAGAGCAGGGTTTCTAGACATATTTAGGTGATCCTTACTCTTGCTTGTGTGTCTTGCATTTGTGTTTATTTTGTTGGTTGCATTCATTTGCATTCATCTCATTCCCTAAACACTATGAGTGGTATTGAGATGATAGAGGGTGATTTGACCTCCAAAGTTGAGAGGGAGATATATGACTCCGATGAGGAGATGACTCTTATGGTTGAGAGATTTAAGAGATTTACAAAATCTCAAAAGAAGGGCATGACCTCTAAGGTGAAGGAGGAAAAGAAAAAGTCAAGGAAAGATGACCTTTGCCTTGAGTGTGGTGGAGTTGGCCACCTTGCCTCCATGTGTGGTAACTTGAAGTACAAGAAGGGAGGAGAAACTATGATCGCTACTCTGAGTGATAGCGAAGTTGAAGTAGTTGAAGAGTGCTCCACAAGCTCGGTTGCTAGTGAGATCAACTACTTCGCATTTTCGGGTTCCTACCATGAAGAAACTCAAGCCATCACCAAATGTTTATCACTTGAAGATTTCAAGATGGGTGGCCTTGAACTTGGAAACCGAAGAGGAGCATGCTTGAGTGAAACAAGCCTTGATGATATGACTCTCACAAGCATAAGTGGGAGAAGCCTTGATTGTGATGGCTCATGCTCCGGGAACTCTTGTGACAACATGGTGTATAACCAAGAGTTCATTGACTTTCTTCAAAAGTCCTTGAAGGAGAGAGAAAATGATATCCTTAGATTGGAAAAGTATAATCTTCAATTAAAGGCTAAGTTAGATGACTCCTCGAAGACGGACATGATTGATGTGTCCAAGTACGAAAAGGAGATTGAAGATTGCCACCAAAGGATAAAGGCAATAAAGGATGAACTTGCCATCAAAGATAATTCCTTGAAGATTGTCAAGGAAAGAGAGATGAGGTGTCTTGAAGAACTAAAAAAGGCCAAGATTAAACAACCTCAAGCTCAAGGCAAAAGCAAGGCCATATCCAAGCAACCTTCAACTCAAGGGAAGTCCTCACAAGCCTTGGCAACCCAACTAAAGCCTAGGCAATTCAAGAAGAAAGGACAAGTCCTTGAGAAGTCTATCACCTCCTCCAACAAGCCAATTATGGAGAAAGGAGGTGATCTCAAGAGGCATGATCAACCGACTCAACCACATCTACAAGCAAAACCACAAAGGTGCCACAAATCGGCTCAAGCTCCAAGGAAAAGCAAACTGATGCACCATCAAAGACAACCTCATCAACATGGCGATGCCTTGATGAGATCTCAATGCTATGGTATAAATCCTTACTTTGTACCTACTTGTCATTATTGTGGTATGATTGGTCACTTAAGACCAAATTGCTTGAATTACATATAGAGGTGTAGATTAAAGAGCATGAAAGAAAAACGGTTGAAAAAGTGGGCAAGTTTGCATAAACCTAGGGAACCTAGAAACATGTCTATGACAACTATAAATGTTAAAGTGGAACCTAGGTGGGTTAGAAAAAATGAACCCGCTTGCCTTAGTGCCCATGTGACACCCGTAGATGCAACTAGGTCCATCGGACTTGGTAAGTCTGTAGGGGCTCATGCCTCCCATTGACTTGGTTGGAATTGACCCCATTTGGGGAGCTCAAGCAAAGAGACCGATCTTACATGATTTGCTATATGCAAAAAGTTGGCTTATTTTATGCTCTTCTATGATTGCTTGAGTGTGCTTGGTGAATAACATTGATTAATAATTGTATAATGTTATTGATTACACAATTGCACGGTTGCTTTGTTTTATAATGCATGATTTCTATTATTGCTTGAGCATGCTTATCTTTTTTAGGAATGTTCTACTTGTTATTACATTTGATTGACCTCAAATTATTCTCCATGTTCATGATTCCTAGATATGCATTCTTAAGCTCTCTCTTGAAAAGGGCTACTGGCAATATGACGTGGAGCTGCCCAATGTTGGAAAAGGCTACTCATTTGAAACTGAGTGAAAGCCATCAAAAGAGTTACATTAGCATGATAAACAGAAATACATGCTTGCTAGGAATATGGAGAAAAACAGAAAAAAGAGAAAAACTGAAAAATGTTGTTATATGACTTTTATGTGTGGTGTTGCATTGCTTATTTTTGACATCAAAATTGTTGATTGATGATGTATCTTGCAATGAAGAAAAGATGATATACTTTTGTTGTGATTAGTACACTTGCACAAAAATGCTTGAATATATATCTTCTTATCATAACAACAGGGTCTTAATTGGTTTGACTTCATTTGGAAATCCTGTTGAGTGTTACTTTGATTGATTTTTATGCATGAGAATAATAGTATTTTGTATTACATGCTAAGCAACCTTTCACATTCACACATTTTTTTTAATAAAACTCCTTGAATCTCTCTCAATTATTTAAGTTGCATAAAGTTTGTGAATATGATTATGCAATGTAATTGTGCGAATAGCTCTCTTTGCTAAAGCAACCCGATAGGGGGAGCTCCTTTGCCTATCTCATGACAAAAAGGGGGAGAAGTCTTGAGAGATATAGAGGGAGTGAGAGATATAAGGGGAGCATTGTTTATGCTTTAGGGGGATAAGCCTCATGAGAGAGAGTAACCTTTTAGGGGGAGCATTGCACATGCATTCTTTGTATTTCTTTATTTGTATTTGAGTGCAGTGCTTGTTTTTATTTGTTCACCTCACATGCACTTGTTCTTAGAAAGTGCTTCTTGCTATTGTGTGTAGGTACATTGATGATTCTACAAGGAGATAGAAGATATTGAAGATTTAGACTCTAGGTATCTCTTTTGTAATGTAGAAGTGATTATGGACAATAGCTTTGTTTTATTTTGTGAGGATTGTTTGTGAGTGGTTGTTTTGTCATGAAATAGCCAAAGGGGGAGATTGTAAGGACCTCGATTTTATGATTGGCTTATTTCATGACAAACCATACCACATTGGGGATGATTGGGTAATGGGTAGCTTAGGTCCGTATTGGCAAGCTTCCAAGCATCTCTATGACTTCAAGAGCAAAAGGTATACTCACTTGACTTTGTCTCTTGAAGAGTTTAGGTGCACACACACACTTCATGCATGTTTTTTTTATCTTGCATATGTGTTCTTTATTATTTATATAAGTGTGCATCCTTTTCATAAACATTCACTAGCTTGCATTAGATATCATATCTTGCATTGTATCTCATTTGATAACATGTTTGACATGTTAATTGTGCTTCATTGTGTGCATCTCATTCACTTCACACTTGCACAACATTCATGTAAGATAGACTTTTTTCATGAGTGTTAAAAAGGGATTTTTCCCTTTAGCGCGGCCTAGACCGCTCGGCAGGCTCTGTTTGCACCGCAGCGCACGGAGCGGTATTCTCCAGTGCATCATGCGCAACGTGGACCGTGACCTGTGCACTTGCACGCACAGCGGTCCCAACCGCGGTGTTGTCCAGATGGTGCACTGCTATATGTACCACGGTCTGGACACTTACATGTGCCGCGGTCTAGCAAGTGGTTTTGACGGGATTCTGTTTCCCAAGTTCAAAACGATGTAGTTTTAACTAGGGCTTCATATATATTCTTCCTCTTCTCTTCTTGGCCGACCAAGAGCTCAGAATATCATTTTTAGAGAGAGGTTAAAGCTTCTAGAGAGAGAAAGCTTCAAGAAAGCATCTTTGACTCTCCAAACCCAAAACCCATCTCCATATTGCATCATTCAACATCATTTGAGCATGGGTCTTCATTGTTTCATGACTAGGTAAGCAAGAACTTCTTTGAATATCATTTATTGTTCTTCTTACTCTAGATTAGGTATTTATTGCATGATTAAATACCTAGACTCTACTTTATTGCATATTTATGAGTCTTGATAACATGATTGGGTTTGTATTTTGATAGCTTAATTGATTAGGTCTTTTTTGCCTAAAAGCTAGGTCATAAACATTCATTTGTGATTCATTGATAACTAGATTGAAATATTGATTCTTAATCAACTAGTTAAGCTTATTGAATGTTTATGCATATTTTGTGTAACAATTAGTTTGTTGGAAATTCTCTACAAATCTAATTGAGTTTGTTTGTTGATAGACTTTTGTCTAAGACTTGCATTTAGTGAATGATTAAATGTCTTGTCTCAATCACATAAATATATGCTAAGTTTATGTTGAATACATTGTGAGCATATTTGTTGATTCATTGTGATTGTTTGTGATAGCTAGCATTGGTTGTCATTGATAACATCTAGCTAAGTCTTTATGCCTTGCATTTAGATATTTGACAACTTGGATTTGTTTCTACAAACTCCTAGTTGAGCAATTTGTGTTGTCTAGCATAATTTGCATTGAGCATCATTTACATGATCACATAGACACATAATTCTCTTCATTGAGTTAAAATCTTGTGGCTTCGGGGTGAAGTTGCACAAGCATTGAAGTCTTGAAACCAAGTTGTGGTTAGCAAGCATCGGTCAAGAGCCACTGTAAAAGGCCTGCGGGTAGAGTAGGAGGTGCTCATGCCAAGAGTAGTGTATCAGTGGATATCACTAGGGATTGAACCAAGAATGGCGAGTGGTAGTGTCCATAGCCTGAGGCTATCTAGAGTGAGAGTCCGAGTATCACTTAAGGGTATAACTTTTTACTCATATAGTGGATTTCTGTGATCGTGTGTGGCTAGAAGGATAGCCCGTGGTTTTTCTCTTGTCGAAGGGTTTCCACGTAAAAATCAAGTGTTATTTATTATTCCGCACTTTATACTTGATTTTTTATGTTTGTTTATGTTGGGTTATATGTTTAATATTGACTAATCGAAAAAGTTGGTAATAATCGATTAACAACCCATTCACCCCCTCCCCCCTCTAGGTTGTAGACACACATTAAGAGCTGTATTTTCAGGCCCCACGGGACCAGCTGCCCTCCATGGGAAGGAGGTGCTTGGCACTCCTCATCCCTCACGCATATTTTTTTTTCTTTTAGCCATATCTTTGGCCTCCAAACTCCGATTTTGAATCTGTTTTCGGATTACGAGCCAAGACTCCCTCTTGTACAAAAGTAATCAAGAAACCTTTTCCAAAAAATATGGAATTCAACTTGAAAAACAAGGATGAAAACCATGTATGATAAAATCATGGAAAGTTTCTTAACAACCTAATTTGAACTTGAAACTTAATGAATGAGTAACCAAATTAATTGGAACTCAATGAGGAATTATATAAGCTCAAAATCTAGTTCAATAATAAATAAACACAAACCAATAAACACAAGAACACACAAGCATTCCATTTCCTAGAACTAATCCTAGAACATGCAATTTATGAAAATTGTCAATTTTAAGTCTAATGCATGTGCATACATATATAAGTGTGTGTATTGTGTTAAACCAAATTATGCACAACTATGCATGGACACATGTGAATGCAATGTATGTGTGTGCCTAAGCCTTGCGAGAGGAAAGAGGTCATGATTATCTAAGCTAAGCAACTTAGCTTTATTCCTCTTGTAGCCACCACTTTACTTGAATATTGTCCAATTTTCCTTGAAGCTTGATTATCCACTAAATCCTAGACAACTAATCAATACCAAGCACATGTCATTTTGATATAGAATTATGCCAATACAAAACTCAAGAACTGACACGGTCGTCCATCAAAAAATCTTGTGCGCCAAAATCCATACGCGGCTGCCCTATGCACAGCACCACGCGTGCGCCCGAAAGCTTGCACGGCTGCCTTGCGCGCACGGGCTGCCGCGGCCTTCCTCCGTTGCTACTTTTTATGCTTCCAATTCTTCAATTCTTCGAATCTTCGAAACTTGAATATATTACAACAATTTTTTTTAATTACAACAATAAAATAAAATAAAACTTAACAACTATCAAGAAGAAAATTATGGCAATGATAGACCACCCTTCTTGTTACAACTCCAAAAAAAATTTCATTGAAATTGTAGGACCAAAATCGAGCAATAAAAAGTGATATTATAAAACATATATCCATACATTCTCATGTAATTATATATGTGAATACCTAGAGGGTCATCTCTTTCTAAAACATGCATATTTGCAATAAAAGAAAAAGATTTACGTATATATACATCAATTAATCAATGGTACAACCAGGCTCTGATACCAATTGTAGGAAAAAACCCGTGGCGGAAGCGAAAAATTTGGTTGGTATATTTTAAAAATGTTCCTTTTAAAAGAAAGAACCATAACCCTTGATTAATTAACATATAATAAAAGTATCATACCTTTTTAACGTGACGATTGATGTTGCGTCGATTTGAATCCGCTTGCTTCGAATTGAATCCGCAAGATCTTCCAATTCAATCACTGAAGAACGTGAATCACTTAGTAGTATGAGCTCCCTTTTTTTTAATTGTAAACCTGAGGATGGAAAAACAACCCTTTTTATTTTGTTAGTCACAATAATCCTCTTAGAGAAAATAAAGAACGTTTGGTCACTTGTGAATTCTTATTCTTTTTAATCAAGAACTCGTGTGAACCCTAATTCGATCTTGTGCATAAAGCCTTTTGATGTATAAGCTTCTAGTGCACTATCGAAAATAAAACGCTCCCTATTCCTCATTTCTTTGGCCGAATTCTACATCATTTTCTTGAGTTGGAAGTTTTTTTTTTATTATTATTCAAAAGCAAGAGAATAACAAATTTCTAAAAAAAACTTCTTCTTTGAACTACTAATCAAAAACGAATTTGATGATATATATATATATATATATATATATATAGGTTGGCCAAAATTCTCCTACATTGTAGAGGATTTGATTTCACCAAAACCTTATCAACTTAGTAGTTCAAATATACTCCAACTCATGAGTATATTTATCCAATAATAATTTATTGAATATCAATTAAAAATTGTGACTTTATCAATAACTTCCTAATTGATTATCAATTAGAGTTTTGATAGATATCAAATACTTCATAATTTGACAAGATAAATAAAACCTTTTTATTTATCTACTTATCAAATAAGGTATTTGATACTTATCCTACTACTGACAATAGTATGCCACTAAGAGTCATTCTCCTAGTATACTACTAACAATAGTATGACACTAAGAGTCCTTCTCATAGTAAGAAAAATATTTTGACTTTTAATCAAAGAATTAATTAAGCGCCCTTCCAAGGTAATCAAGGTAGGAGCAGCGCTGGAAGTAGGAGTGAAGGAGGGTTTAGTGAGACTTCTTCGCGAATACAGTGACATCTCCTTTTAGAGCCACGAGGAGATGTCGGGAATTCCTATCACCTTGGCAGCTCACAAGTTAGCCGTAGACCCTACATTTAAGCCAATCAAACAGAAAATGAGGTATTTCAACCCAGAAAGGAATTCCGCGGTGCAAGAGGAGGTAGACAAGCTACTGAAGGCCAAGTTCATAAGGGAGTCCCGGTACCCTGAATGGATTGCAAATGTGGTTATGGTAACCAAAGCCAACTGAAAATGGCACACGTGCGTTGATTACTTAAACCTCAACCCCGCCTGCCCAAAGGATAGCTTCCCGCTACCGAAGATCCACTAGTTGGTAGATTCGACCGCCGGTAACAAGATCCTAAGCTTTATGGACACATTCTCGGGGAACAATCAGATCATGATGCACCCCGCCGATCAGGATAAGACCAGTTTCATCACCGGGCAGGGCTTATATTGCTACAAGGTAATGCCCTTCGGTCTTATGAATGCAGGGGCTACCTACCAACGTTTGGTCAACCAACTATTCAAATAGCAGATAGGGAAGACGATGGAGGTGTACATTGACGACATGATCACCAAGTCCAATGTAGCCAAGCAGCACCAGGACCACCTCCGCCAAACTTTCCACATAGTCAGAGAGTACCAGATGCCGTTGAACCCTGCTAAATGTGCCTTCGGAGTAGAGGCCGAGAAATTCCTTGGATTCATGGTCCATGAAAGGGGATAGAGGCCAACCGGGAAAAGATTAATGATATCCTAGATCTGGAATCTCCAACCTCTCTAAAACAGGTTCAAGGCTTAACCGGTCGGATAGCAGCCCTCAAGCGATTCATATCGCTGTCCACTAACAAATGCATTCCCTTCTTCAAAGATATCAAGCAGGGAAATAATATGAAACGGGATCAAAACAACGAGCTAGCTTTCCAATCACTGAAGGAGTACCTAGCCTGCCCACCACTGCTAGTCAAGCTGGTACTAAGAGACGAGCTACAACTGTACCTGGCCGTATTCGAGACAGCTATCAGCGGGGCCCTGGTCAAACCATGTGGAGATGGAGTCCAGCGACCCGTCTACTATGTGAGCAGCGCCTTGACTAAATTAGATAAAAATTATACCCTCCTACAAAAGCTCGACTTCACACTGGTGACCACTGCCAGGAAGCTCCATCTCTACTTCCATGCCCATTCAATCGCGGTGGTTACCGACCAGCCTCTATGCTAATTTCTCCAAAGACCAGACATATCAGGGAAACTGGTATTATGGACCCTTGAGCTCACCTAGTATGATATCAGGTACAAAGCCAGAACTACCATCAAGGCCCAGGCTCTAGCTGATTTCGTGGCTGAGTTCAGCGCAATACCGGACCCCGAAACCATCCCGAGCTCAGACTTGATCCCCTAGAAGGAGCAAGGGCCTGCAGATTGACCCACTGACCGAGAAACCTGGGTCATACATATAGATGGGGCCTCCAATCAAGCAGAAAATAGGGGAGAAACCATACTGGTCGATCAAGAAAAAGTCGAATGCTGTCATTATTTCATATTTGAGTTCAGCACCACCAACAACAAAGCCGAGTACGAGGCTTTGCTAGCAGGAATGAAGGTGGTTGCTGAGCTCAGAGCTAATTACCTCAATATTGAGTATGATTCGCAGCTGGTGGTCAACCAGATAAGAAGTTTATACCAAGCAAAGAGAGACAACATGGCAGCCTACCTCAGAAAGGTCCTGGAACTTATGGCTCGGTTCAAGGGATTCAAGATCGAGCAAGTGCCTAGGCAGCAGAATCATTGAGCAGATGTCCTTGCTAAGATAGTAGCAAATGGAGGACAGGCGCTGCTAAAAGGGGTACCGCTCCAGATAATATCCCAGTCAAACATAGCGGAAGGAAAGAAAGTTAACCCTATGGAGCGCCTTCTATGCTGGATGGATCCAATAGTAGACTACCTACAAGAAGAGAAGCTCCAGGAAAATCCTGATCAAGCTCGCAAGATCAAGAAAACCTCAGTTCGATACTACCTAGTTGAGGGAGGTGAAGGTCCCTCACTTTTTCGCATGGGATACTACTGGCCAACTTTACACCACGATGCGAAGCAATTTGTGAAATCGTGCGAATCATGCCAGATGACAGCCAATCTAAATCACCTTCCACTGGAGCGGTTGTCCTCTATCAGCTCACTATATTTGTTTGCCTCTTGGGGAGTAGATTTAATTGGGCCACTCCCAACCGCGCCCAGTTAACAGAAACACGCTATAGTGGCCATCGACTATCTGACCAGGTGGGTGGAAGCGGAACCCCTCTCCAAGATCACGGAGGCAAACACAACTAAAGTCATTAAGAATAACGTGGTCTTTCAGTTCAGTACCCCGACGGTCATTATCACGGATCAGGGTAAACAGTTTGATAATGCTAGATTCTGAGATTTCTGGGGAACCTAGGAATCGAGCTTCGCTTCGCATCAGTGGCACATCCTCAGACTAATGGCCTGGTAGAGGCAACAGACAAGACCATCAAGAGACTTCTAAAGAAGAAACTCCGGCAGAAGAAGGGTAGATGGGTAGATGAGCTCCCAGATGTGCTATAGGCCTAACCCACCACCAGAAGAACTCCTACTGGAGAAACCACCTACTCATTGGCTTTCGGGGTAGAATTTGTCCTTCATATCAAGCATAAACTCACCTCTTTCAGGGTCCAATATTTTGAGCCGGAAGGCAACGAAGACAAGCTGAGAGCAAACTTAGACCTCATAGAGGAAAAACAAGATAGGATTGCGGAAAGGGTAGCAATCTACCAGAGCCGGATTGCCTGATACTTTAATAGGAAAGTCAGGAATCGAAGCTTCAAAGAACGAGTCATGGTACTTAGAAAAGTAACCCAGAACACCCAGAAGAGTTCAGACGGGGTACTAGCACCAAACTGGGAAGGTCCATACCTGGTTAGAATGGTAATCTGAGGCGGAGTTTACAAGTTGAAAGATATGGAGGGACGTCCTATTGATCACACCTAGAATGCAGATCACCTAAAATGGTTATACCCGTAAAAGAGTCAAGATCTAAAGTAAAGACCAACTAGTATCGCCCTCGATAGGTATTAGCAGATGCTTGTACCTCATAAATATTTGCACTGCCATTGATCTATCAATAAAGAAGGATCTTCTTTTTGCTCCAATCTTCATTTGTCTACCTTCTGTCGCCATAGTTTTCCATGTGAATTCGCCTATGATCAAGACCAGGAAAGCCATATAGCATTCCTGCTGCCTTGGCTGGGCACCACCCCCCACTAGGAAGGATATGGTTTATAAGAGCATAGTTGCCTGACAGATCAAAGCCTTCGCCGGGAAGCACCCTCAGCTAAGAAGGGTCTGGTTCGTAAGAGCATAGTTGTCTGCCAGACCAAGGTTACAAAGTTGCAGCCTTGGTTGCCGGTTGTTTCCACAAGACCACGACAAGCCGAATGGCCCTCCTGCTGCCTTGGTCGGGTACCACACCCCGCTAGGAAGGAATTAGATGGCATAGTTAACTACCAGGATCATTTTCGCCTATGTACCCAGATTCCAGAAAAATTGAAGGATATGTACCACGATTCCCTAGAATTATCGCCTATGTACCCAGATTCCTAAAAAATGGAAGGCTAGGTACCACGATTCGCCAAAATTATCTCCTCTGTACCTAGATTCCTGAAAAATGGAATGATAGGTACCAAGATTCGCCAGTATTATCGACTAAGTACTGAGATTCCTTGAAATAGGAAGGCTAGGCACCGGTATTCACCATAGATTTACGCCTAAGTGCCAGGGTTCCCAGAAAAGGAACGACTGGTACCTCAATCCTCCTAGATGGAATAATCAGTGCTGATGATGTATCTTAGAAAGTCGCTCTGAGACTCATTTACTAAGTACCGTGGTAACCTGGTTTACACTGGGGATTGCTCTTTAGATCAAGGCAGGATTCAACTAGGGAATCAGTAAACAGGACATACACAGCTAGAGAAAAGAAAGGGAATGTTTCATTGCTTAAAACCGAGGAGCCCATCCCCTAGTCACGGGCTACAAACAATAAAATTAAATGAAAGGCAACTGATAAATGGTTGAGCTGGGTCATGCGTTTGCTTGACCTTGGTTGGCCACCTTCTCTACAGCTCATGTTGAAGTGTCATCTCCTGGACCAGCTGGGACCTCATCTACTACCTCGGCAGGGGCCTCCACTGGAGATGGATCGGTATGAAATTCCTCTGATGCCACCAAGAAAGCTTGCTCCTCTGCCCCCTTCGTGAGATCAGGCTGGTCCTCCACCTCTTTGGCAAGACTAGAAGGCATGTCAGACTCTTCATCCTTAGAAGCAAGCTGGACCATTACCTCCCGAACAAATTCAAACTAGGGCCGCTACAACATCGGGAAAATTCAAATTGGGATCTGCCTCAACATAGCCTGGTAAAAGAAAGAATATAGGTCACAGGTCTTTATCATCCACATCTTCACGTGCCCCAGCAGTCTGGGAAGAACCAGCCTCATCTGATGGAGCAGTCCTAGCTAGCTTGGTAGCTCTTGCCATGATCTCCTACATGTTACATTCGTCGATGATGCTCATGTCAAATGGGGGGAGGGAGAGCTTGGGCCACCTGGTACCCCTCAAAGAAGTAGCTATCCCCAAATGAGGCATCCACCTTAGCCTCCAGGACAGCCATGCTAGCATGCAGAGATTGAACCTCATTTCCCAGTTCATCTACCTTCTCCTTCATGGCATCCCTTTCGGTTTTGCGGCGCACAGACCTGAGATGCTTCGTGTCCAAAGCGCGCTGCATTTGCTCCCTATCTACATGCGCCTCAGCCGCTACCTTCTCAGCTTTCTCTAAGGACCGGTGCATAACTACCAAGCCCCTGGCAGCCTTGGCTAGTTCCTCCTTGGATTTCTCCAACTAAGAGGTAGCATCTTTGACCTGCTTCTAGAGAGAGCTGACCTGGTGGCTCATTGCCACATTCAATTTAAAGGGCCTGCCAAGTACGAAACAAGGGTTACAAATATGACCCATACCTAATTAAGATAGAAGACCAGGATGAAGCGACTTACCTCAGCCAGGAGAGAAGATCCCTTAGGGATCAAAAGATCAATAGGCATAGAGGTCATGGCATCCAAGCTTCCACTTGGGCATGAAGCAGCGAACCTGGCCAAGTCCTCGCCTTAGCTGTTGTCCCTTGACCGAGATCAAGACCGACCATGAGGAACAGTCGAAGCAGCACTGGCAGAATCAGAACCCCTCTCAACCCTGGTAGATCGCTCAGCCCCCAATGAAAGCGAGGGAGATAGGACTAGTTGAGCAGCAACGACAACAGTAGCAAGGACGGTAGGCGCCTGACCTTGCACCTTGCAAGAAGTACCTCTAACCTTAGCTGCTCTAGCTACAAAGTCTGTTATAGGTGATTTAGTTGAAGCATGAGGAGGCAGAGGAAATGCCTCGGGTACCTCGATAAGGATTAATGTGTGCCTGCTAGACCCAGCGGAGGTACCAATTCCCATGACAGATCCAACGTGAGAGGAAGACCTGGTAGGGAAATCCGATGGGGAAGCATACCGGCCATCAGTCCGGGTAAGCTCCTCCTACGAATCTGATAGAGGCACTGCAGAAACTGTCAAAAGAGATGAATCAGTACCTGTAATCTACTGTAAATTCTAAAATAACATAAATGAGAAGTCGAGCTACCTGGTAAAGGATTGGAAATGCAAAGGTAGTGGTCTACCTCCCCCCCCGCCTCGAAGGCATGTGAGGTAGGAAACCTCGTGTCAAGGTAAAATCGAGTCATGATAGCCTTCAAGACCTTTTCTGATTCAGTAGGAAGAGTGTTTTTCTCCCATGCGGGCTTACAGTTGAAACTGGTGGAAACCTTGAACTCATATCCTCCAATGTGAAATGAACTACCCCAGTCTCCTTCAACAACCACACATTAATCTTTCTAGGAAGAGTCTGTCTTCGTGGCCCCCAGCACTATAAATTTCAGATTATTTTTTGTACGAGCATAGAACTGCCCCCTTAGACCTGAGGATTTGGCAGCTACTTGAAAGACAAATTCCAACTCGTTCGACCCCGGCTCCAGGTCGAATTTTGTCCTTCTCGTATTGTTCCTCTCACATTACCAAGAACCCAACCAGGTGCCTCCAGAACCCAGGTGTCAACTGGAGGGGGTGAGCTACGAAGCATGTAGTGCCCTACGCAGAGTAGGATGTAGGGGTAGCCCGACTCCACAATCAAAAGCTACCATATGAATCGGAAGCTCACCAGAAGAAGGGGTGTACACGTCATACCCCCGACGGGGTAAGGTGATAGTAATATCATTAGAAATCATGAAATTCCTCCTCAAGTGCCTAATCCTGTCATCGATACTGGTAGAATCAGGGATGCATCGATACTCGTAAGAAAGGGAGAGCACTCTCCCCACTGAATCTGTAACTTCTCCAGCTACGTCTCTACCTACCCTGGCAGCATCTGATTCCCCGTTCGATTCCTTATTGACATCAACCGCGTTATCAAGATTGTTCGAGAAACCAGTCCCGATAGCAACATTCCTATTTGAGTGGCGACATTAAGAAGCATGAACGTTCCATTTGCTGTTGTCGTCTTTACGGGACCTTTTCCTAGGGACGAGGCTCCCACTGGTAGCAGCATCATCACTAAAAAATTTCTCCAGACTGTCAGAAGTAGAGGACGACATGGTAGCAGAATTGAAGGGTTTCTGAGAATGAGAGAGTTTTGAAGAGAGAAGAAAAGGAAGAGGGCTGAAGAATAAGGAAGAAGGAAAGCTAGGGTTTGTGGAAGTTGAAGAATTTCACGAGAACATGAAAAACAATTTGAAAGCACAATGCCAAGAAGGAAAAAGGGTCGGGGTATAAATAGAGAAAGAAACAGTTACCTACAATGGGTAAGGCACTTAATGACGTAGGGATACTCGAAGAATGGGAAAACGGTTTCGAGAAACGCTCACCTCCAAAATCTTTCCTTTTTTGAAAAGGGTCTTACCTCGCTGAACACGTGGAAAGAACGTTAATGGTAGCGTGCTAAAGGAAGATTTCATTCTATGAAACAGTTACAGAAAATTGTTCAAGTGTTTCAAATCCTTAATCCAACCCAAACCTGGTACCTGTGTTAAAGTCAGGTGGGACTTCTGTTAATAGCCTTTTCTGGCAGGGGTTTAAAGAAAAATTTTCCACCAAGTTATTACCTAGTAGGAACCATTCTCAACTCCCAGGTACCCAACAACATCGATACCGTAACTTTGGAAGAATCGATACCTGGTAGGGCCAAAACCGCTACTGTTTTGTCCACCTATCTACCTAGATGAAGAACTAGAATTATGAGCCCAAAAGAGCAGGTACCACGCTGTGTTTCTTGTTCCTGATGCCAAGTAAAACCGATACCACGATACCACATATATATTACCTCGCATGTACCCAGTACCTCTAGCCAGACACCTTGGTACCGCGACGTCTACCCAGTACCCAAGCACCTCAACATCGGCCCAGAATCCAACCAAGATAGGCATCTTACCTGCCCAACGGGAAGAATGTCGCCATGAAGATACCAGCATGCTAGAATATGAACCACGCCAGTAAGAGAAGAGCGGTACATCAATATACCACACCGTCGAGATATAGAGTAGAACAAGCGTCACGCTAGCAAGGTACAAAGCAAGCACCATGCTAGCAAGAGCAGACAGGTGCACCAGTGTACCTCGCTATCGTGATATAGAATCAGTACCTTTCTCCAAGCAACATAGGAGAGGAAAGTTGACTTCTTTGCCATTTAAAGCACCATAAATGAGACTGTACTGGTCAACTGAATCAGAGTATATATGCTACAATAATTGGAAGGATCAAATCCCGTGCCTTTAGCCTCACTCAATGTCTTTCATCGCCTAAAAAAGGACCCCAAATAATCCTCATTAATATGACCAGATGTTCAGGAATATTAGGTGTCTATAAATACGACCATGAAGGACGAAGAGAAATGGGAGGGATCTTTTTCCAAAAACTTTCTTTTAGTTTTCTGAAGTCAGTAAGAGGTTCATAACCACTACTGAGAAGATTTTTAGCCACTTATCTACACGCATGATTTTGCCATCTCCATTCTGTGTAGAGAGAGAGAAAAGAGAGTGACAGTTTTGTATTGTTATCAAGCCTTATTCTAGTTGTATAGCAATCTTGTGATTAATAAAACAACGCCACCTTTATTATCTCCACATATATCATCCCTTCATAAGATTTCCCTTACTTGAGGTTTCGAAGAGCATTTCCCTTGTTTCAAGCTCGATTTCCTACTGGCTTTTAAGGGAAATCGTGGTACCGAAGGTACCTGATAACTCATTTTTTTCGTCGTTGAAAGAATGTGAGGATCAAAAGATTTTTATATTAAAAGTTCCAACGCAATGTGCTCTAAACTAGCAAAATACTAGTAAAGCGGTAAGCAAGGGTATAGTTCCGTAGGGATGTGTTTGTTAACTGTTTCAAGTTTTAGAGTTTAGGGAAAGCATGTAAATAGAATATGGAGAAGTGAGAATGGTGTGTGAAGTGGTGTTATGTGTGTGTGTGTAGAAAATGTAAAGGAAAATAATGCAAACAAAGAGAATGTGGAAGGGTGAGAATGGTGGTTAAGTGAGAAATAATAAAATGGTGGATTGGAGAGATGCATGAAAGTGGTCACACAAGGGGCAATAAGTTCACCAAACACAAAGGCATATCTATTAGATGGTTGAACACTTAAGCACATTCACTCAAGTCAAGAGTTTGTTCAAGCCTAAATCCAACTTAGGGTATCCATTCATTTGAGCTTAAGGTTGAAGAGTGTGTCTAGATCCTCTCAAGCACGAAACCGCAACCGACATTTGTGAACCAATTCTACAAACCAAAGCTAGATTGAGCCCCAATACTAACTAGGTAATGTAAAATGACAACGTTAGGTCCAATGACTTGGATAAAAATCCCACAAGTGGATATACTAAATGCGTCCCCAACCATAACTCACCTAGAGCCCCTAGGGTGAGACATAGCCAAGGACCCATTTTAGCACAAAACAAATAACCAAAACCTATTCTAGCAAGCCATGCATAAAACAAGTTATTTCCACTCTTGTGAGCTATTAATCAAGATCATACCTGGAAAGGCCCTTCAAAAGCATAACCCCAACTAATTCTCATACACTCAAATTGATCCTAACATAGCATTTCTAATTATCCATCAACACACACACAATCATAGGATATTTAATTAATCTACTCCTAAATTACACTAATCTACTCCTAATCCCAATCTTGAATACATATTAATTTCAAATCCTCCATACACATGTAATTCACAATAAGAGAGTAATTCATAATAATAATAACAAGAATGAAACAAGACCCAAATAAATATAAAATCATCATATATAAATAACCAAAATGTAGGATTACAAATATTCCCAAATGGGGGATTACACATAAGAGAAAACATGAAATACAAGAGAAGAGTAAGTAGATACAACCCTTGAAGAACCATCCAAGAGCTTCATCCTTTGCCTAGCACGAAATTGGTCCAAAGACCACTCCTAATCTTTGCAATCAACTCTCAAATGTGGAGAATGATTGGTAGAAATGGTAGTGGTAAGCCTTCCATAGAGGAAAACCTCCATGGAAGCTTTAAAAGCTTCTCTCTCTCTTTTGAATTGAAGAAGATAAAGAAGAAGAAGTTTGGGGAAGAAGAAGTCTGTTGGGAGAGAAGAGAATAAGGTGTTTAAACAGTGTGGGGAGGTTAGGGTTGAAGGATGGGTGAAAGAACAAGATTGCCCTTCAATTTTTGGGCAAACAACGACCTTCTAGAGGTAATCGGCGGTTTGGTTCCGCAGCCTGGCCGCCCTTTTAAGTAGCCGTTTGGACCTGACATCGATTCAATATTTCAGCACTTCAGCATCGCGCACCGTTACGGAAATGGGCATAACTTCTTGTAAAAAGCTTGGAATCACAATCTGTGAAATGTTCTGGAAAATAGACTTACGGAGCTTTCTGAATATATAAAGATATCAACTTGGTTGGATCATAGGAGGAAGATATGACCCCTACAGGTTGGCCATTCTGCACGAGCTTATATAATTTCAGCCTTTTTGCTGATTTTGGTCGAATCGACGGTTAGGCCGCCGTTTAAAACCGCTGAATTGAAATGATGTTCACTGTCTTGAATCGGCTGTTGAATTATGGCCACCATTTGTGCCCGTCAAATCCTTCTTGGACTTCACTGATGTTGATCAGCGGTTTTCAAATAGGCAGTAGGGCTCGCCGAATGAAACCGCTGAATTGCTGGTTTTCTGCAGTTGTCCATAAGTTGCTGGAAGTCAGAGGGGATTCTACGACGGGCTCAATGTCGCGTTCTGGTTGGAAGATGGATCAACCGTGGGACACGGTTGGGCTTAGATCACGCCGCGGTCTGTGTCAACAAGGCGCAGCACTCTGAATACTTCCAATTATTCTCGTTTTTGGCTCATTTTGCTCCCAAACTAATCTATAAGCTCAAAAACCCATGGTAGGGAATATGTACCTATACAAGTCTCAAACAAAACATTATATACAAAAATACGCTCGAAAACGAGACAAACGATCGGAAATGGGGGACCTCAAATAGGTATAAAATAGTCCGATCAGTACCTACCCCGTTGCCACCTACTAGTAGTGGTCGAGGGTGTTAACTGGAATTCTACGTCCTGAGTGAATTTCCCCGTTAAAATAATCTAAGACAAATTATCTTTGAAATCAATTAAAACAATGAATGAAACATATTTGATAGATTGATAGAAAATATTAGAGTTCATTACAATACCTATGGTTTACAAATGAATCACATCAACCATTAGTGGGGATTTAGCTACTCATGCTAATTACAAAAGATAAACTAAGAGATAAGAGTGAGGAAAAACCCATGAAGAGATCTCCTTCCTTCAAGCTTCAATTCCAATCTCGTAGAGCATTTGTTGAGTAGAAAATCAAAGAAATGAAGTGTGGATTTTGGATGTGAAGGGAGAGAATGATTCCTAGATCTAGAGAGAGAAAATATGATGTGAGATGGTGTGTGGGCGTGTGGCTGAAGTCAGAAATGAATCTTTATATAGCCTTCCCAAAAATAGGTCTGATTGCTGATGTGGTCTTTAAAATGTACGTAATGTACGGGTATATATGCTCGGGTAGGGTACCCGCGTAGTAACACGCGCACATACCCTTTAGCAGCTTCCTTCTTCTGTTTGTTGGTAACTGCGTTGGTAGAGACCCACGCAGTACCAGCGAACTGGGCACTTGGACAATTCTTGATGATTTCTGACCTTCGGTTCGTGGGTAGGTTCGCTGGTGTGGACCAGCAAAGGTCTGAAGGTTGGATTGCACGGGTGGCATGACGGTAAGGGTACCCGCACACACACCAGTGCACTGCATTCTTCTTCTTGCTTCATTTGGCTGGTTTTTGCACCCGAATTCTCCACTTCCTTCTCCATGTCAAGGATTACATCTAATGCCTCAATAAAATAGCCCATAAGATATCAAAACATGCTCGAAACCAAGCTAAATGATAAGGAATTATGGCCAAAATATATAACAATTTTGGCGCGATCAGTGGCCTTTGTTGGACCGGTCCTATTCCTACTGTGGTATATCGGGAAAAGTGCTTCTTTGATTTCTTGACTAGTTTTTGGCGGTTAACAAATATTATTATAATATATATTATATAATAATATATATATTCATTATTATATATAATATATATATTCATTATTATATATAATATATATATTGGTCAAGCTATAGAACATCTGTGTACCCATATATCGTATAGAAAATATTGTGATCGTAATTTCAAAAAATGTGATCCAACCTTCGATCGCAATATTTTCTACACGGTGTACGGGTACACCGGTGTTCTATAGATTATCCCTATATATATAATATATAATAATAATAAATATTATATATATTATATACATATATTAATAAATATATATAATAATATATATTATTATATATAATAAATAATAATAATATATATATATTATATATACACACTTTTATATTTTATTATTATTATCCATAATATATCATGTTATTATAAATGTTTTGTAATTAGGGATATTTTGGTTAAAATATAGTTAATTCTATTTCATTAAGTTGTTAACCAAATAAAATAATACTGATTTAAAGACTAATTATAAAGTCCCAACCAAACAAAAAAATCAGTTTTCTTTTCCTTTCCATTCACAGTCTTGTTCTCATTACCATTCCACCATGGTAACCAAACACCACCTAAGTGTCATCTTGGATTGGATTTCTTGGTGGCTAGAGATGAGAAAGTGAGGATTATATAGCATGTCCTATCAAAACGTCACGTTTTGCAAAAAAAAAAACGCAACGATTGCGGTTGAAACCGTGGTGCAAATATCGTGCTTTATACTGCTGAACTAAGGCACCAATTGATGTGGCGCACAACGCGGACTCTCCAATGAGGTTCACAGACCGGGAAAACCAATCGCGTGAAATCTCTGGAATTCACCGCGGTGCATACTGCAGTTCCCAAATAGCATTCCAAACTGTGGAAGGTCTTTGGAAGAGACCGCGCTTAACCAACCGCGACCCAAGAAATGGGGATTCACTGGAATCGATCACGGTCAGTATCGCAGTCCACCAACTGCGACCTAGACCGCACCTAAGAGAAGAAGGGCCTTCTTAGGTGGTCTAACACACTGAAAATCATATGCATGATGTGCAAGTGTGAAGTGGGTGAAATGTGAAAATACTGCTCAAACGTGTGTCTAACAACCTAGATGGGGGGGTGAATGGGTTGTTAATCGATTATTACCAACTTTTCGATTAGTCAATATTAATAATATAACCGAACATAAACAAACATACAAAATCAAGTGTAAAGTGCGGAATAATAAATAACACTTGATTTTTACGTGGAAACCGTTCAACAAGGGAAAAACCACGGGCTATCCTTCTAGCCACACATGATCACAGAAATCCACTATATGAGTAAAAAGTTACACCCTCAAGTGATACTCGGACTCTCACTCTAGATAACCTCAGGCTATGGACACTACCACTCGCCACTCTTGGTTCAATCCCTAGTGATATCCACTGATACACTACTCTTGGCGTGAGCACCTCCTACTCTACCCGCAGGCCTTTTACAGTGGCACTTGACCGATGCTTGCCAACCACAACTTGGTTGCAAGACTTCAATGCTTGTGCAACTTCACCCCAAAGCCACAAGACTTTGACTCAATGAAGAGTATAAAAGTCTAAGTGTGTATATGACAATATACTCAATGCAATAATGTGCAAGACTAAACACAAAATGCTTAACTAGATGTTATAATGCAATTGAA
The DNA here is from genome assembly GCA_033220585.1 of Dipteronia sinensis. Lineage (NCBI taxonomy): Eukaryota > Viridiplantae > Streptophyta > Magnoliopsida > Sapindales > Sapindaceae > Dipteronia > Dipteronia sinensis. The sequence continues at coordinate 26,838,233 of CM065643.1, read as the reverse complement.
CACTCTAGTTATCAAACAATGCCTACATGTACACACATGAGGTCTCAATTAGTTGTAGAGAAATTCTAACAACCTAATTGTCAAATATATTCTCATAAACATTCATAAACTTGACTAGATGCACAAAGCCAACCTAATCATCAATTAAACACACATGAACATTTATGGATTAGCTATTTAGGCAAATATGACCTAATGATGCAAGCTATCACAAAAAAAACAAATCAAATATTCATGAACATTAACTAGTTGACTAAAACACAATTTCTCAACCTAGTTATCAATAAATCACACATGAATATTTATGACCTAGCTTTTAGGCAAAAATGACCTTATCAATTAAGCTATCAAAATACAAACCCAATCATGTTATCAAGACTCATAAATATGCAATAAATAGAGTCTAGGTATTTAATCATGCAATAAATACCTAATCTAGTGTAAGAAGAACAATAAATGATATTCAAGGAAGTTCTTGCTTACCTAGTCATGAAACAATGAAGACCCATGTATGATTGTTGCTTTGGATGCATAGGGTTTTGGGTTTGGAGAGTTAATGAAGCTTAAATGAAGCTTTCTCTCTCTAGGTTTTCTGCAATTTCAGAGAGCTTGATGAAGAAGAAGAGATAAAGATGTATTTATAGTGGGAAAACACGAGCTGACGTGAAAAGACCAAAATGCCCTGTTTTTGGTGTCAGGCGACATGAGAGGCTACATGGAAGTCGCCTAAGAGGCTACATGGAAGTTGCCTAAGATGTCGCCTAACATTCTAGAGAAGAAAAACATGTCTGAGGTGACATTGGAGGCGACATGCACAAGTGGCCTTGCATGTCGCCTAACACACTAGACAGCACTCCAGCTCCAGAAACAAGCGACCCAAAACATGACCAAACGACATCGAAACTTTTTGTATGATATACCGTTGGAAAGGTATGGAAGTCTACATTCTACTCCAATTTACAGAATGAAGTTTTGATGTCTGTAGAAAGATTTATGGTCATTTAAGTGACCAAAGGTCAAATCAGGATAACAACAGAGATGCTCTGTTTCAGTGGTCTCTTTGGAGACTTCAAAACCAAACCAAACGGTCATAAAATATTACGAATAATATACCGTTAGAAAGGTATGGAAGTCTACTTTCTACGCCAATTAACAAAATAAGATTTGGATAAACGTAGAAAGATTTATGGTCAAAAGAGTGACCAAAGGTCAGAATTGGTCAATAACAAAAATTCCCACAACCATGGTATAAAACCATGTAACCAAATAACAATCCAAGAGAGGAAAAATGGAACCTCTCTATGGTCACTAATCGTGCTAAGACTCAAGCACACCAATGTGCAAGCGGGGACACAACACAAGCACACCATCGTGCGAGTGAGGACGTTTCCGAACACACACGGAAAACGTAAAACGAAACAACCACACGTAAAGACAAACAAAGACGTGCTTGTGTGAGTTGTATAATGGATGCACACATATAAACAATAAAGAACACAAATGCAAGATGAACAAAGCATGCATGAAGTGTGTGTGTGCACCTAAACTCTTCAAGAGACAAAGTCAAGTGAGTATACCTTTTGCTCTTGAAGTCATGGAGATGCTCGGAAGCTTGCCGACAGGGACCTAAGCTACCCATTACACAATCTCCCCAATGTGGTGTGGTTTGTCATGAAATAAGCCAATCATAAAATCGAGGTCCTTACAAAATGCACACAAAAAAATAAGACAAATGATTGAATTGTGATTGTGTGCGCCCAATCTCTTTCAGAGAACAAGTCAAGTATATTATACCCGTATGCACGATTCTTGAAGCTCTTGGAATGCCAAGAAGATTGTCGATCGCAATCACGATCATGATGATGATGCCCACATGAAGAACCTAAACTACCATTTACAAAAGAATCTCAATATGGTTTGTCATACAAATAAGCCAATTATAAATCAAGGTCCTTACAAAAATGATTATTTCCCATGATTTTATTATACTTACACTTATGCACCATTTTCTAAATAACGTTCACATGATTTCAAGAATAAGAGTTAGGCTAGGACAAACAACTTTTAATTTGTGATTTTATATTTTGACTTTGATATCTAATCATATATTTAAATTTAATCCAAGAGATGTAAAAGAATGTCAATTCAATAACTTACTAAACCATTAGTTTAAAAACATATGAGTGGTTGAATCACACAGATTTAAATTGATTTAACATGATTCGTAAGAGTCAATGAATTCTGAATTTATCTTTTCAGGCCATTTCAAAAATATTGCTAATCAAAAAGCTTATTTTTTTTTACATAACAAAAAAAGAGCTTAGTTGATGTGTATAATATTTTAGAATTAAATCAAGCCAAAGCTCTGATAAAATATGTTATAGTCAACTAACAAGTCTACAAATGGAATCCAAAACAAAGGTTAAAAAGATTTTGGCTCGTTTATGGATGTAATAATTATAAAGGTAAATAGTACAAACGCCACTGAAATTATGGCTAATTACACGTATATACATATTTATTCACAATTACACAAACAGCCCTTATCGTTAGTGGTTCAATGTTAGACATTAACGATTGAGGGGCAAAACCATCTCTTACATATAGTATGATAAAAATATTATTAATTATTTATTAAATAGGCACTTGTAGATCTCTTATTTTAACACAAAGTTATGACATTAATAAAATCAATCGATCATAATGAATTTTGATCTCTGATTCTTTTTGTGAATGATAAGTTCACTGAAATCTACATATAACTAAATTTGAAACTTTTTCAAGCACTACAACTATTTTTTCTTGCTTTTGTTAAATATGAAACAAGGGAAAAAGGATGAAAAATAGAAAAAATAGAAAAAAAAAACAATAGTTGTAGTTCTTGAAAAATTTTCAAATTTGGTTTACATGTAGATTTTATTGAACTTATCGTCTATAAAAAATCATATCAAAATTCATCAAAATCGAAGGACTTCATTAAGGTCCTTATTTTGTGTTAATATAAGGGATCCCTTAGAGAACCATACACACACACACACACACACACACACACACACACACACACACATATATATATATATATATATATATATATATTGAGCCTCTCATGAGAGATTTCTTATTTTAACATAAAGTAAAGACTGTCTTGAAATCCATTGATGTTAATGAAATTTGATATCGATTTTTTTTAAATGATAAGTTTAATGAAATCTACATATAAACAAAATTTTAACTTTTTTTCAAAAACTAAAACTATGTTTTCCTGATTTTATTGAAAATCAAGCATCGAAAAATGAGATGAAAAATAGTTTTAATTCTTGAAAAAAATTTCAAATGTTGTTTACAAGTAGATTTATTAAACTTATCATCCTTAAAAAAAATCTATATCAAAATACATTAAAATCGATAAATTTTAAGACGATCTTTTTTTTATGTTAAAATAAGGGATCTCTTTTGAGAGATTTACTATATATATAGTGAGAGAGAGAGAGAGAGAGAGAGAAAGGTTAGTCCAAGTTAAAAACTAGATGTTGATAAAAAATAAGAAAGAGAATGCAAAAAAAAAAAACACTCTAAATCAAGCCAAAGTTATTTTGACATGATATGCTCCATAATCATCTGTGAAGTCCAGAATAAGCAAATGAGAAAGGGATTCTAGAGACGATGTCATTCTGGTCGTTCGATTCATTGGCCAAGTCTTCTAAAATAACACTACTAAAAGTCTTTGAGAGCACCATTTGTGGGTGTTGCATATCTCTGTGATGGGGCTCTTGGAGGTGGAGCTCCAAGATCACTTCTAGATCACTATCTAAGATCTTCATCAAGATTCTTCTTATGTTTTGTTTTGTTTTTTGTTTTAATATTAAATTTGATAATGATAAAAAACACTAGTTTAAAATATAAAATAAGCAATGAAATGTATTTTAGTCATTTCATGTTAATAGTGTGGTCAATGATTAGAATCGATAGAAGTCAACTAGCGACATGAGATGTTGATATGAGTTTAAACAAAATTACATATGTGTGCAATTATTCCAAATATCAGGTTTATTTGTGAGATTTTCCCTAAAAAAAAAAAACAAACGGTCATTTTTAAGTGAATATGGTAAGACCCCACAGGCACAGGGACAGCATGAATGATGATTGCACCTGAAATTAAAAATCGTCTATTCTCCAGCTCCTTTCAGGCTTCAGCCATGAACCTTTAGCTTTGCTTTTGTAGTCTGACCCACTGGCATTTGGGCCCACCACATCACATTCTATAATCTGCTCCCCAAGGACCCCAACACCATCACCTTTGACATGCACTCTTCGTCTCATCTCCACCCTCAATCATAATCACCATTTTCTGGGGCCCCCACCCCACTATAGACTGCTTCATAATTCTGATTAATCAACAGTCAAAACGCACTTTAATGTTGAACACGCGTACAATGATAAGATAAGGAACATCATAAGTCTTGTGCACCTGCCCTTATTTTTCACCTTGAAAAGACAATGCTTGGTGGCGTCCTGCACAACAAACCTTTCTTCCTCAAAAAGTACAAACTAATTATAAAATATTAAAAAAAAATAAAAAAAATAAAAAAAATAGAAAATTATAATTCCAAAGGAGAAAATCTTCAATAAGACGGTCTCATATCCATTTGGTAAGACTGTCCCAATGAGATTGTACCATTTATCCTAAAAATGTAAATATGTATTATTAAACTATTAAATTGTACAATCTCATTGGACGGTCTTACGGATATGAGACCGTCACATTGAAGATTTTCTCTCCCAAATGCGAGCGTGAAGAGAATTAATTAATATAAGTAATTCATGTTTACGGTGTTCTCAAGTGCACCTCTCTCCCAACTTAATCACCATCTGATCATCTTTGTTTTCTTGGAAAAACCAGCTTTCATTCTGATTAATTGTGGTAAAATCATGACCGTCGAATCATTGGACCATGAGATTCATTACACATAGTCAACACTCTGTCAGCTTTCCCAAAAGAAGAAGAAGCCTCTTATAGAACTCCACAAACCCACACACTCATCTTTTCTCTCTCTCTCTGATTCATTCATGGCGTTTTTGAAACTTTACTCTTTGTACATTATCTTCTTCTTCTTCACCGTAGCTTTATCTGTTTCAACTTCTGAGTCTTTGTCTTCTTCTTCATTAGATGTTGAGCTTCTCTTGGGAAAGATAAAAGCTTCACTACAAGGTAACACTGAGAACTTGCTCTTATCATCATGGAATTTATCTGTGCCTCTCTGTCAGTGGAGAGGACTCAAATGGGTTTTCTCCAGTGGCTCTCCACTCTCCTGCAGCGATCTCTCTTCACCACAGTGGGCCAATGTTTCTCTATATAAGGACTCCTCTCTCCACCTTCTCTCTCTTCAGCTACCATCTGCTAACCTCTCTGGTTCGCTCCCCAGAGAGCTTGGTGAGTTCTCTATGCTTCAAAGTTTGTATCTTAATATTAACTCACTTCAAGGAACCGTCCCTCTTGAGCTCGGTTACAGCTCTTCACTCTCTGACATTGATTTGGGTGATAATCTTTTTAGTGGTGCTCTGGCTCCATCAATTTGGAATTTATGTGACAAGCTTGTTTCTCTCAGGCTTCATGTAAATTCAATATCAGGGACTCTCCCTGAACCTGCACTGCCAAACTCTAGTTGCAAGAACTTGCAGCTTCTTGATTTAGGTAGCAACAAGTTTTCAGGGAGTTTCCCCGAGTTTATAACTAGGTTTCAGGGCCTTAGAGAGCTTGATCTTTCAAATAACATGTTTTCAGGTTCAATTCCAGAGAGTTTATCCGGGCTGAAACTTGAAAAGTTGAGACTTTCCCACAATAATTTTAGTGGGTCGTTACCAGTTTTTAGTGAATCAAAGTTTGGGGTTGAAGTTTTTGAAGGAAACAATCCTGCCCTTTGTGGGATGCCTCTGAAGAGTTGTAATGGAAATTCTAGGTTGAGTGCAGGTGCAATTGCTGGTCTTGTGATTGGATTGATGACTGGAGCGGTGGTTTTGGCTTCATTGTTGATTGGTTATGTGCAAAATAAGAAGAGAAAAGGCCAGGGAGATAGTGAAGAGGAATTAGAGGAAGGAGAAGATGAGGAAACTGGTGTTACTGGTCGTGGTGAAGGGAAACTAATTCTGTTTCAAGGCGGAGAGCATTTGACGTTAGAGGATGTGTTGAATGCAACGGGACAAGTGATTGAGAAGACAAATTATGGGACTGCTTATAAGGCAAAGCTAGCTGACGGAGGGAACATAGCTTTGAGGTTGTTGAGGGAAGGTAGTTGCAAGGATAGGAGCTCATGTTCGCCTGTGATAAGGCAATTAGGAAGGATTCGACATGAGAATTTGATTCCATTGAGGGCTTTCTATCAAGGAAAGAGAGGGGAGAAATTGCTCATTTATGATTATCTTCCCAGCAAGAGCCTTCATGATCTCTTGCATGGTATGCATATTTGTCTGTTTTTTGTTATTAAGCCTCTTGTGAATACATTATTGCTCTATATCCCTGTGTGTAAGAGTTAAACTGCATGTGAGATTGTCAACACACATAAACACATATTAGTGCTCTAGTTTTGCCCTGGATTTAGGCTAAATTTTGATCGAACAGTAAATAAATATTAGAAATGAACACAAGCAATCGCTCGAGTCATACTGCATTTAGCCTTTAAGGAAATATATTTAGGAATGTTGTCTTATATGGTTCAGAACATTACAGAAAAATGGTTTAAAAAGTTCCACTTATGTTAATTAAGAGAAGATTTATTACCCAAAACTCACATTAATAACCTCTTAACCATAGCATGAAGATTCATGAATGAAATTTGGCAGCCAGTAATATTCGAAAGCATTCCATTGTCTTCGGATTAAGTGTTGTAGAGGGTAGGGAGGCATTAGGGTATGCCCATATGTTCTGTCTTGAACCAGGGCTAGGTCAGCTTTATAAAGTTCAGCCTAGCATTGACTGACTTGCACAGAGTTGTTATAGCAATTCTTTCATTGGTGTACTTAATTAAATGTAGCTTAACATTGAAATGTGATTGTATTTTGCTCAATGAATAATGACTTGTTACCAAGGTATGCTCAATTGTCAGTCCTGAACTTACTGATCTCTATGTTATAAAGAAAAAGGTCATTGCATGGCCTTTTGACCTAAACAGTTCATGGATTGTCTGAGTGCTTATATGCATCTACGATTCTTTGATTTGTGGGAACAAAATGCAATTTAATCATTCTTCAGTTTCATCTGATGTGCTTGAATGCAGATAATAGAGCTGGAAAGCCAGTGTTGAATTGGGCTCGGCGACACAAGATTGCATTGGGTATAGCCAGGGGACTAGCATATCTTCATACTGGTCTTGAAATACCCATAACGCACGGGAATGTGAGATCAAAGAATGTGCTTGTGGATGACTTCTTTGTGTCCAGGCTCACTGAGTTTGGGCTTGACAAACTAATGATCCCATCTGTTGCTGATGACATAGTAGCACTTGCGAAAACCGATGGTTACAAAGCGCCAGAGCTTCAAAGGATGAAGAAATGTAATTCCAGGACAGATGTATATGCGTTTGGGATACTATTATTAGAGATTCTGATTGGAAAGAAACCAGGTAAAAATGGGAGAAACAGTGACTTTGTGGACTTGCCTTCAATGGTAAAAGTGGCGGTTTTGGAGGAGACAACAATGGAGGTTTTTGATGTGGAGGCTTTGAAAGGGATAAGGAGTCCAATGGAAGATGGGTTAGTTCAGGCATTGAAGCTTGCAATGGGTTGTTGTGCTCCGGTAGCTTCAGTTAGACCGACCATGGATGAAGTTGTCAAGCAGTTGGAGGAGAATAGACCAAGAAACAGGTCTGCATTGTACAGCCCAACTGAAACAAGGAGTGAAATTGGAACTCCATTCTGAAACTCAACTTCCTTTTCTAACATTTTCATCAAATTATGTGTTTTTAGTTTATCATCATATTCTCTCTCCCTCTCTCTAACTAAGTGCTTTTTTCTCACCAAGGCTAGTATTTGTATTATTTTGTGGGTGGGAAAATTAATGTAATTTGTGATATTGCTTTTAGTGTGGATTGTCAGAATTATTCTTCGCCGATTAGTCTTCTTTTGTTCATTTCTTTGTTGCTTGTAGTGTGAAAATGGATTTTGAAGCCATAATATTCTGATACATAAATTATATTGTTATTAAGATGGTAGCATTTTATATGCTCAGTGATGTGTAAAATCGTGTTATAAAATACTCACTCGCAAGTGCACGAATCGTGAAGATAAGCACTATGACAAGTAAGGATCGTTCTCACGAGAAAAAGTGATTTATTAATTAAAACTAATTCTAATTAAAGTTAAATTAAAGTAACCAAAAGATTTGTTGATGATTGAATTAAACTAAAAAAACAAAATTAAATTAATCTAAGAAAGCAATTTAAAAGAATTGGTTGTGATCAATGAAAAGAAAATACTAGGTCATCAATGATCCTCAATTATGAACATTCAATGTATAAAATTAATTTATAAACAAGATTCAATCAATTCAAGAGTTTATTCTTTTTCTTAATTACTACTTTTACCGTATGATCGTGGGATGAGTCATGTATTCCCAATTATTATTCACCATTGGTCTATGGTGTGAACTACAATCGAAAACCCTTTAAGTTTAAGAAATAAGAACCAAATTCTATACTTTGCTTGGCCTATGTTAAAGATAAAATTCATTCATTCAAAAAAGCATTAATCAAGGTTAGGTTTGGTCCATACTCTAACCCTAATTCTCAGATAGTCTTAACCCTAAAATCATGCCAAATAATTTATCCACCCTTGGTCTATGGTGTGAATAATTATTAAAACTAATGAGGATTACGTAGTTAAGCACAATGAATAAATCAAGAATTAAATTGATGAAATAATAATTAGTCCATATATGAGTATTCACAAAAGGTTCATATTGATTCCCTAGTTATGAGAATAGTTACACATCATAAAAATAAAAAGAGAAGAGAAAGAAAATATAAAACTCATCTTGGCCTTCAATGAGTTCTTCAAATCTTTAATGTTGAATCTTCTTCGTCTTCAAATCTTTAATATGTAAAGATGGATGAAAGAATATTGTGTGTAGGAGAATGGTATATGGAGAAGTGGTTTGAAAGTTGTGTAAAGGTCATATCCCGAAATTAGGGTTCAAAAAGGGTTTAAATAGGTGTAGATGTTAGACAATGTCCTTAAACAACAAGGAAATCAATTCCTTTTTAGAACTCTACCTTTTTGGAATTTTATTTCTTTCCGAAACTATTAAAATTGATTACTTATTGAAGGAAGATAAGGATTAGGTATCAACTTGCTTTCCAAGACTCACACTCATGTCCAAGAAGGTAATATTTCCCGTTCCGACAACTTGCAAAACAAATCTCTTCACTATTCACAGATTTTATGACTGACTGATCTGCGCAACAGGTACCCAAATAGGCATAACTTTTACATGAAAGTTCGGACCGATGAGCCGTAAATCGGGTTGGAAACTAGACTTCCGCGGCTTCAAATCCATAGGTGATAGGACATACAGTTCAATCCGAGCTGAGAGATATTGCATTCGTAACATGGCTCATCTGCACTGATTTGGGAAACCGCTGTGACTACCGCTGTGGAAATTCATAGCGGTGTGACAGCGTTTTGGAAGTGTTTCTTCTGCCTTTTTAAGCAGCCGTTGGTACCGCTGTCATAATTAGCAGCGGTCTTAACAGCGGTTCAGGGAAAATTGCATATTAGTCCCTCAATTCTTCAATAATTGCTCTTTTCATATAAAATTCTCCAAACACATCACTTAGATTCAAAAACCTAAAAAATGCTCAAAACACAAATTAAAACCCCTAAATAACTCAAAACAAGCAATTGATTGGAGGAATGGGGATCAAAAACATATACAAATAATGACAGATCAAATACCCCTAAACCTATCTTTTGCTAGTCCGCAATCAAAACAAAACTAAAAACAAAACCTAAAAACCTAAAAACAAAATTTTTTAATTAAGCCACTTTCGTAGGGAACACGATAGTATTGAGCGTATGCTACAAGCCTTTAAACCTCTAGGTGTCCCTAGTAGGAGGAGTTTTGTCTCCTGAGGGTTTACAACCATGCTACCCACAAACATATCCTGTAAATACCAGTCATCCAAAATACATTTGAAATGTGTCCATATTGAAACAATATATGTAAAAACCAATAAGTAAAGACTAAAGTTAAGTCACAAAATTGAATGCATTACTCAATTTTTTTTAAATGAAAAGCCCACGCTCAAGACATTCAAGTTTCAAAGTGGCCTTTGCTAAATACCATAGATGTAATTCGCTTCGACTCTAATTATCACAGGATGTCACTCATTAATATCACACAGAACCTAGGCAAATACACTCATCAAGCATATGCGAATGAAGTTATGCACAAGAAATTTTCAAGTCTTGATCGTATATGAATTTATAATTGAAAGAACGCTTAATTATATTGAAAAGATCTCGTGAAAAGAATCAAGCATTATGAACAAGATAAACACACGATTTACTTCTACTTTCATAGCAAGGACCAGTAGATCAGTTAGACTTTCATTAATGTTGTAATGGGGCCATTGGGTGAAGGTTAGGAAAGAATGGGAAAATTGGAATTCAAAAACCTAGGACCATACCAAGAGTCTTCAATTACCTTTACGACTTCGTGCAAATCTCAAGGTCTTCATTAACTTCATTGTAATGAGATTTTGTCACTAATTATTGCCCAAATCTTCAGAAATCACCATCTCTTTCTTGTCAAATTCCTTTAGAGCAAATACAACGTTGTAATCTAATGGACTTAATTGCACTCATGAAATCTATTCTCTGATTCTCTCATCACACCATTTATTTTGGAGGCCACTTTCACTTTTTTTTTAATAAATCTATTCGAGAATCAAAGAATTTACATAAAATTTAATACTTTCAGACTTGCATGTTTGGATTGAATGCAGCTCTTTCTTCAATGACTTTCGATCAAAATATTCAAAAAAACATTCACTTGTAGAACCATCAAATCTTCTTCACATTCTCAAAGCATGATCCCAAGTTATAAGGTATGGCTATAATATAGGCTACATGGGTTACAGTTAATGTGGTGAAGAAAGAAAAAGGCTTATTTAATGTTTGGCTTCAAACAGGGCTATGGAGCACACACACAAGGGTAGGAAATATTGAAGGCTTTTTAAGTGGTTCAAGCACACATAGTCTAATCATCATTTCCACTGGTTCGTCTCACTCAAGATCAAAATAAACTTGTGAAATATTTTAATGATGAATGTTCTATAATGCTCAATGTATAACCTATAGAGATCAAATCTAAAGCTAAGAACCTACTGAGTGTTTAGGAGTAGAAACAAAATAATCCCTCATAATGTCATTTATATAACGCTTTTTGGCTTAGTGAATTCACAAGGGTAGTCTCCACTATTAATCATGGCAATTCAACTAAGCATCTTATCCACTACCACATCAAGAGCATGTCATAAATTTTGAAAAATGCAATGCAATACTCTAAGTGACAAGAAGTTAGTGTAAACTCAGTGATTAATGCATATTATCTCAGGGGCACAAATCAAAGTATCTCATCAAGGTTTCACAAGAAAAACAGACTCTAAAACAAATTTGTTTTTTCAAAATTTTTGACAGACTCAAAAATATAATATAACACTCAAACATATAATATAATTTAATTTTCAAAATTTTTGACAGACTCAAAAATATAATATAACACCCCCAAACCTAAACCCAACATTGTCCTCAATGTTGAAATTGAAACGCGTGACAAATAGGGAAAGATTAGGCAAAAACAACACAAAACATAAACATTTAAATGGAAAATAGAAAGAGAATCATACCTTGGATTAAATCAACATTCAAAATCCCCAAATTAATCCATAATCCACGGAAAGCACTTAATCGAGTGAAGAGAGGAAAGAGGGAAGAAAAATTTTTGAAAAAGAGAAAACCTTGTTGAATCCGCGTCGACCGCTGTTGTAACCGATATAATGAGATACAGCGCAATTGACAGCGCCCTTGCCCAGTTTCTATCGCTGTGATGACCGCCGTGAATTATGGCAGCGCAAGTAACAGCGGTCCAATTCCAGTAGGACACTGCTGCTTCACCGCCGTGGAATATTGGAGCGGTCTCACATCGCCTCTTTCCCAGTAGCTTACCACGTGTCTAGCCGTTGTGGTGTCGACAACGTAACATATATCTTTTTTTTTTGAATATATATATACTAAAGACACTAAACAAAAACATCAGAACTTCTCCCAAACCTGATTTAAAGTTAGGAGGCTCCAAAAATAAAATAAAATAAAATAAATTGAAATAAAAATAAAAAAATAAAAAAAAACTAGGGAAAGAAAAATACCTGGGTAGGTTTGCCTCTCACCAAACGCTTTATTTTACGTCTAGGCAAGACGTATGAGAGCACTCTTCTGCTGATGGTGAAATAATGACATATTTGTCACCAAATTTCTTCAATCTAACGGTTCCACCCCGCTCAACTTCTTTGAGATCATCTTTTCTGATCCATACCTTCCTCACATTCTTTTGATCCCTTCTCTCTTGTTTGCATTGTTTGATATACTCATAGCACCTTGGTCGAATGTGACCATTCATGTTACAAAAATGGCAAACTGGAACAAATTTATGAAAATTACCTTCCCGACGGCTGTGATTCATTGGTAGAACTTGCTTCCTTCTGTTTCTCCGCTTCCTTCTCGAAATTGAATCGGCCTTTTGGGTAGGTGAATCACTTAACTCATCTTTATTCACTTTATTGATCTTGACTTCCTCCAATTGCTTCTTCACATCCGCAGGCCAATGATTTGATCTCTTGCTCAGCTTTTGCGAGCTTTGCAATGTGTTCAAGCTCTTTATTCTTCATGATCTCTAAGGCTTTATCTCTTTGTTCTATCTCAGCCTTCATTTGCCTCATCCGTTGAGCAAACTCATTTTTGAGCTCTTCCACCTCCTGGGTAAATTCTGCAGACTTCCTTAACGAACACTCTTTTTCTTCCATTAGCTCATTGATCTTGGTTGTCAAGTCAGAATTAAGAGCGACAACCATCTGTTTGTCTTCTTTCAGTTGCTCGATCATGTTCTCATAACTTGAGCGATCATGTTGGAGAGGTGAGATCTTACTTCTTTTGCCTTCTTGAATTTTTGTGAGAGCTGAGGTTGATTCTAGACAAACTCTTGGATCCACTACTTGTACATTGAAGCAGTCAAGAGCCTCTTCAGGATGTCCCATGAATTCAAAAACATCAACATCGATTGTCTCATCAAATACTGTCATGAACACCTTGCTATTATGCACATCTATGATAGCCTTTGCGGTTGACATGAACGGTCTTCCGAGCAAAATAGGTAAGTCCTTTGCACTAGTACTTTCTTCTTCCATATCCAATTCGATAAAATCTGTAGGTATGATGAGTTTGCCGACTTGGACTTGAACATCTTCCACAATTCCACGTGGATACCTTATGGATCGATCGACAAGTAAAAACTCCATGTTGATTGGTTTAAGGTCACTCAACCTCATCTTCTTGTACACAGCATAAGGCATCAAATTGATGCTTGCCTCTAGATCTAGTATGGCTCTCTCTTTTCTTGTTTCTCCCACCGTGATAGTGATATTGAAACTTTCAGGATCCTTGAGTTTCTGAGGCAATCTTTTTTGGAGTACTGCATTAGCCTCATCTAGAACTAGCACCATCTCATGAGAATCAATCTTCCTATTTCTTGAGTTGAGCTCCTTGAAATACTTTGCATAGGCTGGCATCCTCTGGATTACTTCCATGGTTTGCAAACTAACGTTGTCCTTTGACAGGATGTTGTAGATCTCGTTGAATGATTGGTTGAGCTTGTTCCTTTAAACTCTGGCTGGAAAAGGAACTGGCGGCATATAAGGATTTGGAGATTTGTGAATTTTTGATGTATCCTTGGACTTTTCCACCTTGAACTCTTCATCTTCTACTGGTGCACTGTTTTCTTTGGAGAAACCTGAAACATTAATAGAAGTATTAAAAAGTTTTGCAGGTTTATCATCATTAAAGCCTTACCATTCTAGAGAACTATGATAGCCTTTGCTTGCTCAGTATGGCTTGGGAATTTTCCTTGTTCTCTCCTTCAATTAGCTTCAGCTAATTGCCTGATTTGCAGTTCCATCTTCCTTATCGAAGCATCAATGTTTTGAAATCTCACATTATAGTCTTGATGAGTTTCCTTGAGCATATGTTGAGTGGTTTGCATGAATTCTTTCATTGTTTCCTCCAATGACAGGTTCTTGGGTTGATATTCCGGATTATGAGCACCGGCATTATATTGTCTCTGATTATTATTTCCCCATTGGTTCCTAGGACCCTGATTGTTGCTGCAAGAGAAATTGGGATTTCTCCAACCCTGATTGTAGTTGTTCATGGCTTGTGCCTCTTCCAAGTTACTAGGTCCAGGACCTCCCATTTGAAAATCTGCATCATACCCTGATTGCCCACATCCTATGTATCACTTTTCTCTCAATTGTCCCACCTGATTGACATGTAACTCGATGGACTTTTGCATTTGTGACATTTGCATTGAATTCCTGGCATTAGTATCTACTTCATAAATACCTTTTCTTCTCCTAGAACTCTTTTGCTGAGAATTATTGGCTAGCTTCTCAAAGATCGAATACAATTCTTCTGGAGTTTTTTCGGTCATGGATCCTCCACATGCATTATTCACCAAAACTGTTGAGACGTCATTTAGCCCATCATAGAACCATTGACACAATTGGTGTGTTTTATATCCGTGCCGAGGACAATCAAAGAGAAGCATTTTGTAACGCTCCCAGGACTTCATAGAATTTCTCTTGGTCCCCTTGGAAGAAATTAGTAATTTTGGATCTGATCTCACTGGTTTTCTGGGGAGAATAGAATTAGTCAGTAAGCTTCTCTACCACCTCATCTCATGTTGTCAATAAGGCCGGAGGCAAAGTTAAGAGCCATGTCTTCTCCTTTTCCTTTAGAGCATGTGGAATACACCACATACGCAGCTGGTTTTCTATCACCCTATTGTTTGGAAAAGCCTGAATTGCTGCATAAAATTCTCTGATAAATTTCAGCACATCTTCATTTGGTAGCCAATGGAAAGCGGGAAGCAAATTATAGTGGAAACTCTTCAGCTCGTAATTCCTTGTTGCCTCATCCAATGCGATGCACAAAGGATGATTGTTAACAATAGGTCTGCTATAATCCTTATTGGTTTTGATTGGTACAGCTGGTGGATCTGGAACCTGTTGAATGTTGCGATTTCCATCATCTGCCATTGCTCTTTGTCCAATACGATCAATGTTGTCGTTCAACGGTAGTAATTCTCCTTACAGTGATCTTCTACCTTGCATTCACCGTTGAAACCAAAAATAAAAGACAGACACACAATAAACTTAAAATAAATAAATAAACAAATAAAAATAAAATAAAAACTAAAAATCTAAAAATTAATGACACGACTACCTAAACTAGACTAAATCTATTAATTAAAACTAAAACTAGAATTAACCAATAAATTCAACTAATCCCCGGCAGCGGCGCCAAAAACTTGATATGTAAAATCGTGTTATAAAATACTCACTCGTAAGTGCACGAATCGTGAAGATAAACACAGTGACAAGTAAGGATCGTTCTCACGAGGAAAAGTGATTTATTAATTAAAACTAATTCTAATTAAAGTTAAATTAAAGTAACCAAAAGATTTGTTGATGATTGAATTAAACTAAAAAGAAACAAAATTAAATTAATCTAAGAAAGCAATTTTAAAGAATTGGTTGTGAACAATGAAAAGAAAACACTAGGTCATCAATGATCCCCGATTATGAACACTCAATGTATGGAATTAATTTATAAACAAGATTCAATCAATTCAAGGGTTCATTCTTTTCTTAATTACGACTTTTACCGTATGATCGCAGGATGAGTCGTGTATTCCCAATTATTATTCACCCTTGGTCTATGGTGTGAACAACAATCGAAAACCCTTTAAGCTCAAGAAATAAGAACCAAATTCTATACTTTGCTTGGCCTATGCTAAAGATAAAATTCATTCATTCAAAAGAGCATTAATCAAGGTTAGGTTTGGTCTATACTCTAACCCTAATTCTCAGATAGTCTTAACCCTAAAATCATGCCAAATAATTTAACCACCCTTGGTCTATGGTGTGAATAATTATTAAAACTAATGAGGATTACGTAGTTAAACACAATGAATAAATCAAGAATTAAATTGATGAAATAATAATTAGTCCATATATGAGCATTCACAAAAGGTTCACATTGATTCCCTAATTATGAGATTAGTTACACATCATAAAAATAAAAAGAGAAGAGAAAGAAAATATAAAACCCATCTTGGCCTTCAATGAGTTCTTCAAATCTTCAATGTTGAATCTTCTTCGTCTTCAAATCTTTAATGTGTAAAGATGGATGAAAGAATATTGTGCGTAGGAGAATGGTATATGGAGAAGTGGTTTGAAAGTTGTGTAAAGGTCAGATCCCAAAATTAGGGTTCAAAAAGGGTTTAAATAAGTGTAGATGTTAGGCAATGTCCTTAAACAACAAGGAAATCAATTCCATTTTAGAACTCTACCTTTTTGGAATTTTATTTCTTTCCTAAACCATTAAAATTGATTATTTATTGAAGGAAGATAAGGATTAGGTATCAACTTGCTTTCCGAGACTCACACTCATGTCCAAGAAGGTAATATTTCCCGTTCCGACAACTTGCAAAACAAATCTCTTCACTATTCGCGGATTTTATGACTGACTGATCTGCGCAACAGGTACCCAAATGGGCATAACGTTTTCATGAAAGTTCAGAACGATGAGACGTAAATTGGGTTGGAAACTAGACTTCCGGGGCTTCAAATCCATAGGTTGTAGGACATACAATTCAATCTGAGCTGAGAGATATGTCCTTCGTAACATGGCTCATCTGCACTGATTCGGGAAAACCGCTGTGACTACCGCTGTGGAAATTCACAGCGGTGTGACAGCGTTTTGGAAGTGTTTCTTCTGCCTTTTTAAGCGCCGTTGGTACCGCTGTCATAATTAGCAGCGGTCTTGATAGCGGTCTTGATAGCGGTTCAATGAAAATTGCATATTAGTCCCTCAATTCTTCAATAATTTCCCTTTTCGTATAAAATTCTCCAAACACATCACTTAGATCCAAATACCTTAAAATGCTCAAAACACAAATTAAAACCCCTAAATAACTTAAGAAATAAGCAATTGATTGGAGGAATGGGGATCAAAAACATATACAAATAATGACCGATCACTAAGCAATACTTAATATGGAGAAAATTAGTTGACCTCTCTTTAAAGGGGTGGGCAACCCCAACTAATTGGTATTAAAATTAGAATAAACAATTTCATCATTGGATCTTGTTTCTTTTTCTTCAATACGATAGCAAAGGAGTGGAATCCTAATTTCTTGTTACAAATTCTCATCCCATTGTTTGGTTATCATGGATAAAAGTCCCACGGCGATTCTTCAGTTATTCTTTATCCATTAATAATGCAAAATCTAGGGGATGTTCAATAATGCTTTCTGGTTTCAATTTTTTATTTTTTTGTCAACATTCATTAAAAAACAAAAAATTGATTTTCATAATTTTAGGATTTGAAAATGTTAATAGCCAAATTTGGCTAAAGGACCAAAGGAAAATTCTTCTCCCTCCTAGCCAGAATCCAGGTCCAAAAATTATCCACCATGGAGCGCCTCCCGGGGTCAGGGCCACGAAGCCACCTCGCAAAAATAAAGAAGGGTCACAGAACTATGGAAACACCCGAGACGAAGCCCGACACAACCGGATCTAGCTTCCGACACCGAGGTCGAGACTACCTCGCAACCTCCTTGGAAGCCCGACTTCCTCTCCAAATTCAAAGAGAAACTGTTAGGCTTTAAGCTCGTATTACAATGTTTCGCCACCTCGCCTAACGAAGTTTTGGACCTATTAGGATGGGTAGGAGGAAGCTCGTCAAAGTCTGTTGCCATCGAAGAGCGCCTACAGTAAGCCGTTTAAAGCTCCTAGGGACCTGGAAAGGTCGGACCAAGCTCCTAGCACCAAGACTAGGACATGTCGCTCTACTTAACAGTAAGTGCCATACTCGTCATCCTACATGAAGAATCATACCATGGAGACACACGAGATCATACCTACAACAAACATGAAAAAATTACGTGTAGGACAAATGAATGAATCCAATAAGGAAATAAACTTATCTCCGCCTACGATACTCTCGAATCCGTCATTAAACCAAAGTCCATGACGTTTAAATAAAAAGATCATGCCCAATAAGGTGGAAAAGGATTGAGAAAATCATGGCGGTAAAGTCGCAAATGGAACCAATCTAGACTATGTATAAAACGATCAAGCATGAGCAGAAAAATAGGAGACTACTTTTCGACAGGCAAGAGAGTGCCACCCTACTGTACCCCTGAGAGATCGAGAGTATTTTGAGAGATTTTTGTACACACTATAGATAATAAAGCCAATTTGTTATTATTCGTCTTGTATGAGTGGTCGTGGTTCGAGCAAATCATTTAAACAATCAACCCCGGCCATCACCTCCTTGGTAATGGTCTTGAGGGTGTTAACTGATATTTTTCATCCCGAGTAAATTTTCTGTTAACACTTTCTGGCGCCGTCTGTGGGAATTGCCCGCACCTAGCTAATCAAATCAACAATTTATATTTTTACTGTCTTACATGAATCATAAGGCTCCGCTCTTCCCAAGGACAGCCCGTGGCTTCGTAACAACCTTCGACGACCCCAATGCGAAAAGCCCCAAGGAGGAGAAAGAAACCCGGACACTGCAACCAAGTTCCGGTCCAAACAACTAATGCACGGGCTTCTGGCCCTCCTATGGTAAGCCAGGCCGCGCTCGATCAACAAGGCGTGGAAAACATTCACCTCCGCCTGCTCGCTGAAGGCATTGCAGTCCAGCCGAAAAATCCAAATGACTAGGGAAAGCAGAGCAGGACTAGGACCAGGCCGCCTGCCTTTGATCTCCTGGGACCTCCTCTTCCAGAACCAACCCGGGTTAGGACCGGGCTTCAACCTTCGATCCGGGATAGGCTAGGGCCCAAGCCTCCAGTTCCTAGAAGGCCATCACAATATCAACCCAGGCAGGTTAAGTTCACAGCGGACGCTCTGACTTGGGAGCAACGAGAGGCCCCTCGGCCGACGGCTTCAAGGAGGCAAGCCCGGGTCCAAGAGAAGGGTAGCCGGAAAATTTCCCGGATAGATCCCGCTCATGAAGAAGGCCAGGTTGAGATTGCTGGTTCATCTGAGGGATTTGGTAGCGGAGAATCTGAGGTTGATTCAAAAAAGCCCAAGAACAAGTGATTGAGGGATCAGCTGGAAAAGCTACAGAAAGAGGTCTAGCAGATAAGAAAGGAAAAGAATAGGGTGGATAAGAAGGATCCATTAAGCGAGATGAATGCTCCCTTCACTAGAAAAATCTGAAAAGCGGAGCTCCTGCAGAAATTTAAAATGCCTACAGATAAATTCTCTGGAACAGAAGACCCTTTGAGTCACCTGGAGAACTTCATCCAGCAGATGGCAAGTCCAGAATACCACTAAGGCTGCTATGTGCAGGATGTTTCCTACAACCCTGACTGACTACACAAAAACTTGGTTCAGGAAGCTGCATGCTGGTAGAGTGGATTCTTTCACAAAGTTATCGACAGATTTTTGTTCGCAATTCCAAGGAGTCAAACCTCGTCCAAAAGATCCCATACATCTTCAGTATGTGATACAAGAATGAGGGGAAACACTTTGGTCTTACGTGGAACGTTTTCACAAGGAAGTCATCCAAATGGGAGTCTTCACCGAGAAGGAAAATCTCACCAATTTCAGGCGAAACCTGTGGGCAGGAAAGCTTTTCCGTTCCTTTGCCAAGAGACCTCCAGAGACCTATTAGGAGGCTTATGATCGGGCTCTAGAGCAGGTCGAGATCGATGACTAGCTCAAAGTCAAGATGGAACACGACGATATGAGAACGGCAAAGCGTCAGAAAAAAGAAGCCCCTAGATCTGAGCCAACTCAGAAAAATCAGAACAAACCTCCCAATAGGTCGACATACCGCTTCCCCGCTGCTTAGCTCAGGCAAGAAAGGTATCCAGCAAGGCGAACCCCTCTGCGAGCTTCGCCTCCTCCTAGGACTGTAGCCCCCATAATGCGAGGTGAGAAAGGGTATGATTACTACACCCCTTTGAATGCCTCCCGGGAAACAATCTACCTTGCTGTACGGGACAAGGGGCTCCTCCAGAAGCCCACACCCATGAAATCCCCAGTAGACTGGAGGAACCGGTACAAGTACTGTGACTTCCACAAGGGCGTGGGCCACAACACTTCAGATTGTTATAATTTGCTTAATCAGATCGAGGCCCTGATAAGGGGAGGATGTTTGATCGAGTTCTTGCAGCAGGTCAGAGATAATACTTAGACTGGAAGGGAGGTACAAGCGGAGATCCACGAGCATGCGGAGAAGAGAAAGGGGGACTAGACTGATTTAATACAGCAAATCCAGGTGATACACACCATCAGTGGAAGGCCCACACAGGCTGACACCTCCAATAATTCTAGAATAAACCATGCAAGGAAAATTCCCTGTGTGGAAGAAGGTCGGGGTATCTTCAAGGTCAGCCAAAGCCCGGCTGGACCTTCCCAGTCAGCTCAGATTATTTTCACCGAGGTAGATGTTTTCAACACCATACAGCCGCATGATGATCCCATGGTGATCACGATACAAATTACTAATTGCATGGTCCACCGGGTGTTAGTTGGCACGGGCAGCAGCGTAGACATTCTCTTCAAGGACACATTGGAAAGGCTAAATTTGAAACAATGGTGTTACAATAGTTGCACAACTCTGCTCTATGGATTCAGTGGGATTCAATCATACCAGTGGGATCAAAGATCCTCCTAGTGATTGTTGGAACCTCACCTTTCTAACAGAACGTAATGACGGATTTCGTTGTGGTCGACGTCCCATTGGCCTATAACGCCATACTAGGGAGACCTTTCCTATCATCTTTGAAGGGAGTCTTATCTATCAACCATAATGTCCTAAAATTCCCGGTGGGAACCCAGGTCGGAGAGGTACGTGGGGACTAGCAAGTAGCTAGGAAATGCTACACAGTGTCTGCTAATCCGACAGCTTTAGCAAAACAGTTTGTACAAGTTGCAACGGTCCAGGATACGGAAGCACCCGAGGTGATTCAAGAAGATGTGGAGCCTGCGGGTCATCCAAAGAACGAACCCATAATGCCCGATAACGAAGAACAGAGAAAGGAATGGACCAGCAGGCAACCCGTGGATAAACTAGAGGAGATACTTATCAGGAACGACGATCCCTCCAAGGTTGTCAAGATCGGAGCCGCCCTCGAACCAAAAGTAAAAATAGGCTTGATGGAGCTTCTCAAAGGAATTCAGTGACATCTTTGCTTGGAGCCATGATGAGATGCACGGGATCCCGATATCTTTGGCCGCTCAACGATTAGCAGTGGATCCAACATTCAAGCCCGTCAAACAAAAGAGGCGACACTTTAATGCCGAGAGAAACGCTGCGGTACAAGAGGAAATAGACAAATTGATCAGGGCAGGCTTCATCAGAGAAGTGTGCTACCCCGAGTGGATCGCCAACGTGGTTATGTTTACAAAAGAAAATGGGAAATGGCGTATGTGTGTCGACTACACCGACCTCAACCAGACATGTCCAAAAGACAGCTTTCCTCTACCAAAGATCGACTAGCTGCTCAACTCCACATCCGGAAATAAGCTTCTTAGTTTCATAGACGCGTTCTCGGGGTATAACCAGATTAAGATGCACCCAGCTGACCAAGATAAGACCAGCTTCATTACAGGGCAGGGCCTGTACTGCTACAAGGTGATGCCATTCAGCCTTAAGAATGCGGGAGCTTGATATGCAAAATCGTGTTATAAAATATTCATTCGCAAGTGCACGAATCGTGAAGATTAGTACAAGCGGCAAATAAGGATCGTTCCCACGAGGAAAATAGATTTATTAATTAAAACTAATTTTAATTAAAGTTAAACTAAAAGTAACCAAAGATTTGTTGATGATTTAATTAAACTAAAACTAAATTAAATTAAGCTAAGAAAACAATTAATGAGAATATGGTTGTGATCAAGAGAAAGAAAACACTAGGTCATCAATGATCCCCAATTATGAACACTCAATGTATGGAATTAATTTGTAAACAAGATTCAATCAATTCTAGGGTTCATTCTCTTGTCTTTAATGTGACTATTACCGTATGGTCATGGAATGAGTCAAGTGCTCCCAACCACTATTCACCCTTGGTCTATGGTGTGAACAGTGATCGAAAACCCTTTAAGCGCAAGAATTAAGAACCAAATTCTATACTTTGCTTGGCCTATGCTAAAGATAAAATTCATTCATTCAAAAGAGCATTAATCAAGATTAGGTTTGGTCTATACTCTAACCCTAATTCTCAGATAGTCTTAACCCTAAAATCATGCCAAATAGTTATTCACCCTTGGTCTATGGTGTGAATAAATATTAAAACTAATGAGGATTAAGCAATTAAGCATAATGAATAAATCAAGAATTAAATTGATAAATTAATAATTAATCCAAACATGAGCATTCACAAAAGGTTCACATTGGTTCCCTAGTTATGGGATTAGTTACACATATTGAAAATAAAAAGAGAAGAGAAAGAAAAGATAAAACCCATTAAGATCTTCAATGATGAATTCCCCTTCGTCTTCAAATCTTCTATGTGTAAAGATGAATGAGTGTGTGGTGATGTATGGTGGTGGAGTGATGGGGGACGGCCCCCTTGGTGGCTTGGGACCTCCCTTGGCTTGTCTATCTCGAAATTAGGGTTCACAGGGGTTTAAATAGGCTTTAGATGATATGCCAAGTCCTTAAACAAGGAAATTGGTTCCCTTTTGGAACTCTACCTTTTTGGGATTTAATTCTTTCCTAATCCACTCAAATTGATTACTTATTGAGGGATGATAAGGATTAGGTGTCAACTTGCTTTCCAAGACTCACACCCATGTCCAAGAAGGTAATATTTCCTGTTCCGACAACTTGCAAAATAAATCCTGTCACTATTTGCGGAATTATGACTGATCTGACAATCGGATACTCAAACGGGCATAACCTCTTCTAGGAATATCGGAATTGTGATCCGTAAAGTGCGCCAGAAACTAGATGTCCGGGGCTTTCCATCCATAGGTGGTAGGACTCACAATTAAATTGGAGCTGAGAGATATGGCCCCCGCAATCTGGCTGTTCTGCACTGGCTGAATCAGCTTTTCCCGGAATGATGTGCGGCATAGACCGCGATTGAGGTTGATGCCTGGGAAGCTGTATGGACCGTGGAAAAGAACAGAAAGCCTACTGAAATGTACCGCTGGACGTGCCGCGGTGGAGTTCGTGCATGAAGAGCGACCTACACAGCGGTGGATTGAGCGACCTACACAGCGGTGGATGACGCTTTGCTCTTTTTCTTCACATTTAAGTTTTTTTCCTTGAAAATACCTTCAAACACTTCATCTAAGGAATGTGACCTATACATGCTCAACAAACACATAAAATTCCTAATTTCACCCAAAAACAAAGCACAAATAATAGGAAATGGGGACCTAAAATATGTGTAGAAATAGACCGATCAAATACCCCCAAACCTATCTTTTGCTAGTCCTCGAGCAAAACTAGAATAAAAACAAAACAAAAACTAAAAACAAACAAAGTCTAAAAACAAACAAACAATTAAGCCACTTTCGTAGGGAACACAATAGCATTGAGCGTATGCTACAAGCTTTTAAACCTCTAGGTGTCCCTAGTAGGAGGAGTTTTGTCTCCTGAGGGTTTACAGCTATGCTACCCACAAACATAAATTTCTGTGAAAAACCAAATAATCAAGATGCAATCAAAGTGTACCATTCAAAGCCAATGCTTGCTAGAGCCACTGAATAAAGACTAAAATTATGCCACAAATTTGAATGCATGCTTGGTTTTAATGAAAAGCCCACACTCAAGACACTCTAGTTTCAAAAACACATTCGTCAAACGCCATAGATATAATTCGCATTGACTCTAATTCTCATAAGATATCGCTCATTAATTTCACACAGAACCTAGGCAAATACACTCATCAAGCATATGCGAATGAAGTTATGTACAAGAAATTTCAAGATATTATTGCATATGAATTTATAATTGAAAGAACGCTTGATTTTTATGCAAAGGATCTCATGAACGGAATTAGACATTAAGAACAAGATAGAGCACATGTTTACATTTACTCTCGAGCTAGAATTCCCAAAAGATCAATTAGGTCTTTCTTTGGTTGTAACGGGGCCATTGGGTGTAGGTTAAGAAAGAACGGAAAAAGGATAGCAAACAAACCTAGGATCATATCGAGAAATTCTTCGGCAATCTTCATACTTGGCCGAATTTCTTCGAATTCTTCATTCCACTTGTATCTAGGCTTCCTGAACAATTTTCGTTCATCCTCCTTCTTGAGTTTACTTTGATTTGTCATCACTTCATTGTAAAGCTCTATTCCTTTTCACTTTCATTTAATTCATCATCTCATTCATTTATCTTTCTCTTTTTTTAACCCTTTTTTAACCTTTTTTCAACCTTTTTTTTAATATGAGAATTTTACATCAATTACATAATTCTTCAAAAACCTTCTTTGCATTTGATCTTCTTGCTTTTTCCTTGGTACATGCACTTCACGAGTCACCCATTTCGAACTCTCTTCAATCATCTTCATCACCTCAATATGATCCCAAGCTATAAGGTATGGCTATATTATGGCTCATTGGGGTTAAGTTAATGTGGGTGATGAAAGAAAAAGGCTTATAGTGTTTGGCTTCAAAATTGGCTATGGAGCACACACATAAAGGTAGGAAATATTTAAGGCCTTTTTAAGTGAGTTCAAGCACACATTGCCTATATCACTTCCAATGGTTCAACCAAAACAAGAGTAAAGTCCACATGTGATATCTTTTATGATGAATGTTCTTTAATATCCAATGCATAACCTATTGAGATCAATTTATAATGCTAAGAACCTAATGAGTGTTTAGGAGTAGAAACAAAAGAACCCTCATATAATGATATTTATATAACGCCTTTTGGCTTAGTGAACTCACAAGGGTAGTCTCCACTATTAATCATGGCAATTCAACTAAGCATCCTATCCAATATTATATCAAGAGCATGTCATAAATTTTGAAAAATGCAATGCAATAGTCTAAGTGGCAAGACGTTAGTCTAAACTCAGTGATTAAAGCATATATTACGGCTCTAAAAGCACACAAAAGAAACATCTAATCACAAAGGACAAAAATTCAAAAACTGGTGACTTGTTCTGTAATGCATATCTCTCAAAATATTTAATGGAATTTAACCAAATTTTAACACAAGAAAATATACATGTTAACTCACACTTTACATTTTGAAAACATCTCAAAATTCGAATCGGAAAAGTGAGAACACAGACGACGAAAAATATTCACGTGCAGAATTTTAAAAACAGGGAATTGCCAGACCTTTGGTTGAAGAAACAATCATAACTTTTAAACCACTCCCCAGAATTTTACGTTCGTTATACCGTTAGATTCGTATCGAAAAAATGATGAACCCAACATGGACAAAAAAATTTATTTCCTCACCAATGAATACAGTTTTAACAAAACTTTTGCCTCAAAAATTTTCAAAACAGGTCACTTTTTCGCAGATTTTCAACAAATGGCTCAAAAAATAAAATAAAGACGAATTCACACCCCCAAACCTAATCTAAACATTGTCCTCAATGTTTATATGATATTAAAAACATGGACAAAGAATAAAGAAAAAGTATGGAAAGCAAGAACTCGAAAAAAAAAACAAAAGAAAACTAAAAACTAAAGATTAAAAAGAAATTACCTAGGTGGGTTGCCTCCCACCAAGCGCTTTATTTAACGTCTCGGCAAGACGGATGCAAGGATGACTCAACCAAATTCCAATGTCTCAAATTTACGCTTGTGCGCGATCATGTCTTGGAAAAAATTTTCACACGCCGGCATGTTTCTACACACAATAAGCAAAGGCAAGTAAATGTTCATTATAAAGTGTGATGAAATAAGTTCAGAAAACCACTTCTTCCATTGGATTTTGTGTAGGCGGCTCGAAAAGGTAATGGGAGGGACATAAGGCTTGAGTTCCTTGTATAGGAGCGGGGCCTCGAAAGGTAAATCTTCCACTTCCTTCACTTTTTCTTCCGTCTCCTCCCTTTCTACTTCTTCACTTGCAACACTAGAAAAATCATTAGAAAATTCATGGCTCACTATGGTATCGACAATCTCACCATTGGTGGTAGCATCTTCTTGCTCAAGTTGGCTCGGAAATTGTCCGAGCTCCTCCTTTTGAAAAGATTCAGCCACTTGCTCAATTTTCACCTCCATTTTTCTCATTGAAGCCTCAATGTTTTGAAACCTCACATTATCTTCTTGTTGAATGTCTTGCAACATTTTATCTTGCTGATTCATTTTCTGATCCATACTTTGCAAGAATTCCTTCATTGTTTGTTCAAGTAATGGTGAGATTGGTTTCTCATAGGTATGGACTTCATTGTAGCTCCTTGAGAAGTTTTGATGATTCCTCCAATCCGGGTTGTAAGTTTGTCATATAGGTCATAACTCGACCACTGACAATGGGAATTTCCACATGGTTCATTGATAGGATACAGATTGTAGGAATGTTCAAAAGGTTCATGCACAGGCCACAGATTGTAAGAATTCATTGCTCGGGCTTGTGCTCTTTCTGAAACTATCAATCTCTCCATTTGTGGCACTAAAGCAGCCAGTTGCATAACAAATCCATGAAGTGTTTCACTGTCCTCATCATAAGCATGTTGCCCGTAGAATTCCATTATATCTGAAAGAAAGAAAAGAAAAACAAAATAAAAAGAAAACAAAATCTAAATAAAAATAAACTACTAACTAATGACACGACTACCGAAAAAAACAATTATACTAAAACTATTAACTAAAATTAAAACTAGAATTAACCAATAAAGTCTACTAATCCCCGGCAGCGGCGCCAAAAACTTGATGTGTAAAATTGTGTTATAAAATACTCATTCGCAAGTGCACGAATAGTGAAGATTAGTACAACGGCAAATAAGGATTGTTCCTACGAGGAAAAGAGATTTATTAATTAAAACTAATTTTAATTAAAGTTAAACTAAAAGTAACCAAAGATTTGTTGATGATTTAATTAAACTAAAACTAAATTAAATTAAGCTAAGAAAACAATTAATGAGAATATGGTTGTGATCAAGAGAAAGAAAACACTAGGTTATCAATGATCCCCAATTATGAACACTCAATGTATAGAATTAATTTGTAAACAAGATTCAATCAATTCTAGGGTTCATTCTTTGTCTTTAATGTGGCTATTACCGTATGGTCATGGAATGAGTCACATGCTCCCAACCACTATTCACCCTTGGTCTATGGTGTGAACAGTGATCGAAAACCCTTTAAGCGCAAGAATTAAGAACCAAATTCTATACTTTGCTTGGCCTATGCTAAAGATAAAATTCATTCATTCAAAAGAGCATTAATCAAGATTAGGTTTGGTCTATACTCTAACCTAATTCTCAGATAGTCTTAACCCTAAAATCATGCCAAATAGTTATTCACCCTTGGTCTATGGTGTGAATAAATATTAAAACTAATGAGGATTAAGCAATTAAGCATAATGAATAAATCAAGATTTAAATTGATAAATTAATAATTAATCCAAACATGAGCATTCACAAAAGGTTCACATTGATTCCCTAGTTATGGGATTAGTTACACATATTGAAAATAAAAAAAGAAGAGAAAGAAAAGATAAAACTCATTAAGATCTTCAATGATGAATTCCTCTTCGTCTTCAAATCTTCTATGTGTAAAGATGAATGAGTGTGTGGTGATGTATGGTGGTGGAGTGATGGGGGACGGCCCCCTTGGTGGCTTGGGACCTCCCTTGGCTTGTCTATCTCGAAATTAGGGTTCACAGGGGTTTAAATAGGCTTTAGATGATAGGCCAAGTCCTTAAACAACAAGGAAATTGGTTCCCTTTTGGAACTCTACCATTTTGGGATTTAATTCTTTCCTAATCCACTTAAATTGATTACTTATTGAGGGATGATAAGGATTAGGTGTCAAATTGCTTTCCAAGACTCAAACTCATGTCCAAGAAGGTAATATTTCCCGTTCCGACAACTTGCAAAATAAATCCCGTCACTATTTGCGGAATTATGACTGATCTGACCATCGGATACTAAAACGGGCATAACTTCTTCTAAGAATATCGGAATTGCGATCCGTAAAGTGTTCCGGAAACTAGATTTCTGGGGCTTTCCATCCACAGGTTGTAGGACACACAATTCAATTGGAGCTGATAGATATGGCCCCCGAAATCTGGCTGATCTGCACTGGCTGAATCAGCCTTTCCCGGAATGATGTGCGGCATAGACCGCGATTGAGGTTGATGCCTGGGAAGCGGTATGGACCGCGGAAAAGAACAGAAAGTCTACTGAAATGTACCGCTGGACGTGCCGCGATGGAGGTCGTGCATGAAGAGCGACCTACACAGCGGGGGATGACGCTTTGCTCTTTTTCTTCACATTTAAGTTTTTTTCCTTGAAAATACCTTCAAACGCTTCATCTAAGGAATGTGACCTATACATGCTCAACAAACACATAAAATACCTAATTTCACCCAAAAAAAAGCACAAATAATATGAAATGGGGACCTAAAATATGTATAGAAATAGACCGATCAGAGCTACATACCAGTGGCTGGTTAACAAATTGTTCAGGCCCGAGATTGGAAGGACGATGGAGATACACATCGACGACATGATCACAAAATCACCAAGCGCAGAAGGGAATCAGGAAGACCTTTGTAAGACATTTCTAATCCTAAGAGAAAATCAGATACGGTTGAATCCTTCCAAATGTGCTTTTGGGGTGACTGCGGGGAAGTTTTTAGGTTTCATGGTTCATGAGAGAGGCATAGAGGCTAACCCAGAAAAAATCAAGGCTATCTTGTACCTGGAATCCCCTACATCACTCGGACAGGTTCAAGTCTTGACAAGGCGTGTAGCAGCGCTCAACAGATTCATTTCATGATCCACTTATAAGTGTTTCCCCTTCTTCAAAGCTATCAAACAAGGAAAAAACATGAAATGGAGCTAGGCGAGTGATCGTGCCTAAATTGTTGTATATTTCGGCCCTCATTCCTATTCCTTTGTCTCGTTCTTGTGTGTATTTTCTATAAATTTTATGTCTAATAGGCTCATTAGTGCTAATTGCAGGAAATAGATGTAATTCTGGGTTTGGAAGCATGTTGCGGTGATTCTGGCAGAAAAAGGGCAAAAGGAAAGACAAAGGATAATAATCAGCTCTACAGTGCGGGTCAAGTGTGGGTCAAGTGCGGGTCGCAACCGCACTCCAACCGCACTCCAACCACACTCATGCTCATAGCCGGGACTTGATACAAGAGAAGAGTTACAGTGCGGGTCCAGTGCGGGTCATCCAACCGCACTCAAACCGCACTGTTGCCAAAGCCAGAGAAGCTGAGTTGCACCTGACGTTAAAGTGCGGGTACAGTGCAGGTCATCCAACCGCACTCCACCCGCACTATTGCGAAACCAGAGAAGCAGATTTGCACCTGACATTAGAGTACGGGTACAATGCGGGTCTTGCAACCGCACTCCACCCGCACTATTGCTCAAGACAGAGGAGTGGATTTCGCACCTGTCAGTAAAGTGCGAGTAAAGTGCGAATCAAGTGCGGGTCTAGTGAGGGTAATCCAACCGCACTCCACCAGCACTAATGCCCAGATCAGAGAACTGAAGATGAAGAAAACCCTTACAGTGCGGGTACAGTGCGGGTACCCCACCCGTACTCCACCAGCACTCCGAGCGCGACAGCTTTTGGTTTCAAGCTTAAGTAACCTATTTTACCATCCTCTATAAATAGAAAAGGATGGGAACGAACAAAAAGGATCACCATATCTCCCAACACTTGTATTCTAAGCTAGTAACACATCTCCCTATCATCCAAACCATCTTTACTCAATCAAAGGCAACTAGGAGACTTGGATTCAAGCTTCAAGGAAGGAGATCAATCTTCAAGAGTTCTCTCTACACTCTCTCTTAATTTATTTGTTTGTAATAGAACATGAGTAGCTAAAATACCCCACTATGGGGTTGATGTTATTTGTTTGATGGATATTTGGGCTTTGTAAATAAACTCTATATGTTATATTTATTCTATCTCTATGTTTTATTCCATTGCTTTAATTGATTTCCATTATTGATTTGCTTGGATACACCCTCTTTGCATGATTGATTTGGATTACTTGAGTAGGCAATTAGGTTGTCTAATGCTCAATTGAGTGGAAGGATTTCTAGAAATCCGGCTCTACAACCATGCCCTTAATCTAATCTTGAATTAGTGGCTTTCACTATACACTCTAGGTTAGCCACTTGTGAGAGAATTAGAAGCCTCCACTATACACCCTAGGTTGGCTACTTTAGTGATTCTACAAGAACTAACCTTCGAGTAGAATTCGGTTGATAACCTAAAGCCTCATCCAATCTCAAACGAGTGGCCTTCACTATACATCCTAGGTCGGCCACTTGTGAGGGAATTGGAAGCCATCACTATACACCCTAGGATGGCTACATTAGTAATAGGTTGAGCCATAGCTAGATAGATGAGCATTCATGGAAAAAGTCCCGATTGAGTAACTAGCCATTGCTGGCTGCTTAGGAGGGATTGATCGCTAGTAGGAGGTCTTCGCTATACACCCTAGGTTGACCGCTTGCTAGAGATATATACCAACACTATACACCTTAGGTTGGTTACATTTGTCAAAACATGCTTAATTGAGAGTTTGTTGCAATTGCCCCAATATTCGCTTACGAATCCATCAACTTTATAGTTCCATCATCATTCATTCATCACTCCATTGTCATCCCATTTTATTTGCTTTCATAATTTAGTTTATATTGTATTTTCATTCACCATCACTTTTACTTTTATGCATACTAGTTATATTAATCCTAATCTTATCACCGCTACCCCGATCTCAGTGGACGACACCCGTGCTTACCGCTTTACTTGTATTACTACTTGTGAACGCATCGCATAGGTTTTATCAACTGTTTTGACGGACGGTTTTCTGACAGCAAAAACCGCCACATCAAATGGCTCCGCTGCCGAGGATCGGTGTGCGTAGTAGTGATTAGATTAGTTTTAATACTATTAGTTTATTAGTTGTTTTTAGTTTTGTTAGTTTCTTTTTATTGCTTTCGTAGTTTTTGTTTTTGTTTGTTTCAGGACTCTATGGATTCCTTTTGGCAAAATTCAGGGTCAAGCTACGAGCCTAACGAGAATGCCTACATCTCATCATTCCAGTCAAATTCCGTTGAAGACCGACTAAGAAATTTCATGAAGAATCACGAGCGGGAGACTGAGCAGATGATAGCTTCTCAACAAGAGACTCAAGCCTTCATAGAAGAGAAAACCACCTAAATGCTCGAATCCGCCCAGCAGTCCACCCCGGTGAATCAGAGTTGTTTCCAAGTTAAAGCAACCAAACCGGTGGATTCCTCCAATTTCTCAAAAGAAGACATGTATAAGCTCCGAATAGAATTTGAAGTGGAGCGAAGCAAGAGAATGGACGAGATGGACAGGATGATCAAGATAAACCAAGAGCTTATGAGCGTGAGCACAGAGCTAGTGTTGGAAAGGGGTGTGTTGAAGGAAGAGAATGAAGCACTTCAAGAGAGAGAAGCCTTGGGAATGGAAAAGGCAAGTAATCTCCCTCCAAGAGTTGAACAAGAAACTATTATTTGAAGTGAAGATGCTCAGGGTTGAGAATGGTACTCTCAAGAAGACAAATGGTGAAGTCTCCGACAAGAACAAAGAATTGGAAGAACGAATTGAGAGATTTGAAGCCGAAAAGAGTACCGCATCGAAGGATTTGGAGAACTTAGCGAGGCTATCAAAAGATTTTGAAGATGAGATAGCTCACAAGTCAATGAAGATACAAATGGAGGTTGACTAAAGAGCCAATGCCTTAGAGGAAGCAAAGGTAGCACTAAGCAAAAAGGAGGAAGATATCAATGCGTTACAAGTGAAACAAATCAAACGTCCTCAAGACCACGCATCAAAGGGGAGTTCCTCTAACTATAATATCTTTTGATATGCATGTTCTAGGATAGAGCATTTTAAGGCTAAAAATTACAAGCCAAATCAACATAGGAAAACTAGAGGTCCTAGGATTAGGTGGAGTCCACCTACGGTCAAGCAAATATGGGTAAGGAAAGACCAAGTGCACTTATATAGGAACATGAAAAAGGAAAAGATAATGAAGTCACCTAAATTTATTTGGGTTGTGAAAAATAGAGAATTTCCTAACTTGGTCAAACCATCCTTAGAGGACCCTAGCCTCTCCATGAATGCATCCCATTGAATAATTTTGATGCATGTAGTTAGTTTTATGTTTTATATTGTTTAAATTCAATAAATTGAGATGTTGGGATAGTTTTTTCGAATGTTATATTTTGTGGATATTTGCACATTGAATTTATTAATTATATCTGTGGATGAAAGAGCTGGAGGCTCTTGTGCAAGTATGAATGCATGTGCTTTATATTGTTTAATTCGGTTTGGGGGGTTGTTCATGTCCCATTCCGTCAATTTTGATAAAATGCATGATGTTAAGCTTGACTTGTGCTTCAATGATATATTGCATGAATTGCCTTGCTGGATGGATCCGATCGTTGCCTATCTGCAAGAGGGAAAGCTTCCCTAAGAGCCCGATCAAGCACGAAGAACTAGA
This sequence comes from Dipteronia sinensis, assembly GCA_033220585.1. Classification (NCBI taxonomy): domain Eukaryota; kingdom Viridiplantae; phylum Streptophyta; class Magnoliopsida; order Sapindales; family Sapindaceae; genus Dipteronia; species Dipteronia sinensis. The sequence continues at coordinate 26,805,236 of CM065643.1, read as the reverse complement.
AGGCTCTCCGTCCTATATTACTTGATAGACGGATACCTTTATAGGAGGGGAAGGTCCCTCCCTTTGCTTCGATGTTTGCATCCTGATGATGCCAAATGGGCGTTAAGAGAGGTTCATTCCGGGGACTGCGGGAACCACATCAGCGGTGAAGCTTTAACGTATCAAGTGCTTCGCATGGGGTACTACTGGCCAACCATCCACCAAGATGCAAGAAGCTTTGTACAATCTTGTGAACCGTGTCAAAGGACCTCGAGCTTGAGTCATCTCTCGCCAGAGCGACTGTCCTCTCTCAGTTCGCCTTACCCCTTCGCCATGTGGGGGATCGACCTAATTGGACCACTTCCCACTGCTCCGAGGCAAGCTAAATATGCTACCGTGGCCATCGATTATTTCACAAGGTGGGTCGAAGCAGGGCCTCTCTCCGGAATATCAGAGAAAAATACGACTAAGTTCATCAAAACCAACATAGTCTGCAGATTTGGAACCCCTCTCATCATTGTAGCAGACATGGGCAAGCAGTTGGACAACGCCCGATTCAAGGACTTTTGCGAAGGTTTGGGAATCGACCTCAAGTTCGCTTCAGTAGCCCATCCTCAGACCAACGGGTTGGTGGAATCCACCAACAAAACTATCAAGAGGCTTCTGAAGAAGAAATTATAGCAGAAGAAAGGCAAATGGGCCGAGGAGTTGCCCAGGGTCCTCTGGGCATACCGGACTACAAATAGGACAGCTACCGGGGAGACACCTTACTCCCTAGCCTTCGAAGTTGAAGCGGTCCTCCTTATCGAGCAAAAATTGACCTCATTCAAGGTACAACACTTTGAACCTGAAAACAACGAGGTCAAGCTCCGAGCTAATCTAGATCTCCCAGAAGAAAAACAAGACTGGGTAGCTGAGAAAGTGGCGATTTACCAGAGCAAGATCGCTAGGTATTTCAACCAAAAGGTCAAAGCCCGAAACTTCAAGGAAGTGGATTTGGTGCTCAGGAAGGTGACCTCGAATACCTGGAAAAGGTCGGACGGAGTCCTAGGTCCCAATTGGGAAGGACCATACTTGGTAAAGGTAGTAGCTCGCAATGGGGCTTACAAGCTCGAAGACATGGATGGTCGACCCATCGACCACACCTGGAACGCAGGTCACTTGAGAAAGTTTTACACATAAGTAGGGGACTCTGAAGCAGATTACCCCCACTTAGATTTCAATAAAATCCCTAGTAACGATGTACTACATTTTGATCATCAATAAAGTCTGCTATTTTCTTATCTCCGACCATGTTCTACATTTATTTCTCCATATACGACTAGGTTATCCACGGATGAATTCGCCATAATCTCCTCAAGACTAGGGATCAGCCGGGGAAGCCCCCTTGCTGCCCCTGATGCCTTGGCCGGACACCACCCCCCGCCAAGAAGGGTTTGAGTGTAAGAGCGTAGTTGCCATCCAGATCTCGAGGCCAGAGACTAGCCGGGGAAGCCCCCTCGCTACCCCTGATGCCTTGGTCGGGCTACCACCCCTAAGAAGGGTCTGAGTGTAAGAGCATAGTTGCCATCCAGATCTCGAGACCAGGAAATAGCTAGACAACCCTCATAATGCATTGGTCGAGCTACCACCCCCAAGAAGGGTCTGAGTGTAAGAGCATAGTTTCCATCCAGACCTCGAGACTAGGAAATAGCTAGACAGCCCTCATGATGCCTTGGTTGGGTTACCGCCCCCAAGAAGGGTCAGAGTGTAAGAACATAGTTGCCATCCAGATCTTGAGACTAGGAAATAGCTAGACAGCGCTCTTGATATCTCGATTGGGCTACCTCTCCAAAAATGGACTTAAGGTCATCATGATAAGAATCTCCTACAAAGCCGGTTCAAAAGGTGAACAAGTTATAGTCAAAATTGCAGGGTACGATAGGACCTTTTTCCCAAAGATGGGGATTCTTGCCAGATGCTGGAAATCCAGAGCTTGGCGACCACCCCGCTAGCAGATTCACGTTTAATAAATTCTGGGTTTTTCCTTACCAAATTCCATTAAGTCAAAATTATCTCAAAGGTCGCATCATGGTAGAAATCAGGAATGAAGCAAAGAGTTCCCAAGCAGGGTGGAAACTTACTATCAAGATCAATCAAAACAAGTGCCAAGAAAATCACAACGAAATTTTCATTAACTATAAGGGAGAGCCTCCCCTAAAAAAGGCTACAATCATCAAACGAGGAGCCCAACCCTCGGTTTCGGGCTACATGGAAAAATGAAAAATAGACTAAATAAATCATGAGTAAAGTAGGCAATCAAAGCCAGTCATGAATAGATCGCATTATACTCCAGCACCCTCCTGATTCCCTCCTTCTACTTCTCCTTCATTCAGATCCTCACCATCAGCTCATCCTCCAGGTGGTTGCCTGTCTTGGTTATCCTCACCAACCATCTGTTCTTCCAAACGTGCCTCCTACTGCCCAGCCGGGTCCTCCTCCAAGACTTCATTGATCACCGCCATAACCTCAGGAGGGATGGCCGTATCATGAAGGGCAGCCATGGATCTCATCTCGCTTGGTTCAACCCCCGACTCTACTCTAGAGGGTTCTTCCAGGCGATCTCTTGCTCCCTTCTAAACTTCTGATAGACCTCCCACAGGTTGTAGGGGTAGAGCACCACTAGAGGATTCTCCGAGAGTGAAGACAATTAAGTAAGAGGAAGGAAGGGAAGAATTTGCCTCAATAGATCGCTTCCTAGTTCCCGCCTGACTAGAAGGCACCGCCGCATCACCCTCAGAGTGAGACATTTCGGCGACTTTGGCCAATATCTCCTCCCTATCCCAACCGGAAATACTCGATAGATCAAAGGGAAGAGGGAGAGCTTCCACAACCTGGAAGGAAGCGTAATAGTACCCATCGCTAAAGGAGGCAGCCGCCTCAGATCGCAGCTTGGCCACCTAAGCATGTAGGTCCTGATTCTCGAGATCCAACTTCTCGACCTCGGCTTTCCAAGAATCCTTTTGCCTAGCCCGTCGTTTAGATTAAAGGATCTCTTGATCAAAAGATCACTTGATCCTCTCATAATCACAGCGAAGCTCGTTTAGCTCGTCCTCCATTCCCTTTTGACTGGAGGTCATCTCCTGCACCACTGTCTGAGCTCGCTTGAGTAACTCCATGGCTGTATCAGCCTCGGCCTCAGCCTTCACGGCCCGATCGCGGAGGGAGGTTACTTGATGACCCAAAGCCACGTTTAATTTGAAGGCCTACAAAATGCAGAGCTAGAATTAGGGAATGATCAAGCAAACAGTTGCAGGGACAGTTCAAAGGAAAAATAATTACCTCAGCTAAGATAGTGGACCCCTTGGTGAGCAAAACATTGATGGGCATTGAGGCCATCCTGGAGAGCCCACCACCTGAGCAGGACGCGATAAATTATTCCAAAACCTCGTCCTGCCACGTCGAGCTCGACTGAGGGCGGGAGCGGTTAGGAGGAATCCCTGCCATAATGACCTCGAAGTCCTCTGAAGCTCGGGAAGTTGGAAGCACAGAGGCATCAGGTGGATTAATCGTAGGAGCAGCAGTGGTAGCAACAACAGCAGAGGGAGCAGAAGCAATTGTATCAGCGGCATGAGGAGCAGAGGTTCCCCTATTCAACGCCGGAGAAGCCCGCGATTTGAGGTTGGCCATCCTAGACCCAGCCGAGGAAAGAGGCAAAGCTGAAGCGGGTGTGACCTCAACGGAGGGAAGAGGAACACGAGCTTGCCAGGATCGTTGGGCTTCGCGAGAAGCTAGCTCAACGATAAAAACTATAAATAAATAAAACAAAAGAGAAAACGTTAGAATTGAGCTAGTCAACTAGACAAAGCAAGACGATTCAGTGTTACTTACGAGGAGCAACATCGGAGATCCGCAGATATTGATTCACCCTACGGGAATCGAAGGCATCAGCGGTTGGGAACTTCAGGTTCAAGTAGTTCATGGCAAAGATAGCCTTCAAGACAGTCTCAGACTCAAGTGGCAGGGAGTCTCTGTCCTACGATGGTTTGTCATTAAAAGCAGTGGGGACCCTGAACTCGTGCCCTCCAATAAAAATCGAGCTTCCCCAATCACCCCCTGCTAGGATCCACTCTTCCTTCCAGGCGGGATCCTTCTTGGAAGCATCAGGAATGATGAAGTTGAGCTTATTTTTGGCTTTTGCATAGAACTGACCTCGTGGAGCACCGGATAGACTCCCGATTTGAAAAAGGTATGCCAGCTCCTCTGCTCCGGGTTCCCTCGCCACCTTGCTCAGCTGGAATTATTCCCTCCACAGCACGAGGAAGCCAATCAAGTTCCTCCGGAAGCCTGGCGTCAACTGGAGAGGAGCTAGCTGAATGGCGTTGAGAGCTCATCGAAGGATAGGGTGAAGGGGAAGCCTGACTCCATTCTCGAGAGCCGCCACATGAATCAGAAGCACACCGCCAGAAGGATTGAAGACGTCATAACCTTTAGGAGGAACCGAGATAGAAACACTATCAGGAATGCCGTACTTGGACCTTAAGGGATCAATCGAGTTCGAATCAAAGATAGAGTCGGGGATAACCTTGAAGTCATAAGGAGGAAGCCTCTCCAAGGGAGGACCGGAAAATGTGTCTTGACCCATCCCGGCAGCATCCTCCCTGTTCTCTCTATCATAGCCTTCGTCAACCAAATCCAGAGGATTGTCTGGTCGATTTGAGAAACCGTTCCCAATGGCTACGTTTCTAGTTGACCGCCGGCGTTGGGGACTTGGTGGAGAGTCCTCACTGTCGAAACTCTTGCATGCTCTCTTTCCGCAAGCGAGACTAGCGACCTCCTCGCCATCGACAATAGAGTCGACGGAGTCGCAGCTATTTTTTGACATGGTAAAGAGGGTTTAGCGAAGTCAATAAAAAGAAGAGAAATTTTTTTTTCAAAAGAAAGTTTGAAACTTGAAAGAAGCAAAAGTATGAAGAGGGCGGTAGAGCTGTCGGGATTAAAAAGAAGCGGATAGAGCCATGACATCGGCAACCCAAGAGCAAAATCTTCAGTGGGGAGTTGCGTCAAATAACGGAATGGCTGTAACGTAGCCGGATTATTTTGAGAATACCCCAGTCTACATTCGCCACATCACTTGGCAATTAATGAAAAGATTTCCTCTGAGATCCTGGTAACGGTAATAGAGGGAAAATTTCCCAATTAAAACAGGGAATCTGACTTTAACCCCAAACTCAATCACCAGTGTTCAAGTCAGAGGGGACTTCTGTTAATAGCCAAATTTGGCTAAAGGACTAAAGGAAAATTCTCCTCCCTCCTAGCCCGAATCCAAGTCCAAATATTATCCACCATAGAGCGCCTCCCGGGGTCAGACCACGAAGCCACCTCACAAAAAATAAAGAAGGGTCACCGAGCTATGGAAACACTCGAGACGAAGCCCGACATCACCGGATCGAGCTTCCGACACCGAGGTCGAGACTACCTCGCAACCTCTCTGGAAGCCCGCCTTCCTCTCCAAATTCAAAGAGAAACTGTCAGGCTTTAAGCTCGTATTACAATGTTTCGCCACCTCACCGAACGGAGTTTCAGACCTATTAGGATGGGTAAGAGGAAGCTCGTCAAAGCTTGTTGTCATCGAAGAGCGCCTACAGTAAGTCGTTTAAAGCTCCAAGGGACCTGGAAAGGTCGGACCAAGCTCCTAGCACCAAGACCAGGACATGTCGCTCTACTTAACAATAAGTGCCATACTCGCCATCCTCCATGAAGAATCATACCATGGAGACACACGAGATCATACCTACAACAAACATGAAAAAATTACGTGTAGAACAAATGATTGAATCCAAAAAGGAAACAAACTTATCTCCGCCTACGATACTCTTGAATCCGTCATTAAACCAAAGTCAATGAAATTTAAATAAAAAGCTCCTGCCCAATAAGGAGGAAAATGATTGAGAAAATCATGGCGGTAAAGTCTCAAATGGAACCAATCTATACTATGTATAAAACGTAAGAGGAGACTATTTTTTGACAGGCAAGAGAGTGCCACCATACTGTACCCCTGAGAGATCGAGAGTATTTTGAGAGATTTTTGTATGTTACACACTATAGATAATAAATCCAATTTGTTCTTATTCGTCTTGTATGTGTGGTCGTGGTTCGAGAAAATCATTTAAACAATCAACCCCCGGCCATCACCTCCGTGGTAATGGTATTGAGGGTGTTAACTGATATTTCTCATCCCGAGTAAATTTTCCGTCAACAGAAAAGTTCGTCTTGTAAGTGGTAATAATAATTGGATTTGAAAATTTCGTCTTGTAAGTGGTAATAATAATTGAAAGCGAGGTTTTATTCACATCCAAAATAGTGCTTCGCACACCAATTTACTATATATACTCGCCATACAAAAATTTGAAATTTAATAATTTACTTTTTGTTTTTTTTCGGTAAAATTAGATTGACCTAAGGGGAAATAGCATCACGGGCGGGTGATCATTTGTTGAAAAAACCCCTAGGTAGTATCCGAAACTATATAGATAAAGAAATATGTAAATGACAGTAACAAAGGTCAAACTAGCCACACAAAAACAGGAAAACAACAAGTGAAACGCAGGCTATAGAAGAACAAACAAAAAACATCAAGAAAAACGAAACAACTTTCGGCCTATACAATCATTGCCCATTAGAGAAGAACAGAAATGAGGAGCAGAGAACCACCACGAATCAACTTCCAAGCTTAAAATGTGGTTGGAAAGAGCGTCAGCCACCTGATTACTCTCTATAATAATATGTGACACTGGAAACTCTATATTATAAATTTGATAAATGCATCTTTTCCATGCCTACAGCACATGTCAAGGAACACTATTAGAACGAGAAGAAAGACGAAAGCAAACATTATATATATACATATATGTTTATATATATATATATATATATATACATATTTTCTTTTTCTCTTTTTTTTATGGGGTGATAACCTGACAAGGACCTTTTTCCCTTATGTCGTTTTTTAAAAGATCAGTCCGTCAATAATATTTTAAGAAACCTCACTAAGCCTAAATCAGTTTGAAAACGTAAATATAGTGGCAAGTGGGTGTCGTCCACAGGGAGCAGAGTTAGCCAAATTAGTTAATGCTAAAGCAATAATATGTATATATATATAATAGCAAAACATGAATTGGTGAAAATGTAGATTGTGAACCAACTCTAAATAATACTAAATTAAATATGTAAATAGAATGAAAGGGGAATATGGAGTGAAGGATATATAGATGATGGAAACTAAGGAGTTAATGGATTCGAAAGCAAATACTGGGCAATGCAACAAACTTGTCACTAGCACGGCTTTTCAAGGTAACCGACCTAGGATGTATAGAGTCGGTTATTTATCCCTAGAAGGTGGCCAGCCTAGGATGTATAGTGCGGACCACCTATTAGGGATTAATCCTTGTAAACTACCAACCTAGGATGTATAGAGTTGATTGTTTACCGGATTCTAGAAATGAAGCTCGTCTACCTAACATTGACTCAACCGATTAAAGATAGTCACCCTAGGATGTATAGTGATGACTTCTAACTCTCTCACGGTTTCGACCTAGGATGTATAGTGCCGGAAACACGATCGAGGTTAGATTAAAACCGCGGTTTAAGAGTGGGAATTCATGACTTTTCGTCCATTCCTTAGAGCATTAAACAACTAAACATCATGTATATCTAGATGGAATACTCATACATAATACAAAGACATCTTGCAAAGATCATGTATCTACACAAGAAATCAATGATAAACATTCACAACAAGAATAGATCAATGGAAGATAGACATGAATATCAATATAATATCAAGTTTATGTACAAGCCCAATATTAAACTAACTACTCCATCAACCCCTTAGAGGGGATTTAGCTACTCATTACAACTAGGAAATCAGTAGAGAGGAGAAAGAAATAACCCTTGGAGAACATCTCCTTCCTTGAAGTGGCTCCAATCTCCTAACTTCCTTGAAGTTGAGTAGAGAATGTGTGGATGAGAGGTAGAGAGAGAAACTAGATCTAAGAATGTCTAATCTGCCTAAAACGGAGTCAAAAAGCTCCTTAAAACGTTTCTATACTTTTCTATTTACACTAAATACAAAAATAGGTCACTTAAGCTTTGAAAATCAGACTGGCGCGCTCGAAGTGCGGGTGGAGTGCGGGTGATTTACCCGCACTCTACCCGCACTGTATAGGTTGTCTGCAACTTCAGTTCTCGGAGCATGGCAGGAGTGCGGGTGGAGTGCGGTTGAATTACCCGTACTGTACCCGCACTTGGAGTCTCAATATGTCGCACTGTGATCGCACTTCCCTGTCAGGTGAAAGATCTACCATATATCTTGAGCCAAAGTGCGGGTATAGTGCGGTTGGATGACCTGCACAGTACCCGCACTCTAGTGTCAGGTGCAATCTCCTCTTCTGTTCTTGATACAAGTGCAGGTCGAGTGCGGTTAGATGACCCGCACAGTATCCGCACTCTGATGTCAGGTGCAACTCTGCTCTTCTGTTCTTGATACAAGTGCGGGTGGAGTGCGGTTGGATAAACCGCACAGTACCCGCACTCTAATGTCAGGTGGGTGATCAGCTTCTCTGGTTTGGCATTAGTGCTGGTTAAGTGCGGTTAGTTGACCCACACTGTACCCGCACTTTATCTCTGTACTTGCACTCTTCCCCGGCTTTGCACATAAGTGCGGCTGGAGTGCGGCTGGAGTGCGGCTGGAGTGCGGTTGCGACCCGCACTGGACACGCACTATAGAGGTGTTTGTGCTCCTTTTCTGCTGGAATCACCACCATATGCTTCCAAACCTGTCCTTACATCATTTCCTATAAATAAGCATAAAACAACCCATGAGAGATACAAAAACACCCAAGAACAGAACAAAAGGTAAGGATCTGAGGGCCTAAATATACAACATATTTGGCCCGATCATAGCCAAACCAAGACATTAGGAGGGTTATTTAGCTATTTCCTAGTCTTGGAGATCTGGAGGGCAACTATGCACTTACACTCAGATCCTTCTTGGGGGTGGTAGCCCGACCAAGGCATCAGAGGGGCTATCGAGCTATTTCCTGGTCTCGAGATCTGGAGGGCAACTATGCTCTTACACTTAGATTCTTTTTGGGGGTGGTAGCCCGACCAAGGCATCAGGAGGGCTATCGAGCTATTTCCTGGTCTCGAGATCTAGAGGGCAACTATGCTTTTACACTCAGATCCTTCTTGGGGGTGGTAGCCCGACCAAGGCATCAGGAGGGCTATCGAGCTATTTCCTGGTCTCGAGATCTGGAGGGCAACTATGCTCTTACACTCAGATCCTTCTTGGGGGTGGTAGCCCGACCAAGGCATCAGGAGGGCTATCGAGCTATTTCCTGGTCTCGAGATCTTGAGGGCAACTATGCTCTTACACTCAGATCCTTCTTGGGGGTGGTAGCCCGACCAAGGCATCAGGAGGGCTATCGAGCTATTTCCTGGTCTCGAGATCTGGAGGGCAACTATGCTCTCACACTCAAATCCTTCTTGGGGGTGGTAGCCCGACCAAGGCATCAGGAGGGCTATCGAGCTATTTTTTGGTCTCGAGATCTGGAGGGCAACTATGCTCTTACACTCAGATCCTTCTTGGGGGTGGTAGTCCGACCAAGGCATCAGAAGGGCTATCGAGCTATTTCCTGGTCTCGAGATCTGGAGGGCAACTATGCTCTTAAACTCAGATCCTTCTTAGGGGTGGTAGCCCTACCAAGGCATCAGGAGGGCTATCGAGCTATTTCCAGGTCTCGAGATCTGGAGGGCAACTATGCTCTTACACTCAGATCCTTCTTGGGGGTGGTAGCCCGACCAAGGAATCAGGAGGGCTATCGAGCTATTTCCTGGTCTCGAGATCTGGAGGGCAACTATGCTCTTACACTCAGATCCTTCTTGGGGGTGGTAGCCCGACCAAGGCATGAGGAGGGCTATCGAGCTATTTCCTGGTCTCGAGATTTGGAGGGCAACTATGCTCTTACACTCAAATCCTTCTTGGGGGTGGTAGCCCGACCAAGGCATCAGGAGGGCTACCGAGCTATTTTTTGGTCTCGAGATCTGGAGGGCAACTATGCTGTTACACTCAGATCCTTCTTGGGGGTGGTAGCCCGACCAAGGCATTAGGAGGGCTATCGAGCTATTTCCTGGTCTCGAGATCTGGAGGGCAACTATGCTCTTACACTCAGATCCTTCTTGGGGGTGGTAGCCCGACCAAGGCATCAGGAGGGCTATCGAGCTATTTCCTGGTCTCGAGATCTGGAGGGCAACTATGCTCTTACACTCAGATCCTTCTTGGGGGTGGTAGCCCGACCAAGGCATCAGGAGGGCTATCGAGCTATTTCCTGGTCTCGAGATCTGGAGGGCAACTATGCTCTTACACTCAGATCCTTCTTGGGGGTGGTAGCCCGACCAAGGCATCAGGAGGGCTATCGAGCTATTTCCTGGTCTCGAGATCTGGAGGGCAACTATGCTCTTACACTCAGATCCTTCTTGGGGGTGGTAGCCCGACCAAGGCATCAGGAGGGCTATCGAGCTATTTCCTGGTCTCGAGATCTGGAGGGCAACTATGCTCTTACACTCAAATCCTTCTTGGGGGTGGTAGCCCGACCAAGGCATCAGGAGGGCTATCGAGCTATTTCCTGGTCTCGAGATCTGGAGGGCAACTATGCTCTTACACTCAGATCCTTCTTGGGGGTGGTAGCCCGACCAAGGCATCAGGAGGGCTATCGAGCTATTTCCTGGTCTCGAGATCTGGAGGGCAACTATGCTCTTACACTCAGATCCTTCTTGGGGGTGGTAGCCCGACCAAGGCATCAGGAGGGCTATCGAGCTATTTCCTGGTCTCGAGATCTGGAGGGCAACTATGCTCTTACACTCAGATCCTTCTTGGGGGTGGTAGCCCGACCAAGGCATCAGGAGGGCTATCGAGCTATTTCCTGGTCTCGAGATCTGGAGGGCAACTATGCTCTTACACTCAGATCCTTCTTGGGGGTGGTAGCCCGACCAAGGCATCAGGAGGGCTATCGAGCTATTTCCTGGTCTCGAGATCTGGAGGGCAACTATGCTCTTACACTCAGATCCTTCTTGGGGGTGGTAGCCCGACCAAGGCATCAGGAGGGCTATCGAGCTATTTCCTGGTCTCGAGATCTGGAGGGCAACTATGCTCTTACACTCAGATCCTTCTTGGGGGTGGTAGCCCGACCAAGGCATCAGGAGGGCTATCGAGCTATTTCCTGGTCTCGAGATCTGGAGGGCAACTATGCTCTTACACTCAGATCCTTCTTGGGGGTGGTAGCCCGACCAAGGCATCAGGAGGGCTATCGAGCTATTTCCTGGTCTCGAGATCTGGAGGGCAACTATGCTCTTACACTCAGATCCTTCTTGGGGGTGGTAGCCCGACCAAGGCATCAGGAGGGCTATCGAGCTATTTCCTGGTCTCGAGATCTGGAGGGCAACTATGCTCTTACACTCAGATCCTTCTTGGGGGTGGTAGCCCGACCAAGGCATCAGGAGGGCTATCGAGCTATTTCCTGGTCTCGAGATCTGGAGGGCAACTATGCTCTTACACTCAGATCCTTCTTGGGGGTGGTAGCCCGACCAAGGCATCAGGAGGGCTATCGAGCTATTTCCTGGTCTCGAGATCTGGAGGGCAACTATGCTCTTACACTCAGATCCTTCTTGGGGGTGGTAGCCCGACCAAGGCATCAGGAGGGCTATCGAGCTATTTCCTGGTCTCGAGATCTGGAGGGCAACTATGCTCTTACACTCAGATCCTTCTTGGGGGTGGTAGCCCGACCAAGGCATCAGGAGGGCTATCGAGCTATTTCCTGGTCTCGAGATCTGGAGGGCAACTATGCTCTTACACTCAGATCCTTCTTGGGGGTGGTAGCCCGACCAAGGCATCAGGAGGGCTATCGAGCTATTTCCTGGTCTCGAGATCTGGAGGGCAACTATGCTCTTACACTCAGATCCTTCTTGGGGGTGGTAGCCCGACCAAGGCATCAGGAGGGCTATCGAGCTATTTCCTGGTCTCGAGATCTGGAGGGCAACTATGCTCTTACACTCAGATCCTTCTTGGGGGTGGTAGCCCGACCAAGGCATCAGGAGGGCTATCGAGCTATTTCCTGGTCTCGAGATCTGGAGGGCAACTATGCTCTTACACTCAGATCCTTCTTGGGGGTGGTAGCCCGACCAAGGCATCAGGAGGGCTATCGAGCTATTTCCTGGTCTCGAGATCTGGAGGGCAACTATGCTCTTACACTCAGATCCTTCTTGGGGGTGGTAGCCCGACCAAGGCATCAGGAGGGCTATCGAGCTATTTCCTGGTCTCGAGATCTGGAGGGCAACTATGCTCTTACACTCAGATCCTTCTTGGGGGTGGTAGCCCGACCAAGGCATCAGGAGGGCTATCGAGCTATTTCCTGGTCTCGAGATCTGGAGGGCAACTATGCTCTTACACTCAGATCCTTCTTGGGGGTGGTAGCCCGACCAAGGCATCAGGAGGGCTATCGAGCTATTTCCTGGTCTCGAGATCTGGAGGGCAACTATGCTCTTACACTCAGATCCTTCTTGGGGGTGGTAGCCCGACCAAGGCATCAGGAGGGCTATCGAGCTATTTCCTGGTCTCGAGATCTGGAGGGCAACTATGCTCTTACACTCAGATCCTTCTTGGGGGTGGTAGCCCGACCAAGGCATCAGGAGGGCTATCGAGCTATTTCCTGGTCTCGAGATCTGGAGGGCAACTATGCTCTTACACTCAGATCCTTCTTGGGGGTGGTAGCCCGACCAAGGCATCAGGAGGGCTATCGAGCTATTTCCTGGTCTCGAGATCTGGAGGGCAACTATGCTCTTACACTCAGATCCTTCTTGGGGGTGGTAGCCCGACCAAGGCATCAGGAGGGCTATCGAGCTATTTCCTGGTCTCGAGATCTGGAGGGCAACTATGCTCTTACACTCAGATCCTTCTTGGGGGTGGTAGCCCGACCAAGGCATCAGGAGGGCTATCGAGCTATTTCCTGGTCTCGAGATCTGGAGGGCAACTATGCTCTTACACTCAGATCCTTCTTGGGGGTGGTAGCCCGACCAAGGCATCAGGAGGGCTATCGAGCTATTTCCTGGTCTCGAGATCTGGAGGGCAACTATGCTCTTACACTCAGATCCTTCTTGGGGGTGGTAGCCCGACCAAGGCATCAGGAGGGCTATCGAGCTATTTCCTGGTCTCGAGATCTGGAGGGCAACTATGCTCTTACACTCAGATCCTTCTTGGGGGTGGTAGCCCGACCAAGGCATCAGGAGGGCTATCGAGCTATTTCCTGGTCTCGAGATCTGGAGGGCAACTATGCTCTTACACTCAGATCCTTCTTGGGGTGGTAGCCCGACCAAGGCATCAGGAGGGCTATCGAGCTATTTCCTGGTCTCGAGATCTGGAGGGCAACTATGCTCTTACACTCAGATCCTTCTTGGGGGTGGTAGCCCGACCAAGGCATCAGGAGGGCTATCGAGCTATTTCCTGGTCTCGAGATCTGGAGGGCAACTATGCTCTTACACTCAGATCCTTCTTGGGGGTGGTAGCCCGACCAAGGCATCAGGAGGGCTATCGAGCTATTTCCTGGTCTCGAGATCTGGAGGGCAACTATGCTCTTACACTCAGATCCTTCTTGGGGGTGGTAGCCCGACCAAGGCATCAGGAGGGCTATCGAGCTATTTCCTGGTCTCGAGATCTGGAGGGCAACTATGCTCTTACACTCAGATCCTTCTTGGGGGTGGTAGCCCGACCAAGGCATCAGGAGGGCTATCGAGCTATTTCCTGGTCTCGAGATCTGGAGGGCAACTATGCTCTTACACTCAGATCCTTCTTGGGGGTGGTAGCCCGACCAAGGCATCAGGAGGGCTATCGAGCTATTTCCTGGTCTCGAGATCTGGAGGGCAACTATGCTCTTACACTCAGATCCTTCTTGGGGGTGGTAGCCCGACCAAGGCATCAGGAGGGCTATCGAGCTATTTCCTGGTCTCGAGATCTGGAGGGCAACTATGCTCTTACACTCAGATCCTTCTTGGGGGTGGTAGCCCGACCAAGGCATCAGGAGGGCTATCGAGCTATTTCCTGGTCTCGAGATCTGGAGGGCAACTATGCTCTTACACTCAGATCCTTCTTGGGGGTGGTAGCCCGACCAAGGCATCAGGAGGGCTATCGAGCTATTTCCTGGTCTCGAGATCTGGAGGGCAACTATGCTCTTACACTCAGATCCTTCTTGGGGGTGGTAGCCCGACCAAGGCATCAGGAGGGCTATCGAGCTATTTCCTGGTCTCGAGATCTGGAGGGCAACTATGCTCTTACACTCAGATCCTTCTTGGGGGTGGTAGCCCGACCAAGGCATCAGGAGGGCTATCGAGCTATTTCCTGGTCTCGAGATCTGGAGGGCAACTATGCTCTTACACTCAGATCCTTCTTGGGGGTGGTAGCCCGACCAAGGCATCAGGAGGGCTATCGAGCTATTTCCTGGTCTCGAGATCTGGAGGGCAACTATGCTCTTACACTCAGATCCTTCTTGGGGGTGGTAGCCCGACCAAGGCATCAGGAGGGCTATCGAGCTATTTCCTGGTCTCGAGATCTGGAGGGCAACTATGCTCTTACACTCAGATCCTTCTTGGGGGTGGTAGCCCGACCAAGGCATCAGGAGGGCTATCGAGCTATTTCCTGGTCTCGAGATCTGGAGGGCAACTATGCTCTTACACTCAGATCCTTCTTGGGGGTGGTAGCCCGACCAAGGCATCAGGAGGGCTATCGAGCTATTTCCTGGTCTCGAGATCTGGAGGGCAACTATGCTCTTACACTCAGATCCTTCTTGGGGGTGGTAGCCCGACCAAGGCATCAGGAGGGCTATCGAGCTATTTCCTGGTCTCGAGATCTGGAGGGCAACTATGCTCTTACACTCAGATCCTTCTTGGGGGTGGTAGCCCGACCAAGGCATCAGGAGGGCTATCGAGCTATTTCCTGGTCTCGAGATCTGGAGGGCAACTATGCTCTTACACTCAGATCCTTCTTGGGGGTGGTAGCCCGACCAAGGCATCAGGAGGGCTATCGAGCTATTTCCTGGTCTCGAGATCTGGAGGGCAACTATGCTCTTACACTCAGATCCTTCTTGGGGGTGGTAGCCCGACCAAGGCATCAGGAGGGCTATCGAGCTATTTCCTGGTCTCGAGATCTGGAGGGCAACTATGCTCTTACACTCAGATCCTTCTTGGGGGTGGTAGCCCGACCAAGGCATCAGGAGGGCTATCGAGCTATTTCCTGGTCTCGAGATCTGGAGGGCAACTATGCTCTTACACTCAGATCCTTCTTGGGGGTGGTAGCCCGACCAAGGCATCAGGAGGGCTATCGAGCTATTTCCTGGTCTCGAGATCTGGAGGGCAACTATGCTCTTACACTCAGATCCTTCTTGGGGGTGGTAGCCCGACCAAGGCATCAGGAGGGCTATCGAGCTATTTCCTGGTCTCGAGATCTGGAGGGCAACTATGCTCTTACACTCAGATCCTTCTTGGGGGTGGTAGCCCGACCAAGGCATCAGGAGGGCTATCGAGCTATTTCCTGGTCTCGAGATCTGGAGGGCAACTATGCTCTTACACTCAGATCCTTCTTGGGGGTGGTAGCCCGACCAAGGCATCAGGAGGGCTATCGAGCTATTTCCTGGTCTCGAGATCTGGAGGGCAACTATGCTCTTACACTCAGATCCTTCTTGGGGGTGGTAGCCCGACCAAGGCATCAGGAGGGCTATCGAGCTATTTCCTGGTCTCGAGATCTGGAGGGCAACTATGCTCTTACACTCAGATCCTTCTTGGGGGTGGTAGCCCGACCAAGGCATCAGGAGGGCTATCGAGCTATTTCCTGGTCTCGAGATCTGGAGGGCAACTATGCTCTTACACTCAGATCCTTCTTGGGGGTGGTAGCCCGACCAAGGCATCAGGAGGGCTATCGAGCTATTTCCTGGTCTCGAGATCTGGAGGGCAACTATGCTCTTACACTCAGATCCTTCTTGGGGGTGGTAGCCCGACCAAGGCATCAGGAGGGCTATCGAGCTATTTCCTGGTCTCGAGATCTGGAGGGCAACTATGCTCTTACACTCAGATCCTTCTTGGGGGTGGTAGCCCGACCAAGGCATCAGGAGGGCTATCGAGCTATTTCCTGGTCTCGAGATCTGGAGGGCAACTATGCTCTTACACTCAGATCCTTCTTGGGGGTGGTAGCCCGACCAAGGCATCAGGAGGGCTATCGAGCTATTTCCTGGTCTCGAGATCTGGAGGGCAACTATGCTCTTACACTCAGATCCTTCTTGGGGGTGGTAGCCCGACCAAGGCATCAGGAGGGCTATCGAGCTATTTCCTGGTCTCGAGATCTGGAGGGCAACTATGCTCTTACACTCAGATCCTTCTTGGGGGTGGTAGCCCGACCAAGGCATCAGGAGGGCTATCGAGCTATTTCCTGGTCTCGAGATCTGGAGGGCAACTATGCTCTTACACTCAGATCCTTCTTGGGGGTGGTAGCCCGACCAAGGCATCAGGAGGGCTATCGAGCTATTTCCTGGTCTCGAGATCTGGAGGGCAACTATGCTCTTACACTCAGATCCTTCTTGGGGGTGGTAGCCCGACCAAGGCATCAGGAGGGCTATCGAGCTATTTCCTGGTCTCGAGATCTGGAGGGCAACTATGCTCTTACACTCAGATCCTTCTTGGGGGTGGTAGCCCGACCAAGGCATCAGGAGGGCTATCGAGCTATTTCCTGGTCTCGAGATCTGGAGGGCAACTATGCTCTTACACTCAGATCCTTCTTGGGGGTGGTAGCCCGACCAAGGCATCAGGAGGGCTATCGAGCTATTTCCTGGTCTCGAGATCTGGAGGGCAACTATGCTCTTACACTCAGATCCTTCTTGGGGGTGGTAGCCCGACCAAGGCATCAGGAGGGCTATCGAGCTATTTCCTGGTCTCGAGATCTGGAGGGCAACTATGCTCTTACACTCAGATCCTTCTTGGGGGTGGTAGCCCGACCAAGGCATCAGGAGGGCTATCGAGCTATTTCCTGGTCTCGAGATCTGGAGGGCAACTATGCTCTTACACTCAGATCCTTCTTGGGGGTGGTAGCCCGACCAAGGCATCAGGAGGGCTATCGAGCTATTTCCTGGTCTCGAGATCTGGAGGGCAACTATGCTCTTACACTCAGATCCTTCTTGGGGGTGGTAGCCCGACCAAGGCATCAGGAGGGCTATCGAGCTATTTCCTGGTCTCGAGATCTGGAGGGCAACTATGCTCTTACACTCAGATCCTTCTTGGGGGTGGTAGCCCGACCAAGGCATCAGGAGGGCTATCGAGCTATTTCCTGGTCTCGAGATCTGGAGGGCAACTATGCTCTTACACTCAGATCCTTCTTGGGGGTGGTAGCCCGACCAAGGCATCAGGAGGGCTATCGAGCTATTTTCCTGGTCTCGAGATCTGGAGGGCAACTATGCTCTTACACTCAGAACCTTCTTTGGGGTGGTAGCCCGACCAAGGCATCAGGAGGGCTATCGAGCTATTTCCTGGTCTCGAGATCTGGAGGGCAACTATGCTCTTACACTCAGATCCTTCTTGGGGGTGGTAGCCCGACCAAGGCATCAGGAGGGCTATCGAGCTATTTCCTGGTCTCGAGATCTGGAGGGCAACTATGCTCTTACACTCAGATCCTTCTTGGGGGTGGTAGCCCGACCAAGGCATCAGGAGGGCTATCGAGCTATTTCCTGGTCTCGAGATCTGGAGGGCAACTATGCTCTTACACTCAGATCCTTCTTGGGGGTGGTAGCCCGACCAAGGCATCAGGAGGGCTATCGAGCTATTTCCTGGTCTCGAGATCTGGAGGGCAACTATGCTCTTACACTCAGATCCTTCTTGGGGGTGGTAGCCCGACCAAGGCATCAGGAGGGCTATCGAGCTATTTTCTGGTCTCGAGATCTGGAGGGCAACTATGCTCTTACACTCAGATCCTTCTTGGGGGTGGTAGCCCGACCAAGGCATCAGGAGGGCTATCGAGCTATTTCCTGGTCTCGAGATCTGGAGGGCAACTATGCTCTTACACTCAGATCCTTCTTGGGGGTGGTAGCCCGACCAAGGCATCAGGAGGGCTATCGAGCTATTTCCTGGTCTCGAGATCTGGAGGGCAACTATGCTCTTACACTCAGATCCTTCTTGGGGGTGGTAGCCCGACCAAGGCATCAGGAGGGCTATCGAGCTATTTCCTGGTCTCGAGATCTGGAGGGCAACTATGCTCTTACACTCAGATCCTTCTTGGGGGTGGTAGCCCGACCAAGGCATCAGGAGGGCTATCGAGCTATTTCCTGGTCTCGAGATCTTAAGGGCAACTATGCTCTTACACTCAGATCCTTCTTGGGGGTGGTAGCCCGACCAAGGCATCAGGAGGGCTATCGAGCTATTTCCTGGTCTCGAGATCTGGAGGGCAACTATGCTCTCACACTCAAATCCTTCTTGGGGGTGGTAGCCCGACCAAGGCATCAGGAGGGCTATCGAGCTATTTTTGGTCTCGAGATCTGGAGGGCAACTATGCTCTTACACTCAGATCCTTCTTGGGGGTGGTAGCCCGACCAAGGCATCAGAAGGGCTATCGAGCTATTTCCTGGTCTCGAGATCTGGAGGGCTACTATGCTCTTAAACTCAGATCCTTCTTAGGGGTGGTAGCCCTACCAAGGCATCAGGAGGGCTATCGAGCTATTTCCAGGTCTCGAGATCTGGAGGGCAACTATGCTCTTACACTCAGATCCTTCTTGGGGGTGGTAGCCCGACCAAGGCATCAGGAGGGCTATCGAGCTATTTCCTGGTCTCGAGATCTGGAGGGCAACTATGCTCTTACACTCAGATCCTTCTTGGGGGTGGTAGCCCTGACCAAGGCATCAGGAGGGCTATCGAGCTATTTCCTGGTCTCGAGATCTAGAGGGCAACTATGCTCTTACACTCAGATCCTTCTTGGGGGTGGTAGCCCGACCAAGGCATCAGGAGGGCTATCGAGCTATTTCCTAGTCTCGAAATCTGGAGGGCAACTATGCTCTTACACTCAGATCCTTCTTGGGGGTGGTAGCCCGACCAAGGCATCAGGAGGGCTATCGAGCTATTTCCTGGTCTCGAGATCTGGAGGGCAACTATGCTCTTCCACTCAGATCCTTCTTGGGGGTGGTAGCCCGACCAAGGCATCAGGAGGGCTATCGAGCTATTTCCTGGTCTCGAGATCTTGAGGGCAACTATGCTCTTACACTTAGATCCTTCTTGGGGGTGGTAGCCCGACCAAGGCATCAGGAGGGCTATCGAGCTATTTCCTGGTCTCGAGATCTGGAGGGCAACTATGCTCTTACACTCAGATCCTTCTTAGAGGTGGTAGCCCTACCAAGGCATCAGGAGGGCTATCGAGCTATTTCTTGGTCTCGAGATCTGGAGGGCAACTATGCTCTTACACTTAGATCCTTCTTGGGGGTGGTAGCCCGACCAAGGCATCAGGAGGGCTATCGAGCTATTTCCTGGTCTCGAGATCTGGAGGGCAACTATGCTCTTACACTCAGATCCTTCTTGGGGGTGGTAGCCCGACCAAGGCATCAGGAGGGCTATCGAGCTATTTCCTGGTCTCGAGATCTGGAGGGCAACTATGCTCTTACACTCAAATCCTTCTTGGGGGTGGTAGCCTGACCAAGGCATCAGGAGGGCTATCGAGCTATTTTTTGGTCTCGAGATCTGGAGGTCATCTATGCTGTTACACTCAGATCCTTCTTTGGGGTGGTAGCCCGACCAAGGCATCAGGAGGGCTATCGAGCTATTTCCTGGTCTCGAGATCTGGAGGGCAACTATGCTCTTACACTCAGATCCTTCTTGGGGGTGGTAGCCCGACCAAGGCATCAGGAGGGCTATCGAGCTATTTCCTGGTCTCGAGATCTGGAGGGCAACTATGCTCTTACACTCAGATCCTTCTTAGGGGTGGTAGCCCTACCAAGGCATCAGGAGGGCTATCGAGCTATTTCCTGGTCTCGAGATCTGGAGGGCAACTATGCTCTTACACTCAGATCCTTCTTAGGGGTGGTAGCCCTACCAAGGCATCAGGAAGGCTATCGAGTTATTTCTTGGTCTCGAGATCTGGAGGGCAACTATGCTCTTACACTCAGATCCTTCTTGGGGGTGGTAGCCCGACCAAGGCATCAGGAGGGCTATCGAGCTATTTCCTGGTCTCGAGATCTGGAGGGTAACTATGCTCTTACACTCAAATCCTTCTTGGGGGTGGTAGCCCGACCAAGGCATCAGGAAGGCTATCGAGCTATTTTTTGGTCTCGAGATCTGGAGGGCAACTATGCTGTTACACTCAGATCCTTCTTTGGGGTGGTAGCCCGACCAAGGCATCAGGAGGGCTATATAGCTATTTCCTGGTCTCGAGATCTGGAGTGCAACTATGCTCTTACACTCAGATCCTTCTTAGGGGTGGTAGCCCTACCAAGGCATCAGGAGGGCTATCGAGCTATTTCCTGGCTGCCTGTTGGTCTCCGTGTACCTCTCCTTCTTTGGTTCCAACCGGGATTTCAAGAGGTTGTGTTATAAGACAAGACTCCCTTCAAGGAGGACAGGAAAGGTCTCCCTAGGATGGCGTTGTAGGCCGATGGGGTGTCCACCATAACAAAGTCGGTCATTACATTCTGCTGAAGCGGGGTGACCCCGATGATTACTGGGAGGATCATTGACCCCACTGGTATGATCGAGTCCCTAGTGAAACCGTAAAGCGGAGTGGTACAGGTGTTGTAACAATGTTGCTTCAGGTTCAATTTTTCCAGGGTATCCTTAAAGAGGATATCTACACTGCTACCCTTATCCACGAGCACGCGATGGACCAGACAGTTGGCGATCTGTATCGTGATGACCATAGGATCATTATGAGGTTGCACAGTATTGAAGACATCTGCTTCAGTGAATACGATCTGGGCTGACTAGGAGGGCTCTGTCAGGCTTTGGCTGACTTCGAAGATCCCTCGGCTCTCTCTGAGGCGGGGAACCTTTCTTACATGGTTTTTCCAGGAGTTATTGGAAACGCCGGCCAATGTAGGACCTCCGCCGATAGTGTGTATCACTTGGATCTGTTGTATTAAGTCAGCCTGCTCCTCTTTCCTCTTTTCTGCGTCCTCACGGATTTTAGCTTGTACCTCCCTTCCAGTCCTGATATTATCTCTGACCTGTTGTAAGAACACGATCAGGCATCCTCCCCTTATCAGGGCCTCAATCTTGTTGCGCAAGTTATAGCACTCCGAAGTGTTGTGGCCCACGTCTTCATGAAAGTCACAGTACTTGTTCTGGTTTCTCCTGTCAGCTGGGGCCTTCATGGGAGCGGGCTTCTGGAGTGACCCTTTATCTCGTATAGCAAGATAGACTGTTTCCTTAGAAGCATTCAAAGGGGTGTAGTAGTCATACCATTTTTCCCCTTGCATTACTTGAGCCACGGTCCTGGGAGGCGGCGAAGCCCGGGGAGGGTTTGTTTTGCTGGATATCTTTCTTGCCTATGCAGAGGAGCAGGGAGGCGATAGGTCGACCTGTTGGGAGGTTTATTCTGAGCTTTCTACACTGGCTCAAATTTGGGGGCTTCTTTCTTCAGACGCTTTGCCGTTCTCATGTTGTCATGTTCTATCTTGACCTTGAGTTGTTCGTCGATCTCGACCTGCTCAAGAGCCTGGTCATAGGCCTCCTGGTAAGTCTCGGGAGGTCTCTTAGCAAAAGAACGGAAAAGCTTTCCTGTCCAGAGGTTTCGCCTGAAGTTGGCGAGGGTTTCTTTTTCAGTGAAAACTCCCATTTGTATGACCTCCTTGTGAAATCACTCCATATATGATCGAAGAGTTTCACTCCGTTCCTGGATCACATATTGGAGGTGTATGGGATCTTTTGGGCAGTGGTTTAATTCCTTGGAATTGTGAGCAAAAATCGGTTGATAATTTTGTAAAAGAATGCACGCTTCCAACGGGTAGTTTCCTGAACCAGGTTTTAGCGTAGTCGGTCAAGGTCGTTGGGAACATTCTGCACATAGCTGCTCTGGTAGTGTTCTGGACCTCCATCTATTGAACGAAGCTCTCTAGGTGGCTTAGAGGATCTTCTGTTCCAGAGAACTTATCTGCTGGCATTTTAAATTTTGGGGGGAGCTCTGCTTCCCGGATCCTCCTAGTGAAGGGAGCGTTCATCTCGCTCAGGGGATTCTTTTTATCCTCCTTACTCTTTCCCTTCCTTATCTGCTGGACCTCCTTTTGTAGCTTTGCCAGCTGATCCCTCAGTCGCTTGTTCCCAGGTCTCTTCGAGTTAATCTCAGATTCCTCACTGTCGAATATTTCTGAAGAACTGGCAATTTCTATCCGGTCCTCCTCCTGGACATGATCTACTCGGGGAGTTTGTCTACTTTCCTCTTCTAGAGCCCGAGTAGTTCTCCTAAATGTAGTTGGATGAGATAGCCCTCGGGGCTTCTGGGTAAAAGCATCCACGGCAGACTTAACTAGCCGGGGTTGATATTGTGAAAGTCTTCTCGGAGCTGGGGGCATAGGTCCCAGCCTATCCCGGATCGAACGTTGGGACCCTGATCTATCTCGAGCCAGCTCTGGAAGAGGAGGCCCTAGGCGATCGAAAGCAGGTGGTCTAGCTCCGAGCCTGCTCGGCTCTCCCTGATCATCTAGGTTGGTTGACTGGATTGTGATGCCTTCAGCGAGGAGGCGGACGCGGACAGATTCTAAGAAGGCCGCCGCTTGTTGGTTGAGTGCTGCCCGGCTCACTATGGGGTGGCCAGTAGCCCGCGTATTGGTTGTCTGGATCGGAACTTGACTACTATATCCAGACTTTCTCCCCTTTCCTAGGGCTTTTCGGGTTGGCCTCGCCGGAGATTGCTCTGAGACTCTGTGTTGACCTTGGGAGGAGCAGAGCCTCATAGTTCCTGTGAAACAATGAAAATATAAATACAAACGATTGGTTAATTGGGTGTAAGTTCCCACAGACGGTGCCAGAAAGTGTTAACGGAAATTTTGCTCGGGATGAGAAATCTCAATTAACGCCCTCGAGACCACTACCACGTAGGTGGTGGCCAAAATTCATTGTATATGTAACAGTGATTTATAAAGTGACAAGTAAGCAAGAATGTTTTTATTGAATATGCATGGTATACAAATATAAAGGTTCTTCTCTCTTTTCTCTCAACTCTCCCTAGGGAATGGTCGATTGTTAGTCGTATGACTGTCGAATAGTAGTCTCTCTATTTTCCTTTCTTTTCTTTTCTATTTATACATAGTTTATAGGTCAACAGATTGATTCTCCCTTGATTTTCTCAGTCTCTTTTTTATCGGGCGGGATTTCTTACTTTAATGTCATTGACTTTTGAATTGACTTCCGAATTGAGAGTATCGTGGTGGAGATCAGTTTGTTTCCTTTTTGGATTTTATTACTTGTTCTGCATGTAGGTAACGTTTCCAGAT
Organism: Dipteronia sinensis; assembly: GCA_033220585.1. Lineage (NCBI taxonomy): Eukaryota > Viridiplantae > Streptophyta > Magnoliopsida > Sapindales > Sapindaceae > Dipteronia > Dipteronia sinensis. The sequence goes on along the minus strand of CM065643.1, from coordinate 26,781,729 downwards.
ATGATTCAATTCATTCCTCGTGTCCTTTTAGTATGATCCTTTATGGATGTCGTTGGATATGACGATATGGTGTGGTGCATCAACCAGGGAGGTTGATTAGTATTTTGACCTTGATATCTGAGAAGTTTCATCCAGCTTTGAGCCAAATCTAGCTTCCCTTGACCTTTTCGAAGCTAGGTGTGGCTTCGACTGACCTTTTGAAGCTGAAGCTAGGTGTGGCTTCGACTAACCTCGCGGCCTTTTAGGGACATTCTTCTGTTTCAATCGAGGTATAGACGAGTCTCTGGAGCACTTGTGAGATGACCTCGACTTCAGGGAGCTTCTAGTTTTGGTGATGCGGGCTAGACCTGATCGTTCTGGGCTTTATCCCGGATGTTTCTGGAGCCCGTCCTTGTTCCTAGGGTGGTATCGCAGTTTGGCTCTGGACAGAGAGATCTCCTGGTGGAAGCTCTCGGGTCCGGGCTCTATCCCGGATGTTTCCGGAGCCCGCCCTTATTTCTGAGGGTGGTATAGTAGCTCGGCTCTGGATTGAGAGGTCTCCTGGTGAAACTCTCGGGTATGGAACCAGGTCTGGGAGGTGGAAAATTTCCCTTTGGTCCTTAGCCAATTTTGGCTATTAACATATCTAATTGCTTCAAATACATTAAGATGTGTAGAATTAAGAGCATGATTGAAAGAAATAGAGCCAAAGCCACAATGCATGTCCCTAGGAAATCTAGATACAATGTGACTAAGACCACTAGGAAAGAGAATATTTTACCTAGGTAGATTAGAAGAGAAGAATACTTTTGCTATGTGGCCCAAATTGCCTAGAAGGCAAATGACTCCAACACTTGGTATTTGGATAGTGGGTGTTCTAGGCATATGACGGGGAAAAAAAGTTTCTTTGAATCTCTTGTCATGGAAGATGGTGGATTTGTAACCTTTGGTGATGGATCTAGAAAGAAAGTTATAGGGAAATGAACCATTTTCATTCCAGATCTACCCTCTTTGTCCAATGCTTTAATTGTTGATGGCTTGCAAGCCAATCTTATAAGCATTTCTCATCTTAGTGATAATAGACTCTCCGTTTTGTTCAACAAAAATGATTGCTCTATTTTAATGCCAAATGGATAAAACTTGCTAAAAGGAAAGAGATCTACTGACAATTGCTATTGTCTTGAAGCTAGTGCTATCTCTTGCAACATCTCCAAGTGTGAGGAAATTGAGTTGTGGCATCAAAGACTTGGCCACATGAACTATCGAGATGTGAGAATCTTAGAAAAGTTTAAGTTGTGCGTGGCCTCCCTAGGCTTGGGACGAAAGTTGATGGTGTTTATGGACCTTGTCAATAAGGGAAACAAATCAAAAGCATACACAAGAAAGGCAAGTATCTCTCTATTAAGGAGCCATTAGAACTTCTACATATGGACCTTATGGGTCCCATGGATTCTTACTCCAGGAGATCCACATCAGGATCTGTGTTTACTCTTGGAGGAGGGGCAGTCATATGGAGGAGTATCAAGCAATCATGTATTGCTGATTCCACCATGGAAGCTGAGTATGTTGCCGCATGCGAAGCTGCTAAAGAGGTTGTCTGGCTCTGCCAATTCTTGATTGACTTGGAAGTGGTTCCTAATGCGAATAAGTAGATCATTATCTACTATGACAACAGTGGAGCAGTGGCTAATTAGAAAGAACCAAGAAGTCATAAGAAAGGGAAACACATTAAAAGGAAGTATCACCTTCTGAGGAAAATTGTGCATAGGGGTGACTTGACGATCACGAAGATCCCATCAGAAAAAAATCTAGTAGAGCCCATCACAAAGGCTTTACCACATAAGAGTTTTGATGGGCACCTAGAGAACATGGGAATGAGAGACATGACACACTTGCTATAGCACAAGTAGGAGATTGTTAGGATTATGCTCAATAGCAAGAGTGTAATGAAGTATTTGACAATCTTTTTCATATTAATAAAGTGATTTTTAGTTTAACAAATCTTATAGCATTTATAGTTTAATTATTATAATTGTCAAAAGTAAATAATCATAAGGTCAAAAGACTATGAGAGATGAAGAATTGTTCGTACATCTGGATATGTATGAGGTAGACACAATTCTTTAGTTAGTCTTGAACAATGTTCACAACTTAAGATAAATGTTGGGCGCCTTTACCTTGTTAAAGTTCTAGATTCTTTTGCTAGCATTTGAGTGGGATCAAATGTGTTATGATGAGTCTAAAATCATTAAAGTGTAGTGTCTTCAGGCAAAAGAATATAGTGCACTAGGTGCATTGAATAGGATCACAGTGAAATACTTTATCCAGAACCGTTAATGGATAAAAGTTTTCACTTGAGGACAACCAGAGTGTCTATCTCAATCCTGAGATAAATGATGGACTTAGGGTTACAAGTGTTCTCATTTGAGCTATCAATGAGTATGATTATATAGAATAGTCTATCCTCAATAGTTTGGTGGTATTCATTGTTAATCGATAGAGGAATTCATTTATAGATATGGACAGCGTGGCTCTATTTATTAAATGTGAATAGAATATCATCATATGGATATTTTGAGGTATTGGATATTAAATCTTAACGTTAAGTTTTTAATAGTGTCTATTGAAACATGGCTTCTAGACAAGTAAAAATATCCAAGTTCAAAATGTGGTCATATGAGTAAATATGGTAACTAGGAGAGCTATATGCGGTCTATGAGCTCTTGGTGATTACTGGTATTCTTCACGAGGATACAATATCTTCAATAAGATTGTCTAGGGTACGAATGAGAAATATTATCTTATTCTATCATTATTTAAGAGTTCAATTTTAGCTCTTTAGTGGAATGAGCTAAAATTAATAGATCGGACCTAAGTGAATCATTTGTTGATTGTGATTAGGTTATGTCTATTGAAGCTTAAATTATATAGCCCGCCAAGATCCCCAATCCACACAAACTTGCATGGATCACTTGATATATTCTACCGGACCAATTTCTGGGTCCATCTAGAATGGTTTTTGGATTTCATAATCCAAAAGTTTTGGAGAAGTGTGGTCATGTGTTACTTTTAATAAAGATTTTATTTTTAGTAAGAATGACAAATTTGTTTGCAAAGGTACACTGGAAAACAGATTATTCTATTTGCATAGAAATATCTCTCACTTGTTAGACATGGAATCAATGGATCCTAATCATAATAGAATAAAATTAACAAAAGATGAAACTTACCTACGGCATTTGTGCCTAGGTCATATTAACCTTGATAGGATTGAAAGATTGGTTAGTGATGGACCTTTAAGTGACTTAAAGGTTGATGATCTACCAACTTGTGAATCTTGTCTGGAAGGTAAGATGACCAAAAGGTCGTTCACGACCAAAGGCACAAGAGCCACTGAATGATTAGGATTAATACACACTGATGTGTGTGGTCCTATGAAACTTCAAGCTAGAGATGGATATGAGTACTTCATTACTTACACGGATGATTACTCAAGATTTGACTATGTGTATCTCATGAGAAATAAGTCATATGCTTTTGACATGTTCAAAGCATTTAAAGCTGAAGTTGAAAATCAGCTTGAGAAACACATAAAAATCTTGAGATCTGATCGTGGTTGAGAATATCTATCTGGTGAGTTTCAACAATATCTAATTGATAATGAGATTATTTCTCAGCTTTTTGCACTAGGTACACCTCAACAAAATGGGGTGGCAAAAAGGAGAAATATGACTCTTTTGGACATGGTTATGTCTATGTTGAGTTATTCAACGCTTCCTATTTCTTTTTGGGGATATGCTTTTCAAACTGCTATGTACATTTTAAATGATGTACCATCTAAGTCGGTTCCTCAAACACCGCATGAGTTATGGACTGGGCGAAAGCCTAGTTTACAACACTTAAGGATATTTGGATGTCATGCGCATGTGTTAAAAGGAAAGACAGAAAAGATGGAGTCTCGTTTAAAAACATGCATATTTGTGGGGTATCCAAAAGGACCTAAAAGATATTATTTCTATAGTCCTTCAGATCTTAAAGTATTTGTTTCGAAAAATGCTGAATTTCTGGAAAAGGACTATATGAATGATTTTGTGCCTAAGAGTAGAATTTTCTTGAATGAGCTTTCATGAGATACAATTTCACAAGATGTTTCACAACCTAACCAAATTGTAAAGTTTAGCACCATCACAAGATCAACAACCTAACATTCCTCGTCGTAGAGGGAGGGTTAGTAGACAACCCGAAAGATACATCGAACTAGGAGAATTAGTGGAAAATCTCCCGGACGACGATAATCCCTAAACGTACAAAGAAGCTATGGAGGATGTTGATTGTCGCCATTGGAAAAAGGCAATGCAATTTGAAATTGAGTTTATGTACTCAAAACAAAGTCTGGTCTCTTATAGACTTGCCTAAAGGGATAAAACCCATTAGGTGCAAGTGGGTATACAAGAGGAAAAGAGGTATGGATGGAAAGGTGGAAACCTTTAAAGCTAGATTGGTAGCTAAAGGTTACAGACAGAAGAACAATATCGATTAAGAGGAAACCTTCTCTCATGTGGCCATACGTAAATCCATTAGGATATTCTTATCCATTGCGGCATCTCTAGTCTTAGAGATTTGGAAAATAGATGTCAAGACAGCTTTCCTTAACGGCAGTCTTGACGAAGCATTTATATGATGCAACCAGAAGGATTCAAAGAAAAAGGCAAAGAGGAAAAGGTGTGCAAGTTGTAAAGATCCATATATGGACTTAAACAAGCATCCAGATCCCCGAACATAAGGTGCGATCAAGCTGTGAAAAGTTTTGGATTTATTCAAAACCTTGACGAACCCTATGTATGCAAAAGGATTAAAGGTGACAAGTTGGTTTTTCTAGTTCTTTAAGTTGATGATATACTACTCATCGGAAACGATGCAGGTGTATTGACAATAATAAAGAATGGTTAGCAAAACAATTTGATATGAAGGACGTAGGAGAAGCAAGTTATATTCTTGGTATCCAAGTAATAAGTGATAGAAAGAATATAACGATTGCATTATCCCAAGCTTCATACATAAATAAAATCTTGTCTAGGTTCTTCATGCAAGATTCCAAGAAAGGTATGTTACCTTTCAGACATGGAATCAAACTTTCAAAGGAACAAAATCCTAAGAACGAGCATGAAGAGCAATTCATGAGTAGAGTTCAATATGCCTCGGCAGTTGGAGGTCTCACATATGCAATGCTCTTTACTAGCCCAAATATTTGTTTTGTTGTTGGAATTGTTAGGATTATGCTCAATAGCAAGAGTGTAATAATATATTTGACAATCATTTCATATTAATATAGTGATTTCTAGTTTAACAAATCTTATAACATTTATAATTTAATTATTATAATTGTCAAAAGTAAATAATCATAAGGTCAAAAGACTATAAGAAATGAAGAATTGCTCGTACATCTGGATATGTACGAGGTAGACACAATTCTTTAGTTAATCTTGAAGAATATTCACAACTTAAGATAAAGGTTGGCAACATATACCTTATTAAAGTTGTAGATTCTTTTTGAAAATACTATAAAGCGTGTGTCCAAACAACCTAGAGGGGGGGGGGGGTGAATAGGTTGTTAATTGATTATTAACAATTTTTCAATTAGTCAATATTAATAACAATAAACCCAATAAAACAAACAAGCAAAATAAAGTAAAGTGCGGAAATATAAAGAACACTTGATTTTTAAGTGGAAACCCTTCAACAAGGGAAAAACCACGGGCTATTGATCGTGCCTAAATTGTTGTATATTTCGGCCCTCATTCCTATTCCTTTGTCTCGTTCTTATGTGTATTTTCTATATATTTTATGTATAATAGGCTCATTTGTGCTAATTGCAGGCAATAGATGTAATTCTGGTGTTAGAAGCTAATTGCAGTGGTTCCGGCAGAAAAGGGGCAAAAGGGAAGACAAGGAACATAAGCAGCTCAAAAGTGCGGGTCGCAACCGCACTCCAACCGTACTCCTTCCCACAGCCGGGACCTGAAGCATGAAGGAAGTATAAAGTGCGGGTAAAGTGCAGGTCATCCAACCGCACTCCACCCGCACTATTGCTCAAGACAGAGGAGCTGAGTCGTACCTGACAGATAAAGTGCGGGTACAGTGCGAGTCATCCACCCGCACTCCACCCGCACTGTTGCTCAAGATAGAGGAGCTGATTCGTACCTGACAGATAAAGTGCGGGTAGAGTGTGGGTAATCCAACCGCACTCCACCCGCACTATTGCTCAAGACAGAGGAGTGGATTTACACCTGACACCAGAGTGCGAGTACAGTGCGAGTATAGTACGGGTAAAGTGCAGGTAATCCAACCGCACTCCACCCGCACTGTTGCCCAGATTAGAGAATTGAAGATGAAGAAAACCTTTACAGTGCGGGAATAGTGCGGGTAATTCACCAGCACTCCACCCGCACTCTGCGCGCGACAACTTCTGGTTTCAGGCTTAAGTGGCCTATTTTCCCATCCTCTATAAATAGAAAAGGATGGGAACGAACCAAAGATCACCATACCTCCCAACACTTGTATCTTTAGCTAGTAACACATCTCCCTATCATCCAAACCATCTCTACTCAATCAAAGGCAACTAGGAGACTTGGATTCAAGCTTCAAGGAAAGAGATCAATCTTCAAGGGTTATCTCTACTCTCTCTCTCTCTTAGTTTATTTATTTGTAATAGAACATGAGTAGTTAAAATACCCCACTATGGGGTTGATGTTATTTGTATGATGGATATTGGGCTTTGTAAATAAATCTATGTGTTATATTTATTCTATCTCTATGTTTTATTCCATTGCATTAATTGATTTCCATTATTGATTTGCTTGGATACACCCTCTTTGCATGATTGATTTGGATTACTTGAGTAGGCAATTAGGTTGACTAATGCTCAATTGAATGGAAGGATTTCCTGGAAATCCGGCTCTAAAACCATGCCCTTAATCTAATCTTGAATTAGTGGCTTTCACTATACATCCTAGGTTAGCCACTTGTGAGAGAATTAGAAGCCTCCACTATACACTCTAGGTTGGCTACTTTAGTGATTCTACGAGAACTAACCTTCGAGTAGAATTCGGTTGATAACCTAAAGCCTCATCCAATCTCAAACGGGTGGCCTTCACTATACATCCTGGGTCGGCCACTTGTGAGGGAATTGGAAGCCATCACTATACATCCTAGGATGGCTACATTAGTAATAGGTTGAGCAATAGTTAGATAGATGAGCATTCATGGAACAAGTCCCGGGTGAGTAACTAGCCACCGTTGGTTGCTTAGGAGGGATTAATCTCTAGTAGGAGGTTTTCGCTATACACCCTTGGTTGACCTCTTGCTATAGATATATACCAACACTATACACCCTAGGTTGGTTACAATTGTCAAAACGTGCTTAATTGAGAATTTGTTGCAATTGCCCCAATATTCACTTACGAGTCCATCAACTCCGTAGTTCCATCATCATTCATTCATCACTCCATTATCATCACATTTTATTTGCTTTCATATTTTAGTTTATACAGTATCTTCATTTACCATCACTTTACTTTTATGAATACTAGTTATATTAATCCTAATCTTATCACCGCTACCCCGATCTCAGTGGACAACACCCGTGCTTACCGCTTTACTTGTATTTATACTTGTGAACGTATCGCATAGGTTTTATAAATTGTTTTGACAGACGGTTTTCTGACGGCAAAAACCTTTTCATCAGCTATCCTTCTAGCCACACACGATCACATAAATCAACTATATGAATAAAAGATTACACCCTTAAGTGATACTCGGACTCTCACTCTCGATAACCTCAGGCTATGGACACTACCACTCGCCACTCTTGGTTCAATCCCTAGTGATATCCCCTGATCCACTACTCTTGGCGTGAGCACCTCTTATTCTATCCCGCGGGCCTTTTACAGTGGCACTTGACTAATGATTGCCAACCACACCTTGGTTGCAAGACTTGAATGCTTGTGCAACTTCACCCTGAAGCCACAAGACTTTGACTCAATGAAGAGTATAAAGGTCTAAGTGTGTATATGACACTCAAATGCTATAATGTGCAAGACCAAACACACAATGCTTAACTAGATGTTATAATGCAATTAAACAACCTAGTTATCAACCAAGCCTACATGTACACACATGAGGTCTCAATTAGTTGTAGAGAAATGCTAACAACCTAATTGTCAAATAAACTCACATAAACATTCATGAACTTGACTAGATGCACAAAGCCAGCCTAATCATCAATTAAGCATACATGAATATTTATGGATTAGCTATTTAGGTATAAATGACCAAATAATGTAAGTTATCACAAACAAACCCAATCATACAATTTTGACTCATAAATATATGCAATAAAGTGAGTCAAGGTATTTAATCAAGCAATAAATACCTAATCTAGAGTAAGTAGAACAATAAATGATATTCAATGAAGTTCTAACTTACCTAGTCATGAAACCAAGAAGACCCATGCTCAAATGATGTTGAATGATGCAAGATGGAGATGGGTTTGGGTTTGGAGAGTCAAAGATGCTTTCTTGAAGCTTTCTCTCTCAAGACTCTCTAGGGTTTCTGTAAATATAGAAGAGTTAATGAAGAAGAAGAGAAAGAGGGGTTTTTATAGGTGGGGAAAACGAGCAGCAATGAAAAGATGAAATTGCCCCAAAAACTGCGCAGTGCGCGGGTAGGAAGACGCGCACACCAACGACGCACTTACCCGCGTAAAAGAAAAAACCCGAGAAAACAAATCCCCGGTGTACAAGTAACCACACGGGTAATGCATCGGTAGGGTACCCGTGCAGAACCAGACCCGAGAACCCCCCAAGGGCATTGCTCGGGTAATGCACGGGTAATGGACCCGCGTACCTACCAGCGCACACAGAGACAAATAAGGTCTCTCATCGTGCTAACATGAGCACACCATCGTGCGAGCACGGACGTTTCTGATCAATCATTAGGAAACTGAATTCCAACACACAAAACCACACTTAAATCTTGAAATGAAGTTGTTAATAGCCAAAATTGGCTAAGGACCAAAGGAAAATTTTCCACCTCCCAGACCTGGTTCCATACCCGAGAGTTTCCACCAGGAGACCTCTCAATCCAGAGCCGAACTGTGATACCACCCCAAGAACAAGGGCGGGCTCCAGAAAATATTTCAGCGTGGGTTTGATGCCTAATAGGTTCTTCCCTGGACTGGGAGGGAATGGCGGGCTTCTGGGGAAGCTACGAGGCGGTCTTGGCTTTGGGGAGCCGGGATCGTCATGCATCTGGCTCTCCCTGAATTCTTGTTTTAGTGTCACGGGCTTGACCTGACCATGTCGGGCTCCATCTCGGATGTTTCCCGAGCTTGACGTCCTTACCTCGTTTCTGCGAGGTGGCTCCTTGGTTCGACCCCAGGACCCGCGGTTCTGTGGAAGGTAATCCTGGGCTTGGACTTCGGGCTAGGAAGGTGGAGAATTTCCCTTTGATCCCAAGCCGAATTTGGCTATTAACAGTAACTTTGCAAACAACTTTGTTATTCCTACTAATAATGAAAGCTTTATTAAAAATAACCGAATCCAAATTTATTTAAACAAGAAACTGAAATTAAATTCCTCCTAAATTGAGGTACATAATAAACGTCTATTAAATCTAAATGCCTATAAGAATCTAAACTAACTCTAATATCTCCCACTACACTAGCGCACACTAACGCTCCGTTGTCTAAAGGCAAGTAGAATTTATTCTCATTAAGCCTTCTCCTTTCCTTGAACCCCTGTAAGAAAAACAAACACGATTAGTGGCTCCAGAGTCTATGATCAAAGAATCCATAGAATCTGCCAAAAAACATGTTTCAAGATAATTAATATTACCTTGTTCCTTCTTGTCCTGAGACTTTGGGCAATTTCTTTTCCAATGTCCCTTTTCACCACAAAGGAAACACTTCCCTTTGATCTTGGTTACTTTCTTTGTCTCCTTCTTAGTAGGTCCTAGTTGCTTTTTCTTCTGTTGTTTCTTGACCTTCTTACGGGTCTTAACCGTAGCAACTTTATCTACAGTATGAATCTCTTGACCCTTGCTTTTCATAAGGATCTTTTTAGCACTTTGAACATCTTGCATCAGGCCCTGCAAGGTGTATTCCTTATTGTTCAAGGTATAGTCCAACTTGAACTGATCAAAGGAATCTGACAGTGAGTTAACAATCATATCAATTTTCATCGCACCGTCTATCTCAGCACCATTGAGTTCAGCAATGTTGAGATATGATATGACCTTCATCATGTGATCTTTCACAGCCTGTCCAGGTTTCATCCTAATATTCATGAAAGCAGTCACTGCCTCTCTCTTAGTCGTTCTGGACCTCATAGCAAATATTTCCTCTAGAGACATCATTATATCGGCAGCAGAACTCATTCCTTCATGTTGCTATTGCAACATGTTAGAGATGGTGGCAATAATGTAACATTTGGCCATCTCATCTGAGGTCTCCCACTGCTTATACTCGCCTCTTTGCTGCTCAGTAGATTCATTAGTAGGAGTAGGTGGTTTATGAGTTGTCAAAATGCAACATGTTAGAGATGGTGGCCATAATGTAACATTTGGCCATCTCATCTGAGGTCTCCCACTGCTTATACTCACCTCTTTGCTGCTCAGTAGATTCATTAGTAGGAGTAGGTGGTTTATGAGTTGTCAAAACGAACTTATGCTTTTCAGATTGCAACAATAGCCCAATTTTCCTTTTCCATGTGACATAATTATCTCCAGTTAATGTATTATCTTTCAGGATGTTGATCAGAGATGTGGTCATGATTTCTGAATAAAACAAAAATTATATAAGTAAACAATCATGATAAAGCACTTTCGAATATTTATCTTGAATTAAATTAAGTAATTCAATCATAAAATTCAACGGTGATTCAACATCCGTAAATGTGACGCCTCCTTTGGGAGTTCGCACCATTTACTAGTAAGACTAGGTCCCACCTAATTGTTAACATAACAACCAGCGTTTTCAATTTTAGCCTTGCAACTTTATTAACAAGAACTCTTAGGAGGATATTATTAAAATCACATTGAATGTGTTACCAAGTTTTCGACCTTCAATACAATCCCTCACGAATATCCCTCCTTTGGGAGTAGATATCGTTTGGGTTAATTGTCTAGTCTATCCTTGTAAGGAAGTATCTTGCTAAATTCCATTCATGAATACCCCTTGGGGGATTATTACACGAAACATAAAGCTCAACTAAACTTGGAGGCCGTGGGTGTTCCATAACACCTTCTCCCACTCAATTATTTAATGTGTGTGATCGAATTCCATAGAATGATTTACCAAGTTATCTAGATGCCAATTAGATACCTAAACCATTCAATGCATGTTCATACCAAAAGAGATATATGAGTGGCACTCCTGTTCTATATGACATGTTATCAAACAATGATAAACATTGCAATATTAACGAAAATATAAATAGCTACAATTTTGGTCCATCCTAGAAAAACAAGTAAATTACAATATTTGAAATGCAAAAAAAAAAAAAAAAAAAAAACCTTCTTTCTTAGCAAACAAGTCTTCATGCGTCCATCGTTTGCGCACCCTTTGGCTGCCTCCCATGGGCATGAACACCCCACAACCTGCCATGCGCAGCCCATGGCTTCCAGAGGGCTGCCGTGCGCAGCCCATGCCACAACAAGTGTGGCCACGTGCTCATTTGCATGCACGTTTGTTGCTATGGCTCGCACAGTCCCAAACTTGTTCCGGTTGTTTCCAATTCTTCAAACATTCGAGTCTTCGATACTTGAATGTATTACAGAAGAATTTTAAATAATAAAATACTGCAGTTTTTTTAATACAATATTTTTCTGCAGTATTTTTATTACAATCGTAAAATAAATAAAAAACTTAGCAAATACCAAGAAGGAAATTATTGCGATTATAGGCCACCCTTCTGGTTACAATCCCAAAACAAAAAATACATTGAAATTCTATGATCAAAATTGAGCAATAACAATCCACATATAAAACATATATATATATATATATATATATCCATACATTCCAATGTAAATATATATGCGAATAACCAGAGTGTCATCTCTTTCTAAAACATGCATATTTACAATAAAATGAAATAGATTCACGTTTACATACATCAATTAATCAAGGTACAACCAGGCTCTGATACCAATTAATCAAGGGCTCAACCTGGCTCTGATACCAATTGTAAGGAAAAACGGTTCAAAATGCGGCGGAAGCGAAAAATTGGGTGGTATATTTAAAAATATTTTCCTTTAAAAGAAAGAACCTTAACCCTAGATTAATTGACATATAATTAACAGTATTGTACCTTTTTCTCGTGACGATTGAACTAGCGTCGTATTGGATCCGCAAGATCTTCCAATCCAATCACGAAAGTGAATCACCTAGGAGTGTTGACTCCCTTTCTTTAATTGTATACCTGAGGATGAAACAAACAAAATTTTCTTCTTTGTTAGTCACAATAATCCTCCAAGAGAAAACCCAAGAACGTCCGGTCACTTGTGAATTATCAATCTATTTGATTGAAACTCAGCGTGAACCCGATTCGATTTTGTACACAAAATCCCTTTGATGTAAAGGATACTAGTGTACTATCGAAAACAAAAACGTTCCCCTTTTCTCTTCTCTTTGGCTGAATTCAATACACAATATCTATGAGTTGGCCGAACTTTTTCTAGAGCAAAAAAGAATTAATTTTTTTCCTCTCAAAATTCTCTAGCTTGGCCAAAATTTTCAACCATAAAAAAATTATATCCTTGGCCGAAATTAATTGGTGTATATATAGGTATACAAATCCTTTCCTAAAGAGGATTTACTTGGTGGTCAAGAATCCTATCTCTAGGTGGATTTACTTGGTGACAAAGAATCCTTTTCAAAAAAGATTTCTTTTCCACACCAAGACTCCTAATGTAACTCAAATAGTGTATTTATTCAATAACCAATTATTGAATATAATTAAATTGTGACTAAATCAAAAACTTCCTAATAGAAATCAAATGCTTCCTAATTTGACTAGATAAATAAATTACTATTATTTATCTACTTATCAAATATAGTATTTGATACTTATCATATTATCAACAATAATATGACTCTAGGAGACCATCTCCTACTAGAAAAAATTTTTGACTTTTAATTAAATAACTAGTTAATTAATTAATTAATTAATTTCTATTTAATTAAATAATAAAATAAAAACAATATATAAGACTAATAAATAGTCACTTGCCACCTAAGCCAATATATAAGGGCCAATATTGTTTTTTTTTTGTTTTTGGTTTTTTTATTAAATCCATTGGACCTTAATAAAAAGTCTTAATGTGAACCAGACTCATTCTTACTAAAAGAAACAAGTCCACATGCCTTAATACAATTCTAGATAGACCCATAAATTGGTCCGATAGAATATATCAAGTGATCCATGAAAGTTCGTGTGAATTGGGGATCTTGGCGGGATATCTAAATTTAAGCTCCAATAGACATAACCTAATCACAATCAACAAATGATTCACTTAGGTTCGATCTATTAATTTTAGTTCATTCGACTTAAAGAAGTAAAATTGAACTCTTAAATAAAGATAGAATAAGTTAATATTGCTCATTCATACCCTAGACAATCTTAATGGAGATAGTGTATCCGCGTGAAGAATGCAAGTAATCGCCAAGAGCTCATAGACCGCCTATAACTCTCCAAGTTACCATATTTACCCATATGACCACATTTTGAACTTGGATATTTTGACTTGTCCAGAAGCCATATTTCAATAGACACTATTAAAAACTTAACGTTAAGATTTAATATCCAATTCCTCAAAACATCCATATGATGATATTCTACTCTCATTTAATAAATGGAGTCACGATGTCCATATCTATAAATGAAGTCCTCTATCGATGAACAAATGAATACCACCAAACTATCGAGGATAGACTATGCTATATAATCGTACTCATTGATTGCTCAAATGATAACACTTGCAACCATAAGTCCAATATTTATCTCAGGATTGAGATAGACTCTCCGATTGTCTTCAAATGAAAACTTTTATCCATTGACGGTTCTAGATAAAGTATTTCACTATGATCATATTCAATGCACCTAGTGCACTAGATTCTTTTGCCCAAAGACACCACACTTTGATGATTTTAGACTCATCATAACACATTTGATCCCACTCAAATGCTAGCAAATTAATCTACAACTTTAACAAGATAAAGGTGCCTAACCTTTATCTTAGGTTGTGAATATTATTCAAGACTAACTCAAGAATTGTGTCTACCTCATATATATCCAGATATACGAACAATTCTTCTTTTTTCAAAGTCTTTTGACCTTATGATTATTTACTTTTGACAATTATAATAATTAAACTATAAATGCTATAAGATTTGTTAAACTAGAAATCACTTTATTAATATGAAAAGATTGTCAAATACATTATTACACTCTTGCTATTGAGCATAATCCTAACACACCTCAACAAAATGGGGTGGCAGAAAGGAGAAATATGACTCTTTTTAACATGGTTATGTCTATGTTCAGTTAATCAACTCTTCCTATTTCTTTTTGGGGATATGTTTTTCAAACTGCTATGTACATTCTAAATGATGTACCATCTAAGTCGGTTCCTCAAACACCGCATGAGTTATGGACTAGGGCGAAAGCCTAGTTTACAACACTTAAGGATATTTGGATGTCCTGCGCATGTGTTAAAAGGAAAGACAGAAAAGATGGAGTCTCGTTCAAAAACATGCATATTTGTGGGGTATCCAAAAGGACCTAAAAGATATTATTTCTATAGTCCTTCAGATGTTAAAGTATTTGTTTCGAAAAATGTTGAATTTCTAGAAAAGGACTATATGAATGATTTTGTGCCTAAGAGTAGAATTGTCTTTAATAAGCTTTCATGAGATATAATTTCACAAGATGTTTCACAACCTAACCAAATTGTAAAGTTCAGCACTGTCACAAGATCAACAACCTAACATTCCTCGTCGTAGAGGGAGGGTTAGTAGACAACTCGAAAGATACATCAGTCTAGGAGAATTAGTGGAGACTCTCCCGGACGACGATGATCCCTAAACGTACAAGGAAGCTATGGAGGATGTTGATTGTCGCCATCGGTAAAAGGCAAGGCAATCAGGAATTGAGTATATGTTCACAAACAAAGTCTGGTCTCTTATAGACTTGCCTAAATTGATACAACTCATTGGGTGCAAGAGGGTATACAAGAGGAAAAAGGGAATTTATGGAAAAGTGGAAACCCTTAAAGCTAGATTGGTAGTTAAAGGTTACACACAAAATGAAGGTATCGATTATGAGGAAACCTTCTCTCTTGTGGCCATGCTTAAATCTATTAGGATACTCTTATCCATTGCAGCATCTTTAGACCTAGAGATCTGGTAAATGGACGTCAAGACATCTTTCATTAACAGAAGCCTTGACAAAAGCATCTATATGATGCAACCAGAAGGATTCATTGAAAAAATCCAAGAGGAAAATGTATGCAAGTTGCAAAGATCCATATATAGACTTAAGCAGGCATCCAGATCCTGGAACATAAGGTTAGATCAAGCTGTGAAAAGTTTTGGATTTATTCAAAACCTTGACTAACCCTGTGTATACAAAAGGATTAAATGAGACAAGTTGGTTTTCCTAGTTCTTTACTTTGATAATATACTACTCATCGGAAATGATGTAGGTGTATTGACATCAGTAAAAGAATGGTTAGAAAAATAATTTGATACGAAGGACTTAGGATAATCAAGTTATATTCTTGGTATCCAAGTAATAAGAGATAGAAAGAATTAATGATAGCATTATCCCAAGCTTCATACATAGATAAAATCTTGTCTAGGTTCTCCATGCAAGATTCCAAGAAAGATATGTTACCTTTCAGATATGGAATCAAACTTTCTGAGGAACAAATTCCTAAGAATGAGCGTGAAGAGCAATTCAAGAATAGTTATCCATATGCCTCGGCAGTTGGAAGTCTCATGTATGCAATGCTCTGCACTAGACTAGATATTTATTTTATTGTAGGCATAATTAGTAGGTTTCAATCGAAACCTGGTCCTGATCACTAGACAACAGTCAAGCATATTTTCAAGAATCTAAGGAGAATGAGATATCATATGCTTGTATACTCTAGAGGGGATTTAATTCCCGTTTGGTATATAGATTCTAATTTCCAATCGAATTCTGGCTCTAGGAAATCCACATCAGGATCTGTGTTTACTCTTGGAGGAAGAGCCCATATGGAGGAGTATTAAGAAATCTTGTATTGCTGATTCCACCATGGAAGCTGAGTAGGTTGCCACATACGAAGCTACTAAAGAGGCGGTATGGTTCCGCCAATTCTTGATTGACTTGGAAGTAGTTCCTAATGCTAATAAGCAGATCACTATTTACTGTGACAACATTGGAGCAGTGGCTAATTCGAGAGAACTAAGAAGTCATAAGATAGGGAAACACATTGAAATGAAGTATCACCTTTTGAGGGAAATTATGCATAGGGGCGACCTGACGATTACCAAGATCGCGTCAGCAGAAAATCTAGCGAATCCCTTCACAAAGGCTCTACCACAGAAGAGTTTTGATGGGCACCTAGAGAACATGGGAATGAGAAATATGACACACTTGCTATAGCGCAAGTGGGAGATTTTTAGGATTATGCTAAATAGCAAGAGTATAATAATGTATTTGACAATCATTTCATATTAATATAGTGATTATAGTTTAACAAATCTTATAGCATTTATAGTTTAATTATTATAATAGTCAAAAGTAAATAATCATAAGGTCAAAAGACTATGAGAAATGAAGAATTGTTCGTACATCTGGATATGTATGAGGTAGACATAATTCTTTAGTTAGTCTTGAACAATATTCACAACTTAAGATAAAAGTTGCATGTCTTTACCTTGTTAAAGTTGTAGCATTTGAGTGGGATCAAATATGTTATGATAAGTCTAAAATCATCAAAGTGTAGTGTCTTTTGGCAAAAGAATCTAGTGCACTAGGTGCATTGAACATGATCACAGTGAAATACTTTATCTAGAACTGGAGGACAATCGGAGAGTCTATCTTAATCCAGAGATAAATGATGGACTTATGGTTACAAGTGTTATCATTTGAGCTATCAATGAGTACGATTATATAGCATAGTCTATCCTCAATTGTTTGGTGGTATTCATTTGTTAATCGATAGAGGACTTCATTTATAGATATGGACATCGTGGCTCCATTTATTAAATGTGAGTAGAATATCATCATATGGATATTTTGAGGTATTGGATATTAAATCTTAACGTTAAGTTGTCGATAGTGTCTATTGAAACATGGCATCTGGACAAGTCAAAATATCCAAGTTCAAAATATGGTCATATGAGTAAATATGGTAACTAGGAAAGCTATAGACGGTTTATGAGCTCTTGGCGATTACTGATTTTTTTCACGAGAATACATTATCTCCAATAAGAATGAGAAATATTAACTTATTCTATCTTTATTTAAGAGTTCAATTTTAGCTCTTTAATGGAATGAACTAAAATTAATAGATTGAACCTAAGTGAGTCATTTGTTGATTGTAATTAGGTTATGTCTATTAGAGCTTAAATTTAGATAGCCCGCCAAGATCCCCTAATCCACACAAATTTGAATGGATCACTTGATATATTCTACCGGACTAATTTCTGAGTCCATCTAGAATTGTTTTTGGATTTCGAAATCCAAAAGTTTTGGTGAATTACGGTCATGTGTGATCAAGACAAGCGGTAACTCTTCAAAAGCCTAGAATGGGGGGCTAAGGATGTCGGAATCCTTGGGTGGCCCTAATGGGGTGCGTTTAGCATTCCATTAATACATTAAGAATATAATTTGCACATTTTAAATAAATTGGCTGCTAAATTATATTAATGTATTAATTTAAGGCATGTGGACTATTATTTTTAGTAATTAATAAATTATAAATGCAGCAACCAAGACGGAACTCTGCACACGAAAATTTAAAGAAAACTGAATAGCATATATGGAACAAATAGATACTCAGTACGTGGCGTTGTCTCACTAGTGTACTTTACAAGCATAATTCTGGGTATGAGTAAGTCTGAGTATTCTAGCCGATATACTTTGTGACCAATAGAGAATATAGAATAATAAAATAACTTAAGATTAAAATAACTTATAAAATGTAGCTACCAAGACGTAGCTCTAACAGATAATATATAATGCACATGAAAATATACAGAAAACTAAATAGCATAAATGAAACAAATAGACACTGAGTACGTGTCGTTGTCTCACAAGTGTACCCTACCAGCACAATTTGGGGTATGAGTAAGTCTGAGTATTCCAGTCGATATACTTTGTCACCGATACAAAATATAGAATAATAAGATAATAAGATAACTTCAGATTAAAATAACTTACAAAATGCAGTTACCAAGACGGAGCTCTGCACCCGACAATATAAAGAAAACTGAATAGCATAGATGGAACAAATAGACACTGAGTATGTGGCGTTGTCTCACAAGTGTACTCTACCAGCACAATTCCAGGTATAAGTAAGTCTGAGTATTCCAGCCGATATACTTTGTGACCAATAAAGAATATAGAATAATAAGATAACTCAAGATTAAAATAACTTACAAAATGCAGCTACCAGGATGTAGCTGTAACAAATAATATAGAATGCACAGGAAAATATAAACTAAACTAAATAGCATAAATGGAATAAATAGACACTCAGTACGTGGCGTTGTCTCACAAGTGTACTCTACCAGCACAATTCCGAGTTTGAGTAAGTTTGAGTATTTCAGCTGATATACTTTGTCACCAATACAGAGTATAGAATAATAAGATAACTTCATAAGAGAAGTTAATTGATGTGCAAATTCTACAAGGCTCATAACTTCATAGGAGAAGAAGTAAATTGTAGCATTTATTTTTAGTCACAAGCAATTTGAGCATAAGAGAAGAAGGAGCTACTGCTTTAGTGGGCACAAAACAGCAATTATATTCCACATTTACATCTATGTTAATTATATTAATGCGACAGGTGACAAAATGAAAGCTATGATGATTAACTGAACTAGACAAAACTATTGTACTAACCATTTAGGTTGGCAACATAACTCCTGCTTTGCCATTTCCACTGTATATAACAAGTTTTATTTACGCATGCATTTAATGCTTTTTGTCCTATCAACTCTTTAATCTGTGTGTTGATTACAGAAATTGTGTTAAGTATGGCCCATACAGCATATCCAACAAGCCATTACAAAATTGTGGATATTGAAACTGTAAGTTTCTCTTCACTTATTTAAGATACTAACATAATTTGTTCTGGAAATTGTTGAATAGTGAAGATATCCAACACTAGGAATTACATTCGAATCAAAATAAGCCAAAATTTTGTTCAAACTCAAGTTTTACTTACCATGCTAATGACAAGATTGTCCATAGTTGCACCATAAACCAATCAAACTAAACAATGGTTCAACCACTACATAATATGCCATATGCTACTCAAGCTTTCAAAACAAAAAAATTTAGAAAAGAAAAAGAAAACTAAAATTCAATTTACTTGTATCACTAGTATGGTCAGTTTATACTACAATATCCAACAACTCAAAGGTCAACATAGATGTCTTGTAATCTTGTGTTAATTACTCTTAAACTATCTAGAAAAATGTCTAATTAATTGTGATTTTAAATAGGTGAACAATGCAGGAATTAGTGGAGTCATAGTAGACGCTGATGCTTTAGGATGTTCTGATGGTGGTGTGAGTCTTTTTATTATCTCAGGATTTGTGTTCGAATCTTCTCTTATACCCTTCTATTGGAAAACCTTTTCCTTACACAAACCTAATTCATTTTTATTAAAAACTCATTCAAGACCAACTCAAGAATCATTTATTCCCTCTGCATCTACACATTTTAGGCAGTTCAACAAGGTCAATTTAGGTTGTTCCATAGTAACATGAGTATGTTCATAAAAGGAGCAAACCAAATGTTTTCCACAGTGCACATGTCTTCCACATCAAGGGAAAAAGTGAAACAGTTTCCAAGAATAACTAAATAACAAAGCTCTCTCTATCAAGCAAAATGTTCAGCCATAACAACAAAAAATTGACAAATTCACACAACACCAAAAATTATTATCCATTAAGAAGGGAAAAAAAATAACCTTTCAATGCTTTCTCTTAGTTGATACTGTTTGGCAAACTATTCTCCTCTTTGGCAAAACATAAATGCACAACAACAGACAAAAAGAGGAAAACATGAGAGACCAACTTACAATATTAATCATTTAAAAACAAAATAAAAAGCTTACAATATTAACTTTTTTCAACCAATGCAAGTTGAAAATTAACAAAAAAAATAGTAGATACTATACCCATCAGTCTACTGATGTACAAAACTAATCGCTGCGGATACAAAGACAGCATAAATGCGTTTTTGTGAGCCACACACATGGAACCTATCCAATGAAAACTTAAAGAACCACGGTAGAAGAGTAAAGGTGATTTCAAATTGCATTTCCAGTTAAATGATTACGAAATCTTGGAGGTGAATAGATGAAAATTAAGACATGAAACAAAAATTTACGGAATGATAGACTATAAATACATATGTATTTTGGACCAATAGGTACATTAATACCGACACAGCCAAAGAAAAATATTCATAGATCACATACAGACAAATGAAGAAGAAACAACTGATTAACATATTCATTTTGTTTCCAATCCAAAGTAAAAAAAAAAAATCACTGATCTATCATTTATTTAGGTGGAGTTTGTTTTTTTGTCTGAAATCTAAACAAATCTGAAATGTACTGAAATCAAAATAGGTCTGGAATCTGAAGTCTGGACAACATGTTTGTTTTTCAGTATCTGAAATATGAATTAAAAAATTAAGTTGTTTGTTTTTTCAAAATATAACAACTGAAAACCTGTAATTTGACATTTATGCCCTTACTCTGTTAATGGTCATATGCATTACAATATTAATTAAAAAAATAAGTAAAACAATTTATTTACCGAAATTAGAAAGAAAAAAAACTACACACCTGTACACTAAAAAAAAAAAGCATATGACCATCACACCAATATACTTCAAAAAAAAATGAAAAATTAAAATAAAAAACTACAAAAAAAACTCATCAACACCAATACTCTAGTACACCACACCTATCTCTTCTTTTTTCTTCGTATGCTACTTCAAGTTCAAAACCACACCCACACTTCACCAACTTCAACAACACTCAGACAACACCACCACCATCACCACCATCACCACCACACATAATACCTAGAAACTCTAAACGAATTCTCTGTATCTCTCTCTCTCATATCCACACGCTCTGTTTTGAATCCTCTCATCAGCGCTTGGTTTTGATTTGGTGGTGCCGATCTCCTTTCATCAGCGATTGTGGTACAGATTTGAGGTTTCTGATTTGGGGTTTGGGGATTTTGATTTGGGGGTGGTGGTGTTGTGTCTAGATTCGGTTTGCTGTGCGTGTGGGTGTTGTGGGTTGATGTGGTTGAGTTGGGTTTTGGGTTTGCTTTGGGGTTCTGACCTATTTTTTTTGTAAACACAAATCTAAAGAAACAAATTATACGAAACCCTAATTCAAAGAACAATAAATTACCCTCCAATTTAAGCACCAATTCGATGATTGAGATGCACCTCTGTTCAGCTAATTCGTTAAACGCCGGAGACCAAAGCAATTCGTTCAATGCCAGAAACCAAAGCAACAATTCCTTCAATGCCGGAGACTTGGTCAACACGATTTGTAGACTGAGAGAGGAGGGAGAGTGAGAGAGGCAGGATAGAATCGTGGATGGAGAATGGAGAATCAGAGGAGAGAGGAATAGTGAGAAAGGCGGGAGAGTGAGAGAGGCTAGATAGAAAAGTGGATAGAGAATGGAATGAGAGGAGAGAGGCAGAGTGTTTTATATCTAGGTAAGAAACTTGTGTTATAGGTAGCCGGTGAAAGAATATTTTATAATTTCCTATTTTAACCGGTTGAAAATATTTAAAACTGGTGTTGTACGATACGAGACAATTGAATCATTCGTACTGTAGCAAGACCTAAATAACTGGGGTCAAAACAATTGAGTAAGGGCCCACATTCATTAACAGGTTGGAGTTTTCAAATTCTAAAAGAGAGAACAATAACGAGGTACTGATCGGTTAGTATTCAAAATACTGATTCAAGGATCCATGTAGCAGCCCATTCATGCTTACAAAACTACACTGTTACAAGGACCCTGTGTTACACGCGCCTTCAAAATTAAAATACACCAAAGTATAAATCGAACATTATTTTTGGAAAGACAAAATACCTCTCTCAAAAAAAAAAAAAAAAAAAAACCTCGGATTTCGTGATAATCTATAATGGGTTGTTACATTATATACTTGCATGTATCTCTATCCTATAAAACAAATAAAAAAAATAAAAAAAAATAAAAAAATCGGATTCTCTGTTGGATTCTGGCACCCTCTCTGGATGGACCTATTATTTGAAGATTGAGATAAACAGGGCCTTCGTAACACGCGCCTGGCAGCTACGTGCCAAACGAGGTCAGGGTCAAACTTCGGGGACCATGCATAAAATATTTGTTGACATGCTGCTAAACCGAGTTTTAAAAGACAAGGTTAACGTTAAGATTTAAGAATGTTTGAGGGGGGTCCCACGATATCCACTCTGGCAGAATTATCCTTGCTTTATGATTGGCGCGTTGTATATCACGCGCCAGAACAAAAGGTGGGAGTATAGGGTATGCATATAGGTGTCTCAGGAGTCATGTCTGTCTTCACAAGTTTCTCTCTCTAATGTGTCTGCAGAATAACTCAGTTGCACGCTCTTCTGAGTCCTGAGTCCTGAGTCCTGAGTCCCTGCTCTCTCTCTCTCTCTCTCTCTCTCTCTGTTTTTTAGTTTTTACCAGTTCATCTTCTCTCGAGCCTCCCAATCGGCCAACGACTCAAACTTTATCTCCATCTTGTTCTCTCTGCCTCTCTCCTCCATTTTGGCTCTTCTTCAGAACCATGAACATCAGCAACACTGCAACGGGCAAAGAGAAGCTAGTTGTAGAGGTGGTAGCAGCACACAACTTGATGCCCAAAGATGGAGAGGGGTCGTCTTCGCCATTTGTGGAAGTTCAGTTCGAGAACCAAAGACTCAGAACCGAAGTCAAGTACAAGGATTTGAACCCTATCTGGAACGAGAAGCTGGTGTTTGACATCCAAAACGTAGCAGATATTCCTTACAGGCCCATAGAAGTCAACGTTTACAACGAGAGGAGGTCCAGCAATAGCCGCAACTTTCTCGGTAGGGTCAGGGTTCCGGGCTCTAATTTTTCTAAACAAGGCGAGGTGACTGCTCAGTTGTATACTCTTGATAAAAGAAGCTTGTTTTCTCATATAAAAGGAGAGATAAGCTTGAAAGTTTATGTGTCCACAAGAGAGGAGTTCAAACAAATGGCTGCTTATAGTAACATACTCTCTCCTTCTGGTTCTTCTACTCCTTCAGGTTTTTCAAATAAGAACAAGATGTTGCAACAACAAAGTCCTGTTATGCAAGTTGAACAACATAACACTGGTCTAACCGCTAACAATCCATCACAACAGGGTCAAAACCATGCAAAGCCTGTGGGACCAAGTGAGATTAAACCTATCGTCATCACTACTGCTCCTAGACCGGCTGCTACCGCCGCCGGCGTTGTTGGTGGTGTGTACTCGAATGGGTCTACTGAATTTTCTTTAAAAGAGACCAGCCCTGATCTTGGTGGCAGTTCTTTGAACAGAGACAAAACTAGTTCCACTTATGATCTTGTTGAGCAAGTGCAATATCTTTATGTTAGACTTGTGAAAGCGAAAGATATTTCATTTTTTGGTGGCTGTGAAATTGTAGCCGAGGTGAAACTAGGGAATTACAGAGGAATCACAAAGAGGGTGCATTCTAACAATGCAGAGTGGGACCAAGTTTTCGCCTTTTCAAAGGATTGTATACAGTCGTCAATGGCGGAGATTTTTGTCAAAGAAAGCAACAAAGACGACTTCTTGGGGAGGCTTTGGTTTGATTTAAACGAAGTTCCGAGAAGGGTACCTCCGGACAGTCAATTAGCACCGCAATGGTATAGAATGGAAGACAAAAAAGGTGACAAGACCAGAGGAGAGGTTATGGTTTCAATATGGTATGGGACTCAAGCAGATGAGGCATTTGCAGAGGCATGGCATTCGAAAAC
Source organism: Dipteronia sinensis (assembly GCA_033220585.1). Lineage (NCBI taxonomy): Eukaryota > Viridiplantae > Streptophyta > Magnoliopsida > Sapindales > Sapindaceae > Dipteronia > Dipteronia sinensis. The sequence goes on along the minus strand of CM065643.1, from coordinate 26,757,434 downwards.
AGCAAATGTGCATTTGGATGGGCTTTGCTCTCTCAAATCCAAGGTTTATTTATCTCCAAAGCTTTGGTATTTGAGAGTCTCTGTTATTGAAGCTCAAGATATTATCCCAGGCGAGAAAGGCGCTGCGATGATGAGGTTTCCGGAGCTCTTTGCGAAAGTTCAGGTGGGGAATCAGGTTTTGAGGACTAGAATGGCAGCACCCAGTGCAACAAGGAGCCTGTCAAATCCTTTCTGGGAAGAGGATTTGCTTTTCGTGGTTGCAGAGCCATTCGAGGATTATGTGACTGATTTCTGTTGAGGATCGTGTTGGAACGGGTAGAGATGAGCTTGTAGGCAGAGTTGTGCTTCCAATGGGTGCTATTGAGAGAAGAACTGATGATAAACAAGTGATTTCCAGGTGGTTTAATCTTGATAATCAGTTTGGAAACTCTGCAGAGTCAAAAGTTATGATGACAAGATTTGGGTCTAGAATTCATCTTTTGGTCTCTCTTGATGGTGGTTACCATGTGCTTGATGAGGCAACGATGTATAGCAGTGATGTGAAGCCGACGGCGAAACAACTATGGAAGCCTCAGATTGGTGTTCTTGAAATGGGCATTTTGGGTGCAACAGGGCTTATGCCAATGAAGATCAAAGAGGGGAAAGGAGGATCTGTTGACGCTTATTGTGTTGCAAAGTATGGCCAGAAATGGGTGAGAACCCGAACTGTGGTTGATACTTTGTCTCCGAAATGGAATGAGCAGTATACTTGGGAAGTTTTTGATCCTTGTACGGTTATCACAGTTGGGGTGTTTGATAATTGCAGGCTTGATAAGAGCATGATTAACAATGCTGGTGCTCGTGATTATCGTATTGGAAAAGTTAGAATCAGGCTGTCAACGCTTGAATCTGATCGAGTTTACACTCACTCGTACCCGCTTCTTATGTTGCACCCTACAGGCGTGAAGAAAATGGGTGAGCTTCATTTAGCTGTGCGGTTTTCATGTGCTAGTATAGGTAATATGTTACATATGTACACAATGCCAATGCTACCAAAGATGCATTATGTGCATCCTTTGAGTGTGAATCAATTGGAGAGCTTGAGGTACCAAGCTCTGAATGTGGTGTCGTCACGCCTTAACCGGGCTGAGCCACCATTGGGGCGAGAGGTGGTGGAGTATATGCTTGATCATGACTCTCATATGTGGAGCATGAGAAGAAGCAAGGCTAACTTTTTTAGGCTAATGAATGTGATATCTGGTCTTGTTGCCATAGGCCATGTGATTGAGTCTATCCGCAACTGGCACAAACCAGTCTACTCAACATTGTTTGTGGCATTTTTCCTCATTCTGGTTACAATGCCTGAGCTCATAATCCCTACGGTATTGTGCTTCCTGTCATTTGTGGGAATTTTGGGATACAGGTCCAGACCACGCAACCCACCTCACATGGATACGAGGCTCTCTCAAGCTGAGAGTGTCTACCCTGATGAATTGGATGAGGAATTCGACTCATTCCCTACAAGCAGGAGTGCAGACATTGTTAGAATGAGGTATGATCGGCTAAGAAGTGTGGCGGGAAGGATTCAAACTGTGGTTGGGGACATGGCATCACAGGGCGAAAGATTTCAAGCATTGCTGATTTGGAGAGACCCAAGAGCTACATTCTTGTTTGTGACTTTCTGCCTGTTTGCTGCTGTTGGGTTCTATGTTGTGCCACTTAAGGTAGTGCTGGCTTTGTGGGGGCTTTATGTGCTGAGGCCACCACGCTTCAGGAGCAAATTGCCTTGTTGTGCTATGAGTTTCTTCAGGAGACTGCCCACAAAGGCCGATAACATGTTGTAGCTTGGGGTGGATTCTTGGACATAAAGTAGTTGTAAGGTCTGACTAATGCTTAGGATTAATGACTTGGTATTTAGGATTAATTTAGTTTTAATGGTTTCATGTGTCTTGTTATGTTTAACTATGTGTATTGTGTAGCCTTAATGCTTATGCAGAATATGCTTTGACCCTCTTTTGTAAAGTAGCTTTGATTATGTGGAATGTGGTAATGTGGTGTTGTTTTTTTGTTTTTAGTTATTTAACATTTTCCGATTAAGACATGGGTATTTTAGGCATGGGTGCTAACCTTCCGCAGCCGAGCTTCACTGTTTTTTCTGGGTCTGAGAGGCAACAAAACCTTCAAAAACCCTAACAGTGGGCTATAAAAGTTGTAGCAAATTGATCCTAATCATATTTGGAGACTTCCCACATTCAAAGGAGTAAATACAACTGAAGCTGATCGATTGAGTTTTGATAGGTACACTTGCAAAATGTTTGTCTTTTTAATGCTCTACTGAGTGATGTGAGTGTTTTTATCGTTAGAAAAGATACGGCAAAAACATTTATAAAAACCTCAAATGCCTCAAAATATTTACAAAACAAGTACAATTGTATGTAAGAGTATTGTCTATAGAGAAAGAGAAACTAAATGGCTAAGATTAGTTAATTACTATTAAACTTAAACTAAGCATAAATAGAGTAAAGATCGATGGTTGGGTTGAAAAGTTAATGATTACGATACAACTACAATTAGACTAGTTAATTTAACATGCAACTAATGTTAAAATATGATAATGAGAATTAAGGAATTGATGGATCCAATAAGTGAATAATAGATAATATAGGAACTCACGTGTATGAACATTAGTCTAATGTAACAAACCTATGATGTATATGATTGGTTGAATACCATTTATGAGTGTCCAATCTAGGATGTATAGTATTGACCATCCACAAGTGATTGTGCATGAATGAATATATATCAGAATAAGGGACTAATCTCTTTATAAAGTCACCAACCTAGGATGTATAGTATTGATGCTTAACCTCTCACAAGCAACCAATCTAGGATGTATATGATTGATTACCCATTTGAGATTAGATAGAAATTGAGATTAATTTGTCCAGATTTCACTTAAGTCATGTACTCTTGTTCCATCATTCCATTCAAATGGGGCTTAAGAGAACCAAGCATCATGTATACCAAATTCTCTACTCAAATAATTTCTCAAACAACTTGCAAAGAGAGTCATGTACAATCTAAAAACAAATCATTCTTGGAATCAATTAAAAACAATGAATGAAGCATATTTGATAGATTTATAGAAAATATAAAGTTCATTACAAAGCCCAACATCCACAAGTGTTTCACATCAATTCATTAGTTGGATATTTAACTACTCATGATAAATACAAGAACAAGGAGAAGAGAGATAGAAAAAACTCATGTAGAAATCCTTTTTCTTGAAGCTTGAATCCGCTCTCCAAGTGTCCTTGAGGAGATGAGGAAGAAGATGATGTAAGATAGGTTTAGATATGGTCGGGAAATATTCCTAGATCTAGGGTTAGTGGTTAGAGATATAAAATGGGAAGAAAATTCGTTCTTGGAAGAGGGTTGAAGATTTGAAGTGTGGAAGAGAGAGTTTTTAAGAAGAAAATGGTGTATTTATAGGCTTGGGAAGTTAGGGCACGATCTGGGCATGAACGGACATCATTACCCCTCTAAAATGGCCCAAAAACCTATCTTTCGTTGAACTGGAAGGTGCGGTGCATGGGTAGTGCGCGGGCAAAAAACTGGTATTGCACGGGTAGGTTACCCATGCAGTTCTCGAGCACAGTCGCACGACAGACACTAAAATGACCATAACTTCCTCTAGAAAACTCGGAATCGCAATCGGTAAAAACCGTTGAAAACTAGACTTCCGGGGATTTCCAAATATGTATATAATCCGAAATATGGTTCAATCCGAAGAGGGAGATATGACCATTTGAAGTTGGATGATCTGCACATATATTGTTTTTACAATTTCAGCCATTTTGTCACCAAATCTCATTTTTTGTCTGTCTGCTCCTTGGTTGGTCAAGTGCACGGGTTATGCACTGGTAAGGTACCCGAGCAGTACCTATGCACTGAGGTCTTCTCTGAATTCCATCTTTCGGTGCACGGGTAGTGCACGGGTATGCTACTCGTGCACTATGGCCTTCAATACACCCTTTTTTGCACCACTTGTCTCCTTTTGATCATGCTTCTTGATTTTTCACTTAATGCCTGCAATATTAACAAAAGAGACATAAATATTTATAAAAACACCCAAGAATGAGACAAAGGGTAAAGATATGAGAATCAAAATATATAACAATTTTGGCTCAATCACTGAGACATCCTTTTGTATTTGTAGCTACAAATGAACCTAAAATAGTAATCTAAGAATCTAAGTAGCTGCTTACTTTTTAGTATTTATACGGTAAGAATTGGTTTCCTGCTGGTTTCTTTGTTGCTGATGTCGTCTCTGTGTAATGTCAATGGAACCTGCATTCTCATTGATCGAATTATGTATTTTAAGTTGCATTGGTATTTTTTATTATATTTTTATACAGGTGTGACGTGACATTGATATAATATATTGTAGCATTGACCCTGTAAGAAATGTATAATCACTTGTGTATACGAAACAAATGAAATCCTTAGAACAACATTATGATAAAGTGTTGCTTCCCAAGCAGGTAATTAATGAGTTTTAACTTTTGTGTTTGACTTTGTTATGGCTGTGGGAGGTTTGCTTGCTTGTTGGATGTTGGCTGTTGATGAGTTACAAAGCATAAAGTCATAAAACCCTTGCTGTATATTATGATAACATGAAAACGATGAAACAAATTTGTTCTAAAATTTGTTTTTAAGCTGCGTTCGAGATTGTTTTATTTAAGAAAAAAAGCCGTTTATAACTTAACTTAAGAAATAATGAATTTTAGGGATAAGTTGATATGTGTTTGGTAAATTGAGTTTATAATACAGTCCTTTTTTCCTCAGTGCGTACTGATATAACTTATATCAGTGCGTACTGATATAACTTATATCAGTGCGTTGTATGTGGACCACTGATTATAGAGAAGTTTTGATAAGTGCATACACTTTGAGTCAAAGTATGTAAATCTAATGGTCCATATTCAACGCATTGATGAAGTTATATTAGTATGTACTGACTTGAAAATTTCTATTTATAATAAATCAACTTAAGATAAAAGCAAGACAAATTTGTTTGGTAGACTTTAATTGATCATGAAAAATGACTAAAATATATATGATTATTAAATTGTATATTCAAGTATTTTTTTTCTATTTACTTTTCATTTTTTTTCCAGCTTTTTTAATCAATTATTAAAAAAAACCTATCTGCTGAGTCAAGTAACTTTTGTCCAACTCAAATCCCATGAGCCAACTCTCTCTTCTCTAACATAAATCTATTGAGTCAACTCAGTCACTCATCTAAGCTTCATTAATGGAAACTCAAGTCATTGGCCAATTTCTGCAAATTTGACGAGAACCATCCTCCACCGGTGATGTCGGGGGAAGAGGCCGGTTCTCCTCCGAACCGGCAGTGAATGAGGTGACGAAAAGCCTCATCCCATTCTCGTGAGATCGGTCACTTCGATCGTGCTAATGGAGGACGCTTCTCCATTTGCGGAGCATAACTAACTTCTCTGGCACCAAAGGGATCGGTTCTAGATCCAGATCGTCTCGAAATCTCGTTCTCCATTATCGCGATCAAGATCTAGATCGTGTCAGAATCTCGTTCCAGACCATATCTCATTTTGCCATTGCCGGAGGAAACCGTCTTTGTCTAGTGACGATGATAGCGGCCACTGTGGCCACCATTGTCGCCGGCAAAGATGACGACCACTGTCACCGACGATAATGGTGACCACAGTTTTTATTTTATTTATTAAAATATTATATTTATATTTTTAAGTTTAAAAATAATTTTGATATATTTAAGGATATTGTTGTTTATTAATATAAATAACGAGGATAATATGGAAATTTCACAAGTATTGAAGTAGCTTCTCCAATAATCAGCTTTAAAAAGCAACCCCCTAGCAACTTCTCAAAAACTGATTATTGGAAGAGCAGATTATGAAATAAGTGGATTATGGAGTGTTTACCAAACACCTCATAGGTTCTAGCTTATAAATTAAGTGATTATTTTATAAGTTTAAGCAATCCCAAATATAGGCATGTTTGCCCAAAAGACTACAATTTATAAGTACAAATAATACTAACCGCGCCACATCCTAACCCCTCCGCCCTGGGTTGACACAAAACCTCGTAGACAGGCGGATGACACATAACCTTGTAGATACCTGTCGGTCGGGCATGTAGTCGTGTTAGAGGCCGTTTGGTATGAGGTAATCAAAATAATCTGATTCCTGGGAAAGTTAAACATGGTAATGTGATTCCTGGGAAACCTGTATATATATGTGTTTGGTTGTGTATGGGAATATTATGTCAGATTCCTAGGAATGTTAGATAATTGTGTTTGGTTGCCCATAGAAATCTTATATTTTATTTATTATATATATTTAAATAATTTAGATAATACATATTACTATATATTAATAAATATTATTATATATAATAATTATATAATATTATAATATATATTATATATTTATATTATATAGTTATTATATAATATAAATATATTATATAAATAATGTTATATATATTAATATTATATATATATATATTATAATATATAATATATATTATTATATTGTTATATATTATTATATACAATAACAATATAATAATATATATTATATATATAATATATATTACTATATACAATAACAATTATAATATATATAATATATTATTATATACAATAACAATTATAATATATATTATTATATATAATAATATAATATATATATATATATATTATATGTATTATTATTTTATATACTATATATTATTATTTTACATATATATTATTATTATATAAATTATATATTATATATATTATTATATAATATATAATAATATAATATAATATATTATTTTATTATCTATATTATATATTATTATTTTATATATTATATATTAATATATATATTATATATATTATTATCTTATTTATTAATATATATTATATATTATATATATATATATTAATATATTATATATATATATATTAATATATATTATATATTATTATCTTATATTATATATAATAATATATATGTATTATATAATATATTGTTATTATATATTATTAATTTATATTATATAATAATATATATATATATATATGTATTATATAATATATTATTATATATTATTATAAATAATATATATATATATTTATTTTTATTATATATTAATTAATTTATATACTATATATATATATAATATAATAATATGTAATATGAAAGGATTAAAAGGTTAACTGGGCCTAGACTAGACAAGATATCTTTTCTAGCTCAAGTGATCAGAGCCTTGGAGTCCGATCGAAGTGCCGAGTTCGAAGCCCTGGGAAGTGCAAAACATTTCCTGGCTCCCGTGAACTCACTCTGGGTGGACCCTAGGTGGGGAGTGGGTGATATGAAAGGATTAAAAGGTTAACTGGGCCTAGACTAGACAAGATATCTTTTCTAGCTCAAGTGGTATCAGAGCCTTGGCGTCCGATCGAAGTGCCGAGTTCGAGACTTGGGAAGTGCAAAACATTTCCTGGCTCCAGTGAACTCAGTCTGGGTGGACCCCAGGTGGGGAGTGGGTGATATGAAAGGATTAAAAGGAAATCTGGGTCTAGACTAGACAAGATATCTTAATAGAGTCAGGCTGTTAGAAGTCAGATAGTTTAATATAGTAGGAAGATTCTTTATCCAAAATGAATACTTCATCTTCCTCTGAGATAACTCCTATTAGACTTTTTTCTTATGTTTCCCTACCTCCCTCTGTTAGACGCACCCAGTCAAATAAAATACAAAACCTTATTGAATACACACACATCCCTGATTCCACTCAAATCTCTGAAACTGCTTTACCTCGGCTGAACCCTTACAACATCTTCAAAAGAAAGCAACCTGTTACTGCCAGGATCTCTTTGCTTAATACAGGTCTTTAAAGACTATGAGCAAGCAATTATTGGCACTTGCCTATCCACACTCCATGCAGGAAGCATTTCTCTGACGTACTACCCCAATTTCAATATCCCCCTACGGGATGCCAATCTACATAACTTTCTCAAAATCCAGCTCCAGCTGATGGGTATTACGATGCTCCCAGATTCTTATATGGCTACTCTCCATCATCAGATCGCCTATCGTCTTCAGGATCATGCGCTGGATCTCCCAATCCTAGGCCATTCCGGTGACACTATCTTCATCAAGGCAGAAAGAGAGGATGAAGTTCCCACATGTAGGGAAAAATTAATTAAAACCGCAGCGGAAGGTGAAAAGTAGATTTTCGTATAGTTTAAAATTTTTCTAAAGATTTGAACCTTAACCCTTTAATTAATTAAACACAAATATACAGTTAGAGTTAAATACCTATTGTCGCGTGATCCGATTGACTTACGTCGATGGTAATCCGCAAGATCTTCAATCCTAGCACGTACGTGAATCACCTAGGAGCGTGGTCTCCCTTTTTTCATTGAATTGCTTACCTGAGAATAGATGTATGGAACTTCTGATCCTGATCTTCAATCCCAAAACACTAAGAGCCTAGAAAAATAGTTCCGGTTACTTTTGAATTCACAATCGATATGATTGGAACTCGCATAACCCTAAATCGAAAGTGTGCACAAAACCTTTTGATTTTAAAGGCTTGCAAGTGCACTATCGAATGAGAACTTATTTTTCTTTTTCTCTCTTGGCCGAAATTCTATGTGTATTGAGTAAGATTTTTATTTTTCAAAGCAAACAAAAATCTCTCTCACTCAAGCTTCTTGGTGGCCGAAATTTATCACCTTATATTTATAAGGTGACCGAAATTTCTCCTTCTCAAAATAGGGTTGGCCGAATTCTTTGTGTAGGAAATCTAGGGTTGGCCAATTTACTTACTTGAAAAGGAATTGTGCTTTTCCCTAATTCCTATCAATTTAAGAATCCTAACCCTTATAGGACTAGGGTGGCCGAATTCTTTGTGTGGTATGGAGTGTATGTGGACTTAATCCTTACCACATTAGGACTCCTATCACTTAAAAGAATTCTAACCCTAATCCAACACATAGTATTTTATTTACTGATCAGGAAAAGATTTTGATTTAAACTATTAATTAATTAAATAATTAATTAATTTCCATTTAATCAAAACAATAAAATAAAATAATATCTTGGGCTATTTTATTAGCCTTGCCGCCCACACCATATATATATGGGCCTAATATTATTTTTCTTATTTTATTTAATCCATTAGACTTTAAATAAAAGCCCACATGTGAACCAGACTTATTCTTACTAAAAGAAACAAGCCCACATGTCTCCTTTTAATATATTAATATAATAGAGCAGCCCATTAAATAAATAATAGACATATCATATTCTTAATATATTAAATGCAATTCTAGATGGACCCATAAATTGGTCCGGTAGAATATATCAAGTGATCCATGCAAGTACGTGTGGATTGTGGATCTTGGCGGGCTATCTAAATTTAAGCTTCAATAGACATAACCTAATCACAATCAACAAATGATTCACTTAGGTCCGATCTATTAATTTTAACTCATTCCACTAAAGAGCTAAAATTGAACTCTTAAATAAAGATAGAATAAGGAGATGTTTCTCATTCATACCCTAGACAATCTTATAGGAGACGGTGTATCCTCGTGAATAATATCAGTAATCGCCAAGAGCTCATAGACCGCCTATAGCTCTCCAAGTTACCATATTTCCTCATATGACCACATTTTGAACTTGGATATTTTGACTTGTTCAGAAGCCATGTCTTCAATAATCATTATTGAAAACTCAACGTTGAGATTTAATATCCAATACCTCAAAACATCCATACGATGATATTATACTCTCATTTAATAAATTGAGCCACGATGTCCATATCTATAAATGAAGTCCTCTATCGATTAACAAATGAATACCACCAAACTATCGAGGATAGACTATGCTATATAATCATACTCATTGATAGCTCAAATGATAACACTTGCAACCATAAGTCCATCATTTATCTCAGGATTAAGATCGTCTCTCCGATTGTCCTAATAATGAAAAGACTTATATCTAGTGACGGTTCTAGATAAAGTATTTCATTGTGATCCTGTTCAATGCACCCAGTGCACTAGATTCTTTTACTCGAAAACCTTTCGATGATTTTAGACTCATCATAACTCATTTGATCCCACTCAAATGCTAGTAAAAGAATTTTACAACTTTATCAAGATAGAGGTGCCCAACCTTTAACTTAAGTTGTGAACGTTATTCAAGACTAACTAAAGAATTGTGTCTACCTCACACATATCCGAATGTATGAACAATTCTTCATTTCTCATAGTCTTTTGACCTTATGATTATTTACCTTGACAATTATAATAATAAATGCTATAAGTATTTGTAAGAATCAGAAAACACTTTATTAATATGAAAAGATTATCAATTACAATATTACACTCTTGCTATTGAGCATAATCCTAACACCACAATCATCCAGATTCCTAAACAGTTGCCAAGAGACCGGCTCATTGAGCTCATGCCTCTGTCTTGAATCACTAACTATGAAAAGGCTTTCCAAAATCAAGACGGTATATAAACCCCTTATAGATGTTTCTGCCTCTTCCTCAGATATTGCACCCAGTGCTCCTCTTGATCCTCCGATATTCCAATCATTAATGATCTGACCTCTTACTTCTGAAGAAGATATCCTAATCCACAACTTCGAAGCTGATGGCTCCGCAATTTACACAGATAAAAACAATGGTCAATTTATTTGGGATGTTGATCCCTCCATGTGTGACCCTGATTGTTCCTGTAACCGTTCTTCACGCCAGCTCCACCGTTCCTCTTACAATCTAGTCCACCATCCGTCTCACTCTCCCGACGACCTAGATAGTCCCTGGATAGGCTTGCTACCTATCTTAACACAACCTCTTCCTATCTATGACAGAGCTCTACAAATTCTTCACTCTGAAGGCCGTTTGCCTGCTCCTGTTCCCTAACCTATTCCGTGTTTCATGGCTTCTAGCTATGACCAAGACTTTCCTCCTTTGGAACCCACTTATAAACTTGAGAAGACCAGATTCTCCAGACCTTATGTTCAATCTACTGAGGTTTTACATGATGGTTCCTTAAAACACCCTTCTCATGCAGAACAGGTTCTTAACTGGCAATCTCATAATGCCAGAATCCAAAATAGAGTTCTAAGCTCTATTGACCAGAAGATTGACCGAGTCTCCCATCATGTTTCTCAACATGAGAATAGACTCCACAGCATGGACTCCACATTCAGGGAAATGTTCTCTGATCTCCAGTCTCGGATCGCTAAGCTGGATGCAGACCTTCGCTACTACATCAACCTTGGCTATCATGGTTCATAGTTTGATAAGAAAGAAAGAGAAATTCGGGAGCTCAAAGCCCAGCTAGAACAGCTTTAGAAAGACCAAGCATATTCTCGGCTCTCTCCTTATAAGCCTAGAGTATCTCACTCCCACTCCATGGGGTTTACGTCCTCTCTTCCTCTTTCGCATGCACAATCTCCTGATTATTCACACTACTTCAAATCTACAAGAGAGCTGTTTGGAAAATATCCTCTTCCAGATCTAAACCTCGTTCCTCTAAGGCTTCAACTTCCCGTAAAGATAAAGGCCCTGCTTCTTCATCGGCTCATTACAAACCCGCCTTATACACATCTCCGCGGTCTTCCTCTTCCACCGCAGTTGATTCGGATTCTGCCTCAGTCTCCTCTTCTATGTCCCATTCTTCCATATGGTCTCCCTTCCACCTGTCCTCTTCTCCAGACCTACCTGATCCTACCCATGCCTTTATGGCTTCAAGAGAAAAACCCTTTGCCAGAACTTATGAATCTCCTGGAGAAAGTTCTACTGGCCCTACTCCTATTGTCGAAGAACCACCTGATAAACCTCCTGCCCAACCAAGTCAAGTCCCAAATTCCAGGCCTACTAATGGTTCTTAGTTTCAACTTGATGATTCTTCTCCAGACTCTTGGAGAAAGAAAATTTTAGAAATGAGTGCTTGGCTCGACTTACAAATGGCTAAGTCTGAACAGACCCTTGAAGCTATCCTGCGAGAATTTGTTTCCCTTTTTACTGGCTTTCTTCGAGATTGGTATCAAGCTTTGAGAGAATGCAGGCAGCTTCAGTTCGTTAGATCCCAATCCACTTCTCATGCCATGGGCATTCTCTTTAGAGAATTCCTCGGAGATCCTGACCAGTTTTACAAGCAGGCTCACCAAGAGTTTTTTGACATGTGTTGCTGTTCCTTAAAGAAAAAAGGATGTAGAATATCACTACAAACGTATGTCCGGCCGATACCATATTCTTGGAGGTATCAATGATGAAAGTCTCAAGCATGTGTACGTAAAATCTCTCCCTACAGAACTCCAAGAAGAACTCCAGCGACGTATTGATACGTCTGGCAGACCTTTTAATGATATCACCTTGGGGGAAATTCATATGTTCACCCTAGATGTTCTTGACAAATTGTGCGCCACCCAGAAGATCTTCTCTAAAATGCTTAGAGAAGGAAATAGATATGAAGGCCAGTGCAAACAACCTTCTCTTCATATCAACTGTAAAGACAAAGATCAATGCTTTTGCAAACCCAAGAAGAAGCATCACTTCCGCCCTTTCAAATCACGTTCTGGTAAATATTCTAAGTCCAAGTCCAAGAAATTCAAATACTTCCGTCGGAAATCTTCAAGAGCCCAAAACAAATCTACAAAGTGCTTTGTTTGTGGCCAGCCAGGCCATTATGCCAAACAATGTCCTAACAAGAAGGCTAAATCGGCCAAACTTGTTCATCAGCTGAAAGATATTGCTGATGAGATTCCTTCAGATGCTGATGTTGAATCTATCTTCTCTGAACAAGAAACAGTTGATCAGAATACTACCTTTGTCCTCCAGTACTCTGATAATTCAGACACAGACTCTGCTGATTATGGCTCCAGTTCAGCCTACAGCTCCTACCAAGCAGTCTTTACATAATCTTCATTAGGGCCTCAAGTCCCCATCCAGATCCTATTGGAAAAGTTTTCCAAGCCCATCGATGTCATTGCCTATTTTGACACTGGTTCTCATACTACAATGATGAACCCCAACACCCTTCATCTTGACAGTTGGAAACATCATACCCGCTACTTCAAAGCTGCGAATGGCAAGATATTTACTACCAATCTCATCTCCAAATCTAAGATTGGTATCAAGTTCTTCCCCTCATATACCATCTGGACCCAAGTCCTCGGTACATCCTTACCAGATAAAGATATCCTCATCGGTTGAGATGTTTACTGTCAATGCAACTCTCTTTGCATTCTTCCTTCTGGTGTCCTCTACAAAAGAAATTTTAAACCCTTTTTTCCTATTCACAAAATCTTCCCTCTGTCCGCGGTGCAGCCGCCTTTCCAGAGCATTCAACAGAAACTCCTCCAGTTCTGTACTAATAGTCATGCTAAATTTATCCATCCTTCTCCTCTATGGAAGAATCCCGACTTCTTCGTTCATCTTCCTTTCAAGCTCAATGAAGATGCCAATCCTACGAAGGCCACCCACTCAGGCATGTCTCCTTCAGATCTCCAATTAGCCACCGCTGAATGCAATGAGTTGCTTAGTCAGGGCTTAATTGAGCCCACTTTATCCTAGTAGGCTTGCCAGGCCTTTTATGTTGAGAAAAGATCCAAATTAACCCGCAAAAAGAAAAGACTGGTGATCGACTACAAACCTTTGAATCTCTTCCTCAGAGATGATAAATTTCCAATTCCCAGAACCTCCACTTTGTTCTCCCAGCTCCCTGGTGCTACCATCTGTAGGGGAAAATCGATATAAAACGCAACGGAAGAAACAAAAAATAGATTTCGTATGGTTTTAAAATTTTTCTCAAAGTTGAACCTTAACCTTTAAATTAATTAAACTCAAATATATACGGTTAGAGTTAAATACCTCTTGACGTGTGATCCGATTGACTTACGTCGATTGGTAATCCGCAAAATCTTTTTCGATGCCCGTGAACAGTGATTGTGAACAGTACCCACGGGAGCAGTGATCGTGAACAGTGATCGTGAACAGTACCCCCCGCCGTGAACAGTGATCGTGAACAGTACCGCGTGATCTTCTAATCCGAACACGTACGTGAATCACCTAGGAGCGCTGGTCTCCCTTTTTCTTTGAATTGCAAACCTGAGAATGGATGAACAAAGTTTTCTTTTTCTTTTGTTAGTCACAAAACAATCAAAAGAAGACAAAAATTATTCCGGTCACTTTTGAGTTCTCAATCTAATGATCGAAACTCGCGTGAACCTAATTCGATGTTGTACACACAAGCTTATTGATGAACAAGCAATTAGTGTACTATCAAAGAATAATCTCTTCTCTCTTTTATGTTTAGTAGAATAAAAATTATCCTTTTCTATGAATTGAGAAGAAGAAGAAAAATTGAATCATTCAATCAACTATATGTGGCCGAATTCTATATGTGGTATTATATAGGTGGCCGAAATTTTGCTTCCTCTTCTATTTAGGATTGCTGAAATCTTCCTCTAAATGGACTAGGGTTGTCGCAAATCACATACAAAAAAGAGTTTGTGTTGCACCCTAATTTCCATCAACCTTTAGACTTCAAAACCTAATCCAACTTATAGATATTTTTATTCTTTTATTGACTAAATAAAAAGACTTCTTATTTGATTAAATAAATAAAATTAATTATTTATTTTCTTATCAAACAAGTCTTTTACTTTTAATATACTACTACCAATAGTATAACTTTAGGAAATATATTTCCTGATCAGAAAAAGATTTGTTTCTTAATTAAACAATTAATTAATAAATTAACTAATTCTTATTTAAATAAAACAATGAAACAAAATAATATATTAGGTTAATATATACACCTTGCCGCCCCACTTATATAAATGGGCCATATATTATTTTCTTATTTCATTTAATCCATTGGACTTTAAATAAAAGCCCACATGTGAACCAGACCCATTCTTACTAAAAGAAACAAGCCCACATGTCTCCTTTTAATATATTAATATAATAGTGCAGCCCATTAATTAAATAATAGACATATTATATTCTTGATATATTAAAAACAATTCTAGATGGACCCTTAAATCGGCCCGGTAGAATATATCAAGTGATCCATGCAAATACGTGTGGATTGGGGATCTTGGCGGGCTATCTAAATTTAAGCTTCAATAGACACAACCTAATCACAATCAACAAATGATTCACTTAGGTCCAATCTATTAATTTTAACTCATTCCACTAAAGAGCTAAAATTGAACTCTTAAATAAAGATAGAATAAGGAGATGTTTCTCATTCATACCCTAGACAATCTTATAGGAGATGGTGTATCCTCGTGAATAATATCAGTAATCGCCAAGAGCTCATAGACCGCCTATAGCTCTCCAAGTTACCATATTTCCTCATATGACCACATTTCGAACTTGGATACTTTGACTTGTCCAGAAGCCATGTTTTCAATAATCATTATTGAAAACTCAACGTTGAGATTTAATATCCAATACCTCAAAACATCCATATGATGATATTATACTCTCATTTAATAAATGGAGCCGCGATGTCTATATCTATAAATGAAGTCCTCTATCGATTAACAAATGTATACCACCAAACTATCGAGGATAGACTATAACACCATCTTCTCCAAGTTTGATCTCAAAGGTGCCTTTTGGCAAATCGGTATCCATCCAGATGACCGGCATAAGATAGCTTTCTTTCTTCCCAATGCTCATTACCAATGGAAGGTTCTTCCCTTTGGTCTTAAAACTGCTTATTCTCTTTTTCAGAAGGCTGTAACCAGAATTTTCCATCCTTTGCTCCATTCAGCCCTCATATACATTGATGATATCCTTCTATTTTCCTCTGATGCACAATCTCATACTCAACTTCTCCAGGCATTTCATGATATTATTCTCAAATATGGTATCATGCTTTCCGATAAAAAGAGTTCAGTTGGTCAATCCGAAATTGACTTCCATGGAATGCATATTTCCAATGGACAGTACCATCCTGGTCCCCATCTAGCCTCACAACTTCTTGACTTTTGGATTCTTATCTCTCTCAGAAACAGATCCAATAGTTTCTCAGAATCGTTAATTTTATCAGAAATTTTATCCCTAAAGTCAGCCATTACTCCTCTAAGCTCTCTGCCCTTCTGCAGAAAAATCCTCCTTTATGGGACTGCACCCACACCTCGGCAGTGGCTTACCTCAAGCAGGTTGCTCAATCCCATCCTGCTCTTACTATTCCTTTCACATGCCAGCTCATCCTCCAGACAGATGCCAGTGATCATTATTGGGGGGCTATCCTGATTGAAGATAGGTATAACCACCGCCATTATTGCGGTCATGCTAGTGGATAGTTCAAAGAAGCTCAACAATATTATCATACTGTCTACAAAGAGATCCTAGCAGTCAAATATGCCATACAAAAATTTGACTTCTATCTCAGGACAAAGAACTTTTCAGTTGAAATGGACAACTCGTCATTTCCCAAAGTTCTCGAGTTTCGAAATAAGATTCCTCCTAATCCTTAATTACTAAGGCTTAAAGATCGGTTTGGACGATATGATTTCACTGTTCAGCATGTGAAAGGAGATCATAATATAATAGCTGATATGCTATCAACACCCCCACCAGTTCATCTTGTCACCACCACCTACAGAGTTCCTCTTATCCTTATGGCCAGCTCAGCATCTTCCTCAGCTTCTTCCTCTTCTTTCCCGCCTGTCAAGGATTATCCTCCAGAACTCCTTTCTCAGGTTCCTCCCAGTCAGCAACCTTCTCTTTTACAGATGTAGAACTTTGCCCAGTCCTACCTACCCATCTACTTACTCCAGATCAAACAGCAAGGACTCAATCATGCTCTCTCTAACCCATCCATGCCTTTTCTGAATCCATTTTTCATGCCTCCAGTCTATTACCTCACTCCCCAGGTTCTCTGGTACTTATGGTGCTTATCTATCCTCTTCCACCATGCCCTTGTCTTACCTCTCCAGGCCACATATGCCTTGGTTCATGAGCTCTCTCCCTTCAGCACCCTGTTCTTAACTTTCCTTCAGTGGTTCAACCCCTTATCAGTTTGGAAATCTTAGCTCACCAAGCTCATGGGATAATACAATCTTTGGAAGCTTAATCCTGACTGTGCTTCCTCTGTCTCCTGCATCTGTATCCTTCACCGTCCATACCGTTTTAACCCTCATCAGAAACTTCTCTGGTCCTCCAACATCAGTTATGAATGGCATACCACTTTTGACTATCAAGCCTCATATCCCAGGAATTTACAAATTGCTCTTTTAAACTTCTTGCTCGACATCAACAACGTCTCCATTGATGAAACCTTCATCCTTCCTGGCGTACCCAGAGATCCCTCCCAGAATTGGCATCCTTTCCAAGACTCCATCCTACTTGACTCCCAGGACCCTATGGCTGTTGACACCTGGCACTGCTTCATTTGTGGAGCCCAGAACTCTGACAATGAAGATCATACAAATTGCAATCTCAGCAGCCCTTGCTCTTATCCTTTCATTATTGTAATTTACTATTTGCTTTATGTTTGTCGGCCACCTGTTAAGGCCTTGATTTATGATTACCGGCCACCTGTTAAGTCCATGTTTGCTTTTGTCTTATCCTTTCATTATTTCTTCTATCTGTCTGCTTTACCTTATCCTATCTTGTCTGCTGATTGCTTCCCTCTTTCTCCTATAAAAGGAGTTTGTATCCCTTGTATGAAAATCAGATCAAAATAATATATTTCTATTTTATCATAATGTCTAACTAAGTCTTCTTTCTTCCTTCTCTATATTGTTCTATGGGATGACTTACAGCTTGTAATATCTAAGTATGCTCTGTGCTTGTTGGGGTTTATGCCCTAAAGATGTATTTTGTAAATGGATTTATGAAATAAATAAAAAGAAAAGTTCAATTCATTCTTGTTGTGTTGTTTATTTTATAACTTGTACATATATTAACATCCTAGATTACCGGATGTAATCTCGAACTGTGCATATGAGTGTCATATACAGATGGATACAGTAAGAGACGTGCAATCTAAAGAGTCCATAGATAACAAATAAAGCTGGGTACTTTATTTGTGGTTAATCTATAGCTGCGGTCTATTCCGTAATGTACGGTGATTCTATCCTGAATCATTCATATGAGATATGGGAATGAAGGCACCTTGTATGATGTGATCATATAGGACTGGGCCATGATCTATATGAATCTCTCACCAAGATCCGTTTACAGATGAGATTCATATATATCAACTAATGATGGCTATATGTGGGTGATCTTAATCTTGAGTGTCTTATCGACTCCTTCAGGTTAGATCGTGGTCTTTGATATACCATGGGTGAAGTCAGATGCAATTCCTGATCAATATACTCCGTATGTTGGGATTGCGGTTTGGCTTGTGGCTGGGAAGGTATGTACACAATAGTGGAATCCACTCCTTCTTGTGAGAAGTAGATGGTAGTTCCCTTAAGGGTTGATTCGGGGCTTGGACAATATGAGCGCTCTCCTAATTCCGTGAGGAAATAGGATTTATTGTTCATTAGAGAATCAATGGTACTTAAAGGATATATGTAATTAGAGGGGTATAACGGACATTATGACCCAGCTCTAATTATGAACTACTGTGGAGGATCACACCATGTGTAATAGCTATATCGATGGACACCGAGTTGTATCGGTCTGTGTAAAAACGTCTGCAGTTGAGAGAGTGCAGCTTCGAGTTTTTAGTGGAATAACACCGGAGTTAATAATCAAGGAATATTAATTAAAGAGTTTAATTAATAATTCTGAGGATTATTGGAGCTTAAAATACTGTAGGTCCATTAGGTCCCCTTGCTAGCCCGATCGATTTAGGTAACAAGGGTCACGGTTAATTAATTGGATTGTCCAATTAATTGGGTTATGATAGTGACACGTATTTATTCGGGAAATAATTGAATAATGAGATTATTTAATTAATAAATAATGATGATTAAATAAATTAAATAATAAGATTATTTAATTTTGTTATTAATCACTAAATGGAGGATGTTAGTTGATATTTGATTTTAAATAGAATAAGATAATATGATTATTTTATTTTATTAAATTAAATATTTGAAATTGAATTTAAAATATTTAAATTCAAAATAAATATTTAATTATCTTTTAAAATCTAAAGAGATATCAATTAAAGAGTTTTAGTTATAATAATATATATGATATATATTGATAACAAAAACATAGCACACAAAAGAGATACACAAGTGTTTGTATATGATACAAACTCATTATGCATAAAGAGAAAAAAAAGTGCACGAGTGTGCGTGAACAAGGGAATCAAAAAAATTTTTTTTGCATAAGATGCAATTGTGCTGTGCGTGAATATAAAAAAAGAGAAAATATATATATATATATATATATATATATAAGATATAATTTTTTTTTTAAGAACTAGAATGGTTCTAGTTTTATTATTCTCTTGGAAGAAATTGTTTCTTCTTCATTCTCTCTTCATCCTCCTAAGTTCTTGAGTACGTCCTCCCTAAGGAGGGTTTCCACAAAGATCAATACCAAGGTTGACTTCCTAACGGATAGGATTTCTGAGGGTATTTCGGGATTGACCGACCCTAAGGCGGCAATTCTCGAGTTAAGCTCATGGGATCTGAAATGGTGGGCTACACTCACGTAGGTTTTGATTAAGTTTTGTTAATTAAAAACCTGACTGAATAAATGATGGTTGAATGATATGGAATAAGAGTTATTCTAGAATATCATTTGATTGAGAATGTCTCGGTCAAACATGCAAGGACTTGACCGACCCTAAGGCGGCACTTCTTTGTGGTATGTTGGATTGTCGTGGTATAGTAACTGTTTTTTGGGTATTTCTAGTTCGTTAAACATGTTCACGCATCATGTTTAAATATATGCCAAAGCACTCGCACTTGTTTTAATAAATGACTGAATGAATGTTTTATTTATTTCAGGAATTATGTCTTCTGCATTACTTTAAATTCTCGCAAACGACAAATTAACTAGTGATAACTACACTAAGTGGAAACTTAATATTAATGCAATACTGTTCACCAAAGACCTCAAGTTTGTGCTTACGGAGGAATGTCCTTCGGTGCCTACTGCCAATGCCACACGAACTGTTCGTGAGGCATACCAGCGATGGGTCTCATCTGATGAGAAGGCCCAAACATATCTGTTGGCTTCTATGACAGACGTGTTTGTCACAAAGCACGAAGCAATGACTACAGCATTCAAAATTATGGAGTCATTACAAGCTATGTTCGGGCAGCCCTCCGAGCAAAAGCGACATGGAGATGTTCGTTCCGCTATGCTCGCTCGCATGAAGGAAGGTACATCAGTTCGGGAACATGTCCTGAGCATGATGTCCTACTTCAACACGGCAGAAGTCAATGGCGGGGCCATTGACAAACCCAGTCAAGTGAGCATCATACTGACGACTCTTCCGAAGAGTTTCGATCAGTTTAAGAACAACTACGGGATGAACAAGTTAAGGTTTAGTCTCACACAGTTGCTCAATGAGCTCGCTACTTTTGAGTCCTTGACCAAGGACAGCAAAAGTAAGACCGGTGAGGCAAATGTTGCCGAACCATCTTCCTCCAATAATAAGAAGAGGAAGAGGTCTGCTGGAAAGGCGAAGGGTAAGCCCAAACCCAAGAAGGCCTAAAGCAAAAAGACGGGCACCTCCACCGACCAAGACAAAGGAAAATGTTTCCATTGTAACAAGGTCGGGCACTGGAAGAGGAACTGTCCTCAGTACCTGGAGGAGGTAGCCAAGAAGAAGAAGAAAGGTAAATATGATTTACTTGTTCTTGAATCTTGTTCGGTGGAAGATGATTCTTCACCTTGGATTGTTGATTCGGGGGCCACTAACCATGTTGTTCTTCTTTACAGTGGACTGATTCTTGGACATAACTAGAGGAGGGAGCCTTCTCCATGCGTGTGGGGTCAGGGGATGTTGTGTCGGCCAAAGCAGTGGGAGCAATAAGATTGCAATTTTGTAATAATAATAGTTTTTTATTATTGAACAATGTTTTTTATATTCCTGGATTTACACGGAATTTGATTTCCGTTTCTAAGTTGTTAGAACAATTGTATTCTGTTTCTTTTAATAATAAGTTTGTTATTATTGGAAAGAATGGTCTGAATATTTGTTCAGGAATTAATGAAAACAATTTGTATATGTTAAGACCGTTAATACGTACTACATTGCTTAACACCGAAATGTTTAAGGTTGAAAAACCTAAAACTAAACGACATAAGATTTCTCCAGATAATGACACGTATCTTTGGCATCTAAGGCTTGGTCATATCAACCTTGACCGGATAGACAGACTAGTAAAAAGTGGACCTTTAAGTGAGTTAAAGGTTGGCATCCTTACCTGTCTGCGAATCTTGTTTAGAAGGTAAGATGACTAAGAGACCTTTTACTGGAAAATGGCTTAGAGCTATAGAGCCACTAGAAATCATACATACAGACGTCTGCAGACCGATGAATGTTAGAGCTAGGGGCGGCTATGAGTATTATGTCACCTTTATAGATGACTACTCAAGATACAGATATGTCTACCTAATGCAACGAAAGTCGAAAACATTTGAAAAGTTCAAAGAATTCCGAGCTGAAGTTGAGAATCAACTAGGTAGGACTATCAAGTCATTACGATTAGATCATAGAGGTGAGTACGTTGACCAAGAGTTTGAAGACTTCATGGTCGAGCATGGGATAGTTTCCCAACTCACAGCTCCTGGTACACCTCAGCAATGGTGTAGCGGAGAGGAGAAATAGAACCCTAATGGAAATGGTGAGATCTATGATTAGTTTCTCATAATTACCAAATTCCTTCTGGGGATATACGTTACAAACAGCGGCATACATTTTGAATGTAGTGCCATCCAAATCTGTTCCTAAGACTCCCCTAGAGTTGTGGAATGGTCGTAAAGCTAGTTTGCGACATTTCCGCGTATAGGGGTGTCCAGTACACGTGCTGAAAAACATAAGTGGAAAGTTAGACTCCAAGTCTGTGGTCTGCCTGTTTGTAGGATACTCCAAGGAGACCAGAGGTGGACACTTCTATAGTCCCGAAGATACTAAAGTATTTGTATCGACAAATGCAACGTTTCTTGAGGACAATTATATTAGTGACCATAAACCTCATTCTAAGATTGTATTGAATGAGTTGGAGCTTGGTGAGACTAGTGCTTCATCAACAAGAGTTGTTGATCCACAAATATCTGAGAGTCAGATGGTTCCTGATCAGGATACACTATCACCTAGACGTAGTGGGAGGGTTGTAAGACAACCTGAACGCTATTTAGGTATAGGTGAGGGACAAAGTGTTGTCTCTGCTGATAGTGTGGATGATCCATTGACATTTAAGAATGCAATGGAAGATCCTGATAAAGAGGAATGGCTTAAAGCCATGAATCTCGAGACGGAGTCCATGTACTCTAACTCAGTCTGGGATCTTGTAGACTTACCGGATGGGGTAAAACCCATAGGATGTAAGTGGATCTACAAGAGAAATAGAGGAGTAGACGGGAAGGTAGAGACCTTCAAAGCAAGGCTAGTGGCTAAGGGTTATACCCAGAAAGAGGGGGTTGATTATGAAGAGACCTTCTCGCCAGTAGCCATGTTTAAGTCTATTAGGATTCTCTTATCCATTGCTGCCTATTTCGATTATGAAATTTGGCAAATGGACGTCAAGACTGCATTCTTGAATGGCAATCTTGATGAAAGCATATACATGATGCAACCAGAGGGATTCGTGTCTCCAGATCAAGAGCAAAAGGTTTGCAAGTTGCAAAGGTCCATATATGGACTTAAGCAAGCATCTAGATCTTGGAATATCAGGTTTGATGATGTGATCAAAACCTATGGCTTTGAGCAGAACGTCGATGAGCCTTGTGTCTACAAGCGCATCATTGACAAAAAGGTAGTTTTCTTGGTCCTATACGTGGACGACATCCTACTTATTGGGAATGAAATGGGAGTGTTATTTGATGTAAAGGGCTGGCTGGCTAGCCAATTCCAAATGAAAGATTTGGGAGAGGCGAGTTATATTCTAGGGATCCAACTTATAAGGGATCGTAAGAAAAAACTCATAGTATTGTCTCATGCATCATATATCGACAAGATTCTTGTACGATTTTCAATGCAGAACTCCAAGAAAGGTAATTTACCTACTAGACATGGGGTTCACTTGTCTAAGGAACAGTGTCCTAAGACACCTCAAGAAGTTGAGGATATGAGACGTGTGCCATATGCATCAGCAGTAGGTAGTCTCATGTATGCTATGTTATGCACGAGACCAGACATCAGCTATGCAGTGGGAGTAGTCAGTAGGTACCAGTCCAACCCAGGATTAGATCATTGGGTTGCTGTCAAGACTATTCTCAAGTATCTTCGGAGAACGAGAAACTATATGCTAGTGTATTCCGGACAGGATTTGATCCCGTTAGGATACATAGATTCTGATTTTCAGTCAGACAGGGATTCTAGAAAATCCACGTCTGGATCAGTATTCACCCTAAGTGGTGGAGCCATTATGTGGAGAAGTATAAAGCAATCTTGTATTGCTGACTCCACCATGGAAGCCGAATATGTAGCCGCTTGTGAAGCTGCTAAAGAGGCTGTTTGGCTCCGTAAGTTCTTGAGTGATCTAGAAGTTGTTCCAGATCTGGATAAGCCCATCACACTTTATTGTGATAATAGTGGTGCTGTGGCTAATTCCAAAGAACCAAGAAGCCACAAGAGAGGGAAGCATATAGAGAGAAAGTATCATCTCATTAGAGAGATAGTGCAGAGAGGAGATGTGATCGTCACCAAGATAGCCTCACAAGACAATCATGCTGATCCATTTACGAAGACCTTACCGGCTAAATTGTTTTCGGGTCACCTAGATGGTATAGGGTTATGAGACATGCCTCACATGCTTTAGTGCAAGTGGGAGATTGTTGGGGTTTATGCCCTAAAGATGTATTTTGTAAATGGATTTATGAAATAAATAAAAAGAAAAGTTCAATTCATTCTTGTTGTGTTGTTTATTTTTTAACTTGTGCATACATTAACATCCTAGATTGCCGGATGTAATCTCGAACTGTGTATATGAGTGTCATATACGGATGGATACAGTAAGAGACGTACAATCTAAAGAGTCCATAGATAACGAATAAAGCTGGGTACTTTATTTGTGGTTAATCTATAGCTGCGGTCCATTCCGTAATGTACGGTGATTCTATCCTGAATCATTCATATGAGATATGGAAATGAAGGCACCTTGTATGATGTGATCATATAGGACTGGGCCATGATCTATATGAATCTCTCACCAAGATCCGTTTACAGATGAGATTCATATATATCAACTAATGATGGCTATATGTGGGTGATCTTAATCTTGAGTGTCTTATCGACTCCTTCAGGTTAGATCGTGGTCTTTGATATACCATGGATGAGGTCAGATGCAATTCCTGATCAATATACTCCGTATGTTGGGATTGCGGTTTGGCTTGTGGCTGGGAAGGTATGTACACAATAGTGGAATCCACTCCTTCTTGTGAGAAGTAGATGGTAGTTCCCTTAAGGGTTGATTTGGGGCTTGGACAATATGAGCGCTCTCCTAATTCAATGAGGAAATAGGATTTATTGTTCATTAGAGAATCAATGGTACTTAAAGGATATATGTAATTAGAGGGGTATAACGGACATTATGACCCAGCTCTAATTATGAACTACTGTGGAGGATCACACCATGTGTAATAGCTATATCGATGGACACCGAGTTGTATTGGTCTGTGTAAAAACGTCTGCAGTTGAGAGAGTGCAACTTCGGGTTTTTAGTGGAATAACACCGGAGTTAATAATCAAGGAATATTAATTAAAGAGTTTAATTAATAATTCTGAGGATTATTGGAGCTTAAAATACTGTAGGTCCATTAGGTCCCCTTGCTAGCCCGATCAATTTAGGTAACAAGGGTCACGGTTAATTAATTGGATTGTCCAATTAATTGTGTTATGATAGTGACACGTATTTATTCGGGAAATAATTGAATAATGAGATTATTTAATTAATGAATAATGGTGATTAAATAAATTAAATAATAAGATTATTTAATTTTGTTATTAATCACTAAATGGAGGATGTTAGTTGATATTTGATTTTAAATAGAATAAGATAATATGATTATTTTATTTTATTAAATTAAATATTTGAAATTGAATTTAAAATGTTTACATTCAAAATAAATATTTAATTATCTTTTAAAATCTAAAGAGATATCAATTAAAGAGTTTTAGTTATAATAATATATATGATATATATTGATAACAAAAACATAGCACACAAAAGAGATACACAAGTGTTTGTATATGATACAAACT
Source organism: Dipteronia sinensis (assembly GCA_033220585.1). Classification (NCBI taxonomy): domain Eukaryota; kingdom Viridiplantae; phylum Streptophyta; class Magnoliopsida; order Sapindales; family Sapindaceae; genus Dipteronia; species Dipteronia sinensis. Next base: position 26,732,013 of record CM065643.1, on the reverse strand, counting down.
CATTATGCATAAAGAGAAAAAAAAAGTGCACGAGTGTGCGTGAACAAGGGAATCAAAAAAAAAAGAAAAGAAAAAATTGCATAAGATGCAATTGTGCTGTGCGTGAATATAAAAAAAGAGAAAATATATGTATATATATAAGATATTTTTTTTAAGAACTAGAATGGTTCTAGTTTTATTATTCTCTTGGTTGAAATTGTTTTTTCTTCATTCTCTCTTCATCCTCCTAAGTTCCTGAGTACGTGACGCGCCCACACGCAGTTACCAGTCCCTGGATATAGCGAGGAAGATCAGTGGTACAGACCAGGAGCATATCGTAAAGTGAAGGAGCCTCCAAACGTTGGTACCAGATCGTTTATGATCTGTATAAAAATTTTAAAACCTATTTCCGCTGCGTTACTAGTGAACGGGGTTCCAACAGTGCTTGCCTCTAGTTGAGGATCCTGCACATCAGAAATATGATGTTGATCCACTGGCTTAAGGTCCTTATCTATCTCTTGAGAGTCCAGTAGCTTTTGTATCCCATTCAGGCTAGGGTTGCCGCTTTAGGGAAGATCTAAATGCTGAGAGACTTAAAGTGAGATAGTTTAAGGGTCCCTGCCATCGCCATTCCATTTAATTTATATTAATTATTTTTTTTAAATATTTAAGGTGGGTCCCATAAAGGGAATCAGATGGAGGGTAATATGAAACCCACCCGTTGGGGTGGGTTTCACATGACCCCTTTGGAGGGTAATGTGATTCCCATGGTAATCCTTTCCCGGGAATCAAAAAATGCAAACCTGCTACCAAACATGAGAATGCTATCAGATTCCCATTCCCATGCAAAGATTACCCCATACCAAACGGCCCCTTAATGTTGTGTTTTGGTAAATCTGGTGGTGCTACCTTGCCACTCGTATTACACCAATTCGATACAAATAGCTAATCACATACAATTTCCTGCGACATTGACTGTATCCACCACACCAAAACCTGTAGCCATGCAGCAACAACTGGTCCATTTTCTATTGCTTTTAGTTAAAAGTTGTGTGTGAGGTCACGTAACTTGATCTCTAATCGTTTTTAGTAAATACTGTAATCACATCATTTTCATCCCACACTACTCGAATAAAGTAATGCTACACTTCTCACCTATAATCCCACCATTTTTATCTGAACACATGTGGCAACTGATATGTTACTCAATGAGTGAACACACATTAAATGAGTGTATAATACACTCACACTCACACTCACGTTAACCGGGTTATGAGTTGAGTGAGGTTCCTTTCTCCTAAATCTCTAATTTATAATCTCCCATAACATTTTCATAATATTGAAAAACTTTACAAATGTTATGAAAATATTTTTTTAGATTTTTGTGGTGACTGGCTGTGTTTAAGAGGTTGAGGTGGGTTGGTTTGTGATTGTTGTGTTTTGAGTGAAATTGTTCGATACTTTTTGAACACTTTGGAGGGAAGTGAACTCTCGTAATTTTTAGTAACTTGTAGGCAAAGTTTCAATACAATGGCTGCTTTTAATAAGAATTTTTGTGGGTCTTCTTTTCAAGTCTTTAATTTGCTTAATTAATGGTTGACAAACCCTCACTATCAATTGTTTAGTCAATATATTATAATGTTTAATTAATGGTTTTACAAATCCTTATTGAATTGTTTAGTCCATATATATCATGTTTATAAATGGATTCTGCATATTATGAAATTTTACTTTAATGCTTGTTTGGTACACTGTATCGTATTGTATTAAGATGCATTAGATTAGATTGGATTTTATTGGATTGTACTAGACTGAACTGGACTGTTGTTAGTACAATCATGTGCTTGGTGATATATTGTATTATGTTGTATTAAATAATACAAATGTTCGGTAAGTTATTGTATAATATTGTATTGTATTTAATAAATATAATTGATTATATATTAATAATTTTGAATTTTAAAAAATAAAAAATTATAATATTAACATTAAAAAATGTTGGTTTGGTGAAATACCTTTCACAACTATACCATAAGGTTATGTGTCCGAGTCCTCTTTCTTCCAAAAAAAACCCGAATATATGTAATACTTCAAAAACAATTGTTAAATAATATTTAATACTAATAAAAGTCAATCACTTAAATAAATTTTAATATAAATAAAATAAATATTTTTTTTATTGACAAATTTTTTCAAAATAATTATTAATAAATGAATGTAAATAATATTATTAAAATTTAAATAAATATTTTTTTAGAGGTGACCAATTTTTTTAAACCAAATTTTTTGTGTAAATAAACTCAATGTAGAAAAGAAAAGAAAAAAATCAATCAAATAAATATATAATGAATGAAAAGGTTGGGTGGTAGCTTAATACAAACTAAACACACCTCCACCCTTTGTATTATTTAGTGCAGCCAGAGGTGTATTAGAATGAGTACTTTGTATTAACTAATCCAATGCTAAGTTGTTGCCAAACGTTGGATTGTATTGTTTTAATACATTTTAAAGTCTTTATACTATACAATACAATGAAACAAACATGCCCTTAAGGGCTAGTTTGAATTTTTCAAACTTCAAATAGAATAAAATGAAGTGAATCTAAATTATGTAATCAAACAATCTAAGAGTAATGATACTTTGTCCAAATTTGGTATGTAAATTTGGAGCCCAAATGATGTGGCATCACTAAAATTCAATCATTTTAATCATGCAATTCTAATACAAAGAAATCAAGGATGTCACATCATTTAGATATCAAATTTAAACAAAATAGTATTATTGTATACGTAAAACGAGTTTAAAATAATATTTTTGCCAACTTTGATTGATAATTTGCGATTTTTATTATTGTCTTTTGATTTTAAGTTAGAATAAATAAATTGAATAAATTATTTTAACTAAACTCATTTTCAGATTTTTATAAGAATTATCTACCATTTCTAAGCAAAAGAAGAAATAGTAATAGTAATATATATATATATATATATATATATATAGTACTTTTCTAATCAGGACTGTCCTAACTTTATAGTTTCATGACGTCCAACCACAGCCACACATTCACAGTGGGCTCACAACCCCATATTAACAAATACCTACACCCAAATGAATGTGTGGCTGAGGTTGGACGTCCTTAACTTATAATTTCAGGACATTCTTACTAGAGAACTAATTATATATATATATATATATATACATAAGAATCGTGTGATTCTGACCCTGTGGGGCATGCCTTAGTATACATTCATTCTGATTTACCTCTATTATTTTGCCACATGTCGCTACCTAGTTGGATTTCCTTATCCACAAAGTTTCGCCTGGAGAAACCATCCCGAGAAACCATATCTGAAGGAAACTAAATGGTTTTCCCAAAATACATAGTTTGACTCTAATACGTCATCACACATTTTTGACTATTGACTACTTTGACTGTGTCTATGATATGCTGATTTGGCATCTATGACCAAAATTATAATATAACAAAGTGTATATATGTAGGAAAATTTTTACCTCAGTGCATTTATCAGTGCGTTGCATGTAGACCATTAGATTCAATTGCTTTGACCCAGTCTGTATGCATTTGTCAATGCTAATCCATAATCTATGCCCGACATGCAATGCACTGATGTAATTTATACCAGTGCGCACTGAGGACAAAAGGACTGTATGTATTTATATATACATATATATTGTTGATGGTGAAATCTCGTCAACGGTCAAAAGTCAAAGAACTTCTTGCCATGTAAGATGAAATGGACTTTCAATGGCCAGCTGGAATGGTCAAACCTGATCTTAGGTTGATGGTCAGCGTCAAGGCCGCTCAAGTAAGGATAAAATATTGAGGATTCCTCTTGGTGGGAACCAACTTGCAGTGGGTTTCCCTTCTTGAAGGAATCTTGGAGAATACCTCACCAAACAGAGAAAGGTTAGTAGGAAAATCAAGCATTTAGCCCAATTTCTCCTCTAGTATCTCAAGTTAGTATTTGAACATTTATAATCAAGGAAATACTGCCATACGGGAATAATAGGTTTCTCCTCCGATATCTCAAGTTAATATTTGAACATTTATCATCTAGGAAATACTGTCATATGGGAATGATAGGGAAGATGACCCATGTCATGGATCAACGGGTTCTCTCACCGGACCCAGACCGTAGAATGCAGTTTCCCTTGAAATGCCTGATAGGTAGTAGATGCTTCTCTTTATCATTAGAGATATGATCTCTAAGTATTAAGTTCAGATTTGGATAGTAATCTGTGGGGAATGTAAATGAGGAGTTATACTCATCTCATAAAGGCGTATTGTGTGTTGTGCCTTTTTATTCCTTGCTCCATCTTCCATTTTGTCTCTCTTCCTCCAGCCAATGGTTAGAGGGACGATTATGGACAAGCAAGTAGAGGATTCTAGGGTTTTCAATATCTTCTGGTTCATACTTTGGATGTAACCATCGTTTTCCTTATATAGAAGGATGAAGGGGTGTAGTGCGCATCTGGCCTCTTTCAGTATATGAGGGGTAGGGGAGAGCATTGAATGGATCGGTTCATTTTTCCAATGAACCAATAAAAATCTGATAAAGTCTGGTTATTGAAAAAGTGAACCGATTCGATCAAATTGACATTTGTCAACCGATCAAAAGCCAATCGAATTGGACCGGTTCGGTACAGAATTTTTTTTGGGCCTAATGGGACATTTTTATGGACTTTAATAATTACACAGTTTTTTTTTTCATGTATTGGGCCTATTAGGTTGAATGTCACTAAATTAAAAAAGAAACATAAATCTGCTGTCAAATTATATACAAAATCTGATGCCAATGGCCTAATACAATACCAAAACACCTGATAAAATAACAAAAATTATAAAGGAAATTGCAAGAAATGATCAAAAAGTTTATTGCTTTATTGTTTTTAGCCAATAATTTATCTTTTATTATAGTTATCATCTTTAGGCTTGAAGTGACAAGTATGCCCTCATTTTGTCTTTACTTCATCCAATATTTCCCACCTAAAATTTCATTGTCTTCAAGTTCTGCAACCCTCCAATTTATTTCAAAACCAGATATTCTCTCTCTCTCTCTCTCTCTCCCTCTCACTCTAAACCGATTTTTGGCCCTCCAATTTATTTCAAAACCAGATATTCTCGCTCTCTCTCTAAACCGATTTTGGCTTTCGTCTTTGCATTTAGTGTTAGGATTATGCTCAATAGAAAAAGTGTAATATTGTATTTGACAATCTTTTCATATTAATAAAGTGATTTCCGTTTTAACAAATCTTATAACATTTATAGTTTTATTATTATAATTGTCCAAAGTAAATAATCATAAGGTCAAAAGACTATGAGAAAAGAAGAATTGTTCCTACATCTGGATACATATGAGGTAGACACAATTCTTTAGTTAGTCTTGAACAATGTTCACAACTTAAGGTAAAGGTTGGGCACCTTTATCTTGTCAAAGTTGTAGATTCTTTTGCTAGCATTTGAGTGGGATCAAATGTGTTATGATGAGTCTAAAATAATCAAAGAGGTTTTGAGTAAAAGAATCTAGTGCACTAGGTGCATTGAACAAGATCACAATGAAATACTTTATCTAACAACCGTCAGTGGATACAATTTTTCATTATGAGGACAATCGGAGAATCTATTTTAATCCTGAGATAAATGATGGACTTATGGTTGCAAGTGTTATCATTTGAGCTATCAATGAGTACGATTATATAGCATAGTCTATCCTCGATAGTTTGGTTGTATTCATTTGTTATTCGATAGAGGACTTCATTTATAGAAATGGACATCGTGGCTCCATTTATTAAATGAGAGTATAATATTATCATATGGATGTTTTGAGGTATTGGATATTAAATCTGAACGTTGAGTTTTCAATAGTGTCTATTGAAATATGTCTTCTGGACAAGTCAAAATATCCAAGTTCAAAACGTGGTCATATGAGCAAATATGGTAACTAGGAGAGCTATAGGTGGTCTATGAGCTCTTTGCGATTACTGATATTATTCACGAGGATACATTATCTCCAAGAAGATTGTCTAGGGTATGAATGAGAAACATATACTTATTCTATCTTTATTTAAGAGTTCAATTTTAGTTCTTTAGTGGAATGAACTAAAATTAATAGATCAGACCTAAGTGAATCATTTGTTGATTGTGATCAGGTTATGTCTATTGGAGCTTAAATTTAGATAGCCCGCCAAGATCCCCAATCCACACGGACTTGCATGGATCACTTGATATATTCTACCAGACTAGTTATGAGTCCATCTAGAATTGTATTAAGGCGTGTGGACTTGTTTCTTTTAGTAAGAATGAGCCTAGTTCACATGTGGGTCTTTTATAAAGGTCCAATGGATTTAATAAAATAGGAAAAACAATTTATATGCCCATATATGGACTTAGGCGGCAAGGCTAAATATAATAGCCCATTATATTGTTTTTCATTTTATTATTTAATTAAATGGAAATTAATTAATTGATTGATTTATTATTTAATTAAGAATAAAAATCTTTTTCTGACTAGAAAATATGTTTCTTAGTATTATACTATTATTGTTGGTAGTATAATAAATATTAAAGACTTTATTTAGCAAGTAGATAAATAAAAAGAAATTTATTTATCTAGCCCAATTAGGAAGTTTTTGATATAGTCACAAATACACTAAAGAGTTGGATTAGGGTTAAAAATTAAAAAATATTGATAGGAGTCTTTTATGGAAATACAAATCCTTTTTGGTAGAGGATTTCAGTCATTACCTAAAAGACTATCAAGGAATTTGGCCAACCCTAAAATAAAAGGAAAAGGATTTTCGGCCAACCCTAAATAGTTTAGGGCAAGAATTTTGGCCACTATATATAACATAGAGTGAAATTCGGCCAAGAACCCTAAGGCTTGCTTGAGAGTTATTTTTCTTTAGCTTGAAAAATAAAATCCATCTCTTAGACTAGTGTGATAATTCGGCCAAGAAGAAAAGAGAGAAGAGAACGCTTTATTTCGATAGTGCATTAATAGCTTTTACATAAAAAGGCTATGTGCATAATTTCGAATTACATTCATGTGAATTTCGATCAAGAGATTGAGAATTCAAAAGTGACCGAAACGTTATTTGTTATCTCTTGGAAGTTTTTGTGACTAATGAAAAAGCAAAGTTTTTTTTTTGTTATCCGTCCTTAGGTACACAATTCAAAGAAAGGGAGACAACGCTCCTAGGTGATTCACATTCGTGATTTGATTGGAAGTTCTTACGGAATATCACTGATGCAACTTCAAATCGGGTTCACGCTACAAAAGTACGATATACTTTCTATATATCAATTAATCAAAGGGTTAAGGTCTTCTTCTTTAAAGGAATTTTTTTTAAATATACTAAAACTATTTTAGTCTCGCTTCCGCTGCGTGCACGCGTTTTTTCCTACATTTAGGGGCTGCATTTCTGCTCTTTATCTCTCTCTCTTTGTCTCTTCAACAGAAACCCATCAACATTTTTGCTCACAGCATTCTTGAAGGTAGATCCGAAACCCAGCATTCTACTCACAACATTCTTAAAGGTAGATCCGAAACCCAACATTTCTGCTGACAACATTTCTCTCTCTCTCTTGACATAGATCCCAAGCCAAAGGACATTCTTCAAGGTATGTATCCCTTTCCCACTTGTTTTTTTTACAAGAATTATTATGTTTGATATGAAGAATAAGAGATTGGTTTCGATTTTGAGTGAAACCCATATACTGTAATTTTTTGTTCCCAGGTTACATGCCAGTTTATTTTGACGTTACATGCCTGTTCAATTTGACGTTACATGCCAATTTATTTCTAAGTTACATGCTACTCGGTAATTTCGATTTAGAGTGAAACCTAGCTATTGTTATTTTTTGTACCCAAGTTACATGCCAGTATTTTTTAAAGTTATATGCATGTTCTTGTAGACTTTACATGCTAGTTTATTTTTTGTACCCAAGTTACATGCTCGGTTATTTTTGAAGTTACATGCCATCATTTATTGTTTTGTTACATGTCAGTTCATTTTAAAGTTACATGCTGGTTAGTTAAAATTTTACATGCCAGTTCATTTTAAAGTTATATGCTAGTTAGTTAAAATTATACATGTCAGTTCTCAATCACTTTAAATGTTTCATGTCAAATAATTGACATGTAGGAATATAGGTGTAACGTAATTGGTCATCTATCACGGTGGAACTTGGGTGAGCAATTGTTACGAGAGTGGTATGAAAAATTGGGTCCATGTTCCTAAAGGTTTGAGTTATGATGCCTTGGTGAAGTTGGTACAAGATGTTGCCAAAGTTGATGCTGCTAGGTACAACCTACAATTATGCTCATTGGCCTATACGAATAGTGGAACTGCTCGTCTGAGAATTGAGAATGATAATGACGTGTCATATATGATGGATGAAGATAAGCTATTACTTGAGGTTTTTGTCATCATTTCTGTGAAGGTAGCAGCAAATTGTGTGCAGAATGGTACTATATTAGAGGAAAATGACAACCTAGTACAGTCGACGTTTCTTCAACAATGTAACCTATTTACTCCACAACCAGTGTATGGCGGGTTTCTCCGCCAGCATGTGGGTCAATTCCAATATTTTACCCAATTGTATGTAATGATAAAACCATTGATGATCAAGAGAATAGTCAGCTGTCAGACAGTGATAACACTGATGATAGCTTGATACCCGACATTGACAGAGGTAGTCACAAAGATGAAGATAGCAATCATGGTATGGGATTTGGTTCTGGGAGTGTTGGAGGACATGGATGTGTTGGTCCATCGGGTTTTGCTACATTTAACGGTGTTTCCTTTTGAGAGGATGGATTGGGTGACGGTGTTGATCAAAGTTGTGAACATGCTTCCTTACGAGCTTGGATTATTCCTGGATCCGAAAGGTATTCGTTTAAACCCATTAGCACAGAGGAATCAATTTCAGATGTTGGCCGGTTATACAAGGGTAGAATATTTCAATGCAAGAAAGATCTTAAGCGAACGTTGTATATGTATGCTTTTAAAGAGCAATTTGAAGTCAGGATTAGAAGGTCTAGCAAAACACGTTATGAGGCCGGATGTAAGGATGTCGAGTGTGAATTCCAATTACGTGCATTTAAGATGCAAAAAGGAGAATATTGGGTGGTTCAAATGTTCGTGAAAGATCATACTTGCAATATCAATGGTTTCCTCGCACGTCTTAGACAAGCAAATTCTCGGACTGTCGGCAAACTATTAGCACCACAGTTGTAAGTACACTGCTACTATCTAAAACCCAAAGACATCATGGTCGAAATGCAAGTGGAACATGGACTTCATTTCTTGTATACAAAGACTTGAAGGGCAAAGGATCATGCAGAGGCATCAGTTTTTGGTCCTCCCGAAGAATCATTCAAACTGTTGCCTGCTTACTGTCATCGATTGAAATAAGTAAATACATGGACTGTTACTGCAATTAAGACAAATGTTGAAAATCAGTTTGAATATATGTTCATTGCCCATGCCGCATCACTTCATGGATTTTGTACTATGATTCGGCCGGTTATTGCCATTGACGGTACTCATTTGAATGGTAAATTTTCTGTTATTATGTTTGTAGCTATATGTCTGGATGCAAACAACCAGGTTTTTCCTTTGGCATATGGCTTTGGCGACGTTGAAGATGAAATGTCATGGACTTGGTTTTTAAAGGAGCTTAAAAATTCTATTGGTATTCCTGAGGATTGCATGATCATATCCGATCGCCACCTCGGGATCAAGGCTGCAATGGAGAAAGTGTACCCTAACGTACCGCACGGATATTGTGTGTTTCACATGGCTCAAAATATCAAAAATGATTACAAAAGGAAAGATGTGAGTATTCTTTTCAAACAAGCATGAAAGGCTTACCGGAAATCTGATTTCAAGGAAGTGATGTTGGAGATGATGAAGGTTAATAGGGTAGCATTCGAAGATTTAATGAATGTTGGGCCCGAAAGGTGGTCTCGTGCTTACTCTTCTGTTAGGCGTTATCAGTTGATAACCTCATGCATTTCTGAGTTGATGAACTCATGTTTGGTACATGCTCGCCAAATGCCAATAACAACCATGATTGAGTTTATTACAGAAATGCTCCAGAAAGCACGGTACAGAGGCTAAAAAAACTCGAACACAATTGACTCCATGGGCCACTGAATTAATAAAAGAAAGAAATAATGATTCAGAAAAGTACACGGTTCATCCAATTGATTCAGTTAACTTCAATGTGAAGGATGGAAATAAAGATGGTTTGGTAAACCTTTCTGAAAAGACTTGTAGCTATAAGAAATTTCAAGTTGATAAATTGCCATGTCGCCATGCATTAGCCGCAATAAGGTTATTATCCTCTTGTTCCATTGTATCTTACCTTCTTAACAAATATGATTCATTTAATTAATCATAATCTTTAATTTTGTAGGTACGCGAAGAAACCTTTTCCAGATTTTTATGGGGATTGCTACAAAACTACTAGTTGGCTTGAAGCATATTTCAGGAACATCTTCCCGGTTCTGCATCCTAGTGAATGGAATATTCCTCAAGATGTATGATCAAAGGTTGTTCATCTGCCTCCTTTTCGTGCGCAAGCTTGAAGGCCAAAAAATAAAAGATTTAAATCTGCCGGGGAACATGGAAATGGAAAGACCAGAAATTATAAGATTTGTAAAAAATCTGGTCACAACCGACAAAATTGTAAGAATGCTCAACCATGTCAGGCTCCTCAACCATGTCCATCTACAACATCTGCAACATCGAAGCGACCACGCAGACCGTATAGGTGTAGGAAATGTGGATAAGAATGCCATAATTCACAGAAATGTCCATTGGCATTGAAAGTTGCCGGTACAACTTAGGTATTATCAATGATGTTTTAATTCTTATATGTATGGGTGCAATACTATTTTTTGTATTGTAGACTTTAATAAGTTAGATTCAAGTATTAAATGAATTTATTTTAAAGACCAAATTTCAGTATTGAATAGTACACTGATGAAATTCAATTATAGTATTGTTACATACCAAAAGTTACATGCCAGTTCAAATTGAAGTAACATGCCAGTGCAATTTGAAGTTACATGCCAGTTCATATTGCCCATATCACTGCAAGACACTTGTACCAAAAACAAAATTCTAGTATTGTTACATGCCAGAAGTTACATGCTAGTTCAATTTGAAGCTACATGCCAGTTAGAATTCATTTTCACCGTTGAAAGACACTTATACCGAAAATAAATTCCAGTATTGTTACGTGCTAGAAGTTACATGCTAGTTCAATTTGAAGTTACATGCTAGTGCAATTTGAAGTTGCATGCTAGTAGTATTCATTTTCACAATTAAAAAACACTTGTACCGAAAACAAATTCCCTTATTGTTACATGCTAGTTCAATTTGAAGTTACATGCCATTGCGATTTGAAGTTACATGCCAGTGCGATTTGAAGTTACATGCCAGTTAGTATTCATTTTCACAATTGAAACACTAGTTCCAAAAACAAATTCCAGTATTGTTACATGCCAAAAGTTACATGCCAGTGCAATTTGAATTTACATGCCAGTGAAATTTGAAGTTACATGCCAGTTAGAATTCATTTTCATTTTCACAGTTGAACGACACTTGTACCGAAAATAAATTCCAGTATTGTTACATGCTAGAAGTTACATACTAGTTCAATTTGAAGTTACATGCTAGTTAGTATTCACTTTTACAGTTGAAAGACACTTGTACCGAAAATAAATTCTAGTATTGTTACATGTTAGAAGTTACATGCTAGTTCAATTTGAAGTTACATGCGAGTGCAATTTGAAGTTATATGCCAGTTAGTATTCATTTTCACATTTGAAACACTAGTTCCAAAAACAAATTCCAGTATTGTTACATGCTAATTCAATTTGAAGTTACATGCCAGTGTAATTTGAAGTTGCATGCCAGTTAGAATTCATTTTCATTTTCACAGTTGAAAGGCACTTGTACCGACAACAAATTCCAGTATTGTTACATGCTAGAAGTTACATACTAGTTCAATTTGAAGTTACATGCCAGTTAGTATTCATTTTCACAGTTGAAAGACACTTGTACCGAAAACAAATTCTAGTATTGTTACATGTCAGAAGTTACATGCTAGTTCAATTTGAAGTTATATGCCAGTGCAATTTGAAATTACATGCCAGTTTGTATTGATTTTCACAGTTGAAACACAAGGTCGAAAAACAAAGTAAACAACTTCATACATTTCAAGAACTTCAAAAACAATAATGTTGTACCAACAAAGTTATCAACCTGATGCTACACTATTTGCAAATATTTCTAGTGCCATTTCCTCTTAAACCCGGGCACATTCTTGGTTCCCTATCCCCAAAAACATTCATGACGCATCAACATGTCTGCGTATTGACATATGAAAACACCACAACTATCATTGTCCAGTTGTGCCGGTAACTTCTTTGGAATTGATTGTTGAACACCAAACATTGTCCCATTAGGTGGTATGCCTTTTTGCTGAAAATATCCAGACTCCTATAGAATGGCTGGAATGAATCGCAAAACTGGGGCAATTTGCTTCCGACGTGTGGAAATCTTCTTTTGACGGTGTAATGTATCAGATATGCAAGCATTTCGTTTGTCCAAATCAATTAGACATAAGATCCAATGTCCATCTGGATCTCAACCGCACAAGGGACCAACAACTGGAAGAAAGGATTAGAAAACATTAGAGGTGTTCAATGTACTAGTTTTTATAACATGACTAACAGTACTTACATATTGAACAGATGACCAACATGTTCCCCACCCAGGCTTTTTACCCGAAGCATACAACATCCAATTCGTTGGACATTTATATGATAGTACATCGAATTCACATGCCAATGGTGCATCCTCACACGGTTGGAATTTCTTCCATTCCTCACACAACTTTGCCTACAAATTATAAGTAATTTTGAATATATGTATAAGTTTATGTCAACGAAAGCTAGAAAAAATTAATAATAAACTCCTTACAAAGAAGTCCGAGCATAGCACCTAAAATCCCCTTTAATCACTTATAGGGTCAAATATACCAAGAAAAGGGGGGGGGGGGGTGTGAATAAGTATATGCTCAAATTCTTGCACTTCTTTTTCACACAACCAAGTTAAGCACACTTAGAGCCTTTAACAAGTAAATTGCTTTAACAAGTCAAAGTAAATTCAATCAAGTAAGTGTTAAAACAATACAAGATAAAGTAAGTAAAGAAAATAAAAATGCAAAAATCAACACAAAAGATTTTTACGCGGTAAAGCCTCAAAAATGAGGAAACATTCATGGGTTGATACCACAACCACCAGAAAAAAGCAAATCACTATGACAAATATGAGATACACACTCAAGAGGCAATCAACACAAGATTCACTCTCCAAGCTATCTACACCTATTTTACCCTTGGACCTAGTGAACTTACTATGCTGACTTCGTATGCAAGACCTCACGTTTCTAGGAAGATTTCTTGCTTGTCTATCCAAGTCCTCCCGACTCTAGCCAAGACTTCCAATGCTCAAATCAAAGAATCACTCTTAGAAATGAGACTTCCAATCTCTTCACAAGGCATATGATCTAAGTGAATGCAAATGATGCAAACACAAGCAAATAGAGCAAGTTGATCAAACGCACTCTATGAAGAATTAGTTTTGCACAAATCAAGCTCACAAGCAAATGTAACTAATTCTTATGAACATGTGATTAGTGATGTAGATTAGGCATTTAAAATCATTTAAAAAAATATCTAAAAACCTAAACATGTCAATCAAAGCTAGAATAACAAGTTTTCAACAAAAAGCACAAAAACTAGCTTTGAAATGAAGTGAACAAGTTAAGACTTGAAATCCACAACATATTCAATAAAATAAGAACTAGATTTAGATGATAGAAATCACAATCAAAATATCATAGTTCTAGAACATGTGACAAAAACCTAGAAATCAACAATCAAGATCAAATCACAAAGAGATTCTAGATTCAAGTACATGTTATCCAAAAATTAGCTAAAAGATATTCAATACAAAATAACAAGAGCTAATTTCGACAATCACTCAAACAAGTCCAAAAGTTGAATAAAAATCAATCTAAACATTTTTCTTTAATCATTCAAGAAGATTCATCAAGATGATCATAAAAGAGAAAATTGATTAACTTACAAACAATGACTCACGAGTAGAAATCAGATCTTCACGAAATATTTGGACATTTTTTGAATCTAAAAACGATTGGGACTTGTTCCTCTTTTCAACTCCAACAATTTTGACTTTTACAAATCTAAAATCAGAGTTGATTTGAGAGAGTTATGGTGTTTAGAAGAGGAGAAAATTTTGAGAGAAAATATCTGCACAAGTTTTACCACTTCAACTTCTTCAATTTAAAAGAGAGGGAAATGAGGTATTTAAAAGAAAAGAGAGAGAGGGAAACAACTGACAAATGGAAGGGTGCCACCTCTGTATCCCATGGAGGCACATGGCCTTCATGGGGGTAGAGGGCGGCTCTTCCCAAGGAGGCCACGTGCCTCCACGGGGAGAGGTGCAAGGCTTCCCTTTTTGCCTTTCATCTCCCCTTGCGCACTGAAACGTTCTTTGATTGTTCTCCGGCCTCCGAACTTTGATTTCAAATCTGTTTTCATATTACACACTGGGATTGGCTTATGCACATGGACGTCAACAAAAATTGCACAAAAGATATGGAAATCGACTCGATAAATAAAGATGAAAACCAGGCACGAAAAAGACACGGAAAGTTTCATAACTTCCATCTCGGAACTTGAATACATATGAATGAGTAACCGAAATGACCGGAACTCAATATATAATAAGATAAGAAAAAAATTTAAGTATGATATCATAAAATCACAACCAAATAAACAAAAGAACACACAAGTATGCAGTTTCCTAGAAATAGTCCTAGAACATGCAATTTTACAAAAATTATCAAATTAAATCTAATATAGTGCATACTTCAATAAGTGTGTGAATGTGTTATACAAATTTGGCACAACGATGCAGGGACACATATGGATGCAATGTGAGTGTGTGCACCTAAGCCTTGCAAGAGGAAGAAGAATCTTGATACCTTAGCATCCAAGTAAGCACATATCCTCTTGAAGACGAACTTTGCATGCAAAGTTGCTATCCTTCTTTGAAGCTCAATCTAATCACGAACCACCTAAGAAACTAAGCAATACAAACAAGGAGCGTTTTGTTATGGAATCAAGCCAACACAAATCTAAAACCTAACAATATCCCCCTTTGGCCATTCCATGGCAAAACTTCAACCTCATCATACAATGATAACTCAAACTAACTCATAGTTTATTGCATTCTCACATCCTCAAATTACAAAGAGAACCCTAAACTAAAATATCTTCAAGTCTTCATGAGTCGTCAATATTCTCCTCTTTAATCATCAAAGCACCTGTGAGAAACACAACCAAACAAACAAGAAATCTTCCATAAATAAGATTGGTGAGATATATCCACAAAACAAACAAGACTCCCCCTATCTCATTTAAAAGTTCACTTTAAAGCTCTCCCTTAGTTCCTTAACCTCATTATACAAGAATTCCTTACTCCCCCTTAAGAAAAGAATTCTCCCCCTTAATAAAAGAAGGTCAATAATCCACAAAGGGGTACATTCTCCCACATGAGGTACATTTCTCTCACACATGGTGAGGTATACATTTCTCCCCCTTTTTGTCAAGGAATAGTCAAAGAATTAAACAAGGGATAATCAAGGGAAAAGAGATAAGTATATGAGATAAGTAACATGCATTTTCAATGTTCAATTATGTCATGTTTTTATCAAAATAAAATCATGTGAACATATCATAGAAGAGAACAAAGTATAGCATACAATGCTCCCCCTTGATAAGTGATTTATCTAAGATCAAGATAGGATATTGTTCACAATGATACCTACACAATCACTCAATCAAGCAATTTTAAAGAAATTCAACAAAATAAGCTCTACAAACTATGAGAGATACACCAAGATTTTCAATCCCTCTCATAATTCTTCTAAAATTGCTAGCATATCAAATTCACTTGAATGCAAAACAAGTGTGTCTGTGGGTTTGTGTCAAACATATATAACAGAGTAATTGGATCATCAACATGCAAACCATATCAACATCTATTCATCTTAAGCTTTTCTATAAAGGTCAAACCGATTATCATCTAGAATTTTTGCTTTTAAGAGAATAGATTTCAACATATGAGCGTGTGTGTGCATGTGGCTCGTCATCCCATCCAGAATTTTTGTGAGTCTAATGGCTCATTTTGTGTGATTATAGGCATTCAAAGGATTTCAGGAGCTACAAGCGGAAATTGAGACTTTCGGGCGAAAAAAGAGTCAAAGTTCAGTGGAAAAGTGCCTAGAAGCATAGTGCACGGGTCCCATACCCGTGCACTACTCTTGCACCGGGTGAAGAGCATATTGGAGGGCCTGTGAGCAGGTAACTACGCGGGTCCTTACCCGCGCACTATACGTGCACTACCCGTGAACATGCCTAAACCAGAGAGCAAACCAGCCAGAGAAAGAAGACTGCGCGGGTCATTGCACGGGTACTGTACCCGCACACAACATGCACAATACGTGATCCAGCTATGCAGAAATCTCATTTTCAGCCATTTCAAGAAGGGCAAAGTCATCCTTTCAAGCCTATTTCATACCCTAGCCTTCCAAGCATATAAATACACATTATTTTCTCATTAGAACACTCTCTCTCGCTTCCCTCAATCTCTCTCACACCTCTCTTAATCTTCTAGCCTCCTATCTATCATACACCATTTTTCTCTCTCAAGAAACTAACCTTACCGAACCTAACCATCATCATCATCATCATCTACTCAATGACATTAAGGAGATTGGATTCAAGCTTCAAGAATGAGGAGTGCTACATGGGTCTTCTCTATCTCTTTTCTTCTTTTTATTTTCATATATTTGTCAAGAGTAGCTAAATCCCAACTAAGGGGTTGATGTGATTCTTATGTAAATTGTGGGTATTGTAATGAACTCTATTTATATATATATACATCAATCTACCAAATATGTTTCATTCAATGTTCTAATTGATTTCAAAGATAATTTGTTTTGATTGTACACTCCTATCTTAACAAGTTGTTTAAGGAATTATTTGAGTAGAGAATTAGATATACACTTTATTTGATTCTCTAAAGCTTAATTGAATGGAAGGAATGCACACGAGTACACTCCTCAAGTGTAATCCGGATTATTAAATCTCAATTTCTACCTAATCGTGAATGGGTAATCATACTATACACTCTAGGATTGGTTACTTGTGAGAGATTAAGCATTAATTCTATACACTTTAGAATTAGTGACTTTACATGAGATTAATCCCTTATTTTGGTAGATGCACACTCATGAACAATTATTTATGGGTAGCAAATACTATACACTCTCAATTGGAAACTCATAAGTGATATACAATCAAGCTATACACTCTAGTTTGGTTATATTTGACTAATGTTCATTAATGAGAGTTCATCTTGCCCATAGTTTGCCTTCATGAATCAATCAATTCCTTGGTCATTTATCATCTATTATTACCTACTATCTTAGTTGCATTTTAGTTAGTTTGCATTTAATTTGCAGTTAGTTAATCTGCAATCATCAATCATCAATCATTTCATTTAATTCTTGTTTGTAGTTAGCATTAAAGTAGGATTTAGTCATAGCTATCGCTCGATCCTTGTGGAACGATACCCATACTTGCCGCATACTAGTTTTATACTTGTTTGAGTGCATCTTGGGATTTTATAAATTTGTTTTGATATTGCATACCACGACAATATGCGTGTCATAAATATACCTTAGCATGCTTTTTTCATCAAAGTAAAGCCTTTGCCCTTTTTATGAGCTTTCTTGGCTTGTTTGTCCTCATGACAACAAGTTGTTGGTGTGTCTTCCCAATAGAATAAAGACTAAACATCTCAACTCAAACGAACATATAAAACGACATTTTCCAAACATCTTAACAAAATCTATCACCAGATAGATTTCAAGATACAACTTCTCTAAAGTTAATCAACAAATTTTGACTACCATAGTGAAAGTATGAGAATATTAAGTTCATGTATTGACTAGAGACACCAAATTTGAATACTAGACCTAACATATTACAAATAGCTTAGTCAAGCTTCAAACTTAGAACTCTTATAAAACAATAACAAAAAGAAAATATTCTCATATGTGCTACTCAATCAAGTATGAGAGCACTCACCTTTGATCATATTGGTATTAGGTGAACCAACACAAACAACATCATGATCATTACACATGGCAATATGAAATCTAGAAGATAAATCATCTACTATATTCTTCATGAAAATATCACTCATATTAAACTCATTATTATTGCCACGCACAAATATTTCATCAAGACTAGGTATATGACCATCATGTTTTTTCACATTCTCATCCATCCAAATCTTCTTGACATTCTTCTTCACATGTTTATCATTACTATGTATAACATTCAAAGATTTATCAATATCAACATGTTTAGAAGAATGATTTGGAACCTTTTTCACATCATGCTTCTTAATCCAAATTTTCCTAGTAAGTTTCTTCACATGATCATGATCGATATGCACATTTTTCAAAGTATCAAAACTATTACCATGTTTAGAATCTTTCAAAGAAGATTTGTTCAACTCACTAGCATGCAAATTATTCTTAACCCAAACTTTCTTTGTTGATTTCTTTTCATTACCATGTTCATCATGCATAGGCTCTAATGCCCTAACATGTTTAGAAACAACCAAAGGAAGTCTTTGCATCTCACTAGAATGCCTTTCATTCCCTAGTTTCCATTGTCTAATATACTTGTAGTATTTAGGTTTGATATGCCTAACAACCTTACAAAAATGACAAACCCGGATAAACTTAGAGATGTTATGTTTGGCTCTAGACTTAAACTCATACTTAGGATAATGATTAGGTAACTTTTCAACATCTTTATCATGTTTTACATTTCCTAGTTTGCATTGCCTAATGTATTCATAACACCTAGGCCTAATGTGACCAACCACATTACAATAATGACAAATCGGAATGAATTTAGAAAATTTACTTTGGGTGTGCATGCTTTGGTTGAGAAGTTGGTTGAGAAGTTCTATAGCTCTTCTTGTCTTTGCCTTTGATTTTGGAAGGAATAGTAGTTGAGTCTTTCTTCTTCTTGGACTTTCTTGACTTGTTCTTTGTTGTAGGAGTTTTCTTAACTTCTTCTACAAAACCCAAGCCACTCATATCTTCATAATGCTTTCCAAGTTTTATTACTTCATCAAGCTTAATGGCTCTAATTTTCGTTCCAGTAATAGACTCTTTGAGAGCTATTGACTTCATCTTTAAGCTCACACTCCTTTGTCTTGAAGATAGTAAAAATGTTCTCTTTTTGCTTAATCTCTCCCTCCATGGCAAACAAATTCATAGTAAAGTCCTCTTTTAAATCATCTAGCTCTTGAGCACTTTCCTCCACTTTTGAAAACTATTTTTCAATGTTCTTTTCATGCTCCTTGATGACTTCACTTTGCTTGCTTATCTTCTCCGAAGACATCTTCTTTTCATTGTCAAGAGCTTTGATTATAACCACTAAATTGGCATTGATCAACTTCAACTTGTTGTTCTCATCATTCTTCTTTACATTTTCACTAGTTAATTAAAGGATCTTGTTATTTAAGCTTGTTTCATCATGATCCGAGGAAGCTTCAATCTCTTTATGATTGGAGGAGACTTCACTATCTTCACTTCTTGAAGAGTATTCACTTTCCTTATTACTTGAGGAGTCTTCACTACTATCCTCAAATCTTCCTTAATATATAGCCGGGTGAGCAATGTAATTACTAGTGTATTCTCGATCATCTGAGGACTCCCCTTCTTCTTCTACATCGCTCACACTCACATCACTCCAAGTAGCTGCCATTGCTAAGCCTTTCTTAGACTCTCTCTTCTCATTAGCACGTTTGGTAGAGATAAATCCAATCCCTTTACATTCATGGCATCGAATTAGCTTCTTCTTAGATTTATCCTTACAATTTACCACTTCTTTTTAAGTGATCTTCTTATTGACTTCCTCTCTCTTAGAACATATGTTGTTTAAAAATTTCTTCAAAGTTCTCACCAAACTAGCCACATCATATTCATCTTTACTCTTCACATTGGTCACCTTGAGTGCTATTTCCTTACCCTCAATCTTCGGCTTGAACCCAAGCTTATATGTTTGTAGCGACCCAAGAAGCTTATCAACCCTCATAAGATCGACGTTCTTGCTTTCTTCAATTGCGTTCACCTTTGCTTTAAATCTCTTAGGCAAGGATCTCAAGATTTTCCAATTACTTCTCTCTTGTGAATATAGCTCTCCCAAAGTTTAACTTTGGTTGGTGATATTCAAGTGTCTAGTTTGGAAGTCTACTAACTTCTCATCCTTATCCATAACAAGACTTTCAAATTGAGAAGTAAGCATTTGTACTATAGACCTTCGAACCGCTAGCATACCCTCATTGGTAGTTTGCAAAGTATCCCATGCTTCCTTTGTCGATTTGAGGGTTTGGATGTAGATAAATTGAGTACTATCTACACCTCCAATAAAAGCATTCATCGCCCGATGATTCCACTTACCATTATAAAATTCAATAGCAGTCCATTAGACTCTGGGCTTCAAAATCACAGTACCATCTTCAAACCGTTTGGTAGGTATCTCATAACCTTCCTCAACACTCATCCATGATTTTTCATTGATGGGTCTAATGTAGGCTTTCATCCTAATTTTCCAAAATTACTTACCACTCTTCAAGAGTGGAGGTCTAGCACTAGAAGCACCTTTCGGAAACAAATCACCCATAGCTCAAAAACAACAAACACTATAAAATGGATCTATCAAATTATTTCTAGACACCCGCTCTGATACCAATTGAAATTCCCTTTAATCACTTATAGTGTCAAATATACCTAGAAGATGGGGGGGGGGGGGGGGGGGTGAATAGGTATATGCTGAAATTCATGCACTTTGTTTTCACACAACCAAGTTAAGCACACATAGAGCCTTTAACAAGTAAATTGCTTTAACAAGTCAAAGTAAATTCAATCAAGTAAGTGTTAAAACAATACAAGATAATGTAAGTAAAGAAACTAAAAATGTAAAAATCAACACAAGAGATTTTTACGTGGTAAAACCTTAAAAATGAGGAACCATCCACGGGTTGATACCATAACCACCTGCAAAAAGAAAATCACTATGACAAATAGGAGATACACACTCAAGAGGCAATCAACACAAGATTCACTCTCCAAGCTATCTACACCTATTTTACCCTCGGGCCAAGTGAACTTACTATGCCGACTTCCTATCCAAGACCTCACGTCTCTAAGAAGATTTCTTGCTTGTCTATCCAAGTCCTCCCAACTCTAGACAAGACTTCCAATCTTAGCTATCCGGATCACCCCGATCCTAGCAAAGACTTCTAATGCTTAGCTATCCAAGTCCTCCCGACTCTAGCCAAGACTTCCAATGCTTAAATTAAAGAATCATTTGTAGAAACGGGACTTCCATCCTCTTCACAAGGCATATGATCTAAGTGAATGCAAATGATGCAAATACAAGCAAATAGAGCAAGTTGATCAAACACACACTATGAAGAATTAGTTTTGCACCAATCAAGCTCATAAGCAAATGTAACTAATTCTTATGAGCATGTGAATAGAGATCTAGATTACGCATTTAAAATCATTCACAAAAATATCTAGAAACCTAAACATGTCAATCAAAGCTAGAATAACAAGTCTTCAACAAAAAGCACAAAAACTAGCTTTGAAATGAAGTGAACAAGTTAACACTGGAAATCCATAACATATTCAATATAATAAGAACTAGATTTAGATGATAGAAATCACAATCAAAATATCCTAGTTCTAGAACATGTGACAAAAACCTAGAAATCAACAATCAAGATCAAATCACAAAGAGATTCCAGATTCAAGTTCATGTTATCCAAAAATTAGCTAAAAGATATTCAATACAAAATCACAAGAGCTAATTTCGACAATCACTCAAACATGTCCAAAAGTTGAATCAAAATCATTCTAAACATTTTTCTTTAATAAATTAAGAAGATTCATCAAGTTGATCATAAAAGAAAATTGGAAGAAAATTGATTCACTTACAAACAATGACTCACGAGTAGAAATCATATCATCACGAAAACTATGGACATTGTTTGACTCTGAAAATGCTCGGGACTTGTTCCTCTCTTCAATACCAAAATTTTTAGCTTTTTGAATATCTAAAATCAGGGTTGATTTGAGAGAGTTATGGTGTTTGGAAGTTGAGAAAAGTTTGAGAGAGAATTTCTGCACAAGTTTTTCCACTTCAACTTCTTCAATTAAAAAGAGAGGAAAATGAGGTATTTAAAGGAAAGGAAGAGAGGGAAACAACCAACAAATGGAAAGGTGCCACCTCTGCATCCCATGGAGGCGCGTGGCCTTCACGGGGGTGGAGGGTAGCTCTTCCCGTGGTGGCCATGCGCCTCCACAGGGAGAGGTGCAAGGCTTTCCTTTTTGCCTTTCATCTCCACTTGCTCACTGAAATGTTCTTTGACTGTTCTCCGGCCTCCGAACTTTGATTTCGAATCTGTTTTCATATTACACACCGGGATTGGATCATGCACATGGATGTCAACAAAATTTCACAAAAGATATGGAAATCGACTTGATAAACAATGATGAAAATAAAGCAGTGAAAAGACACCGAAAGTTTCGTAACTTCCAACTCGGAACTTGAATACATATGAACAAGTAACTGAAATGACTAGAACTCAATATAGAATAAGATAAGAACAAATTCAAGTCCAATATTATAAAAACACAAACAAATAAACATAAGAATACACTGAAAATACTACTCAAGCGCGTGTCTAACAACCTATAAGGGGGGGGGGGGGTGACAGGGACGATTTTTTCCTTTATGTCGTTTTAAAAGATCAGTCTGTCAATAATATTTTAAGAAACCACACAAGCCTAAATCAGTTTACAAACATAAATATAGCGGCAAGTGGGTGTCGTCCACAGGGAGCGGAGTTAGCCAAATTAGTTAAAGCTAAAGCAATGGTATGTATATATATATATATATATATATATAATAGCAAAACATGAATTGGTGAAAATGTAGATTGTGAACCAATTCTAAATAACACCAAATTAAATAAGTAAATAAAATAAAAGGGGAATATGGAGTGAAGGATATATAGATGATGGAAACTAAGGAGCAAATGGATTCGAAAGCAAATACTGGGCAATGTAACAAACTTGTCAGTAGCACGGCTCTTCAAGGTAACCGACCTAGGATGTATAGAGTCGGTTATTTATCCCTAGAAGGTGGCCAACCTAGGATGTATAGTGCGGACCACCTATTAGGGATTAATCCTTGTAAACCACCAACCTAGGATGTATAGAGTTGATTGTTTATCGGATTCTAGAAATGAAGCTCGTCTACCTAACATTGACTCAACCGATTACAAATAGTCACCCTAGGATGTATAGTGATGACTTCTAACTCTCTCACGGATTCCTACCTAGGATGTATAGTGCCGGAAATACGATCGAGGTTAGATTAAAACCGCGGTTCAAGAGTCGGAATTCATGACTTTCCGTCTATTCTTTAGAGCATTAAACAACTAAATAGGATGTATATCTAGATGCAATACCAATACATAATATAAAGACATCTTGCAAAGATCATGTATCTACACAAGAAATCAATGATAAACATTCACAACAATAATAGATCAATGGAAGATAGACATGAATATCAATATAACATCAAGTGTATGTACAAGCCCAATATTAAACTAACTACTCCATCAACCCCTTAGAGGGGATTTAGCTACTCATTACAACTAGGAAATCAGTAGAGAGGAGAAAGAAATAACCCTTGGAGAACATCTCCTTCCTTGAAGTGGCTCCAATCTCCTAACTTCCTTGAAGTTGAGTAGAGAATGTGTGTATGAGAGGTAGAGAGAGAAACTAGATCTAAGAATGCCTAATCTGTCTAAAATGGAGTTAAAAGCTTCTTAAAATGTTTCTATACTTTTATATTTATACTAAATACAAAAATAGGTCACTTAAGCTTTGAAAATCAGACTGGCGCGCTCGGAGTGCGGGTGGAGTGCGGGTAAACCTGCGCTCGGAGTGCGGGTGGAGTGCGGGTGGTTTACCCGCACTGTACCCGCACTGTATGGGTTGCCTGCAACTTCAGTTCTTGGATCAGGACATTAGTGCGGGTGGAGTGCGGTTGAATTACCCGCACTTGACCCGCACTTAGCCCGCACTTGGCATCGCACTGTGACCGCACTTCCTTCTCAGGTGCAAAATCTACCTTCTATCTTGAGCAACAGTGCGTGTAGAGTGCGGTTGGATGACCCGCATAGTACCCGCACTCTAATGTCAGGTGCAATGCTGCTCTTCTGTTCTTGATGCAAGTGCAGGTAGAGTGCGGTTCGATGACCCGCACAGTACCCGCACTCTAGTGTCAGTGCGATTCTGTTCTTCTGTTCTTGGTGCAAGTGCGGGTGGAGTGCGGTTTGCTGACCCGCACAGAACCCGCACTCTAATGTCAGGTGACTGCACAGCTTCTCTGGTTTGGCAATAGTGCGGGTGGAGTGCGGTTAGCTGACCCGCACTTTATCTCTGTACTTGCATTCTGCCCCGGCTATGCATATAAGTGCGGCTGGAGTGCGGTTGCGACCCACACTGGACCCGCACTATAGACTTGTTTGTGCTCCTTTTCTGCTGGAATCATCACAATGTGCTTCCAAGCCTGTCTTTGCATCATTTCCTTCAAATAAGCACAAAACAACCCATAAGAGACACAAAAATGCACGAAAACCGAACATAAGGTAAGGATCTGAAGGCCTAAATATAGTACATATTTGGCCCGATCAGGGGGGGGGGGGTGAATAGGTTTTAATCAAGTTAATTACCGATTTTCCTTGATTAATCAGTATTAAAAATTTACCCCATAGATAAACATACAAAATCAAGTGTAATGCGCGGAAATATAAATAACACTTGATTTTTACGTGGAAACCCTTCAACAAGGGATAAACCACGGGCTATCCTTCTAGCCATACAAGATCCTCAAATCAACTATTGTAATGATGTTTACAACCTAGGTCGA
Organism: Dipteronia sinensis; assembly: GCA_033220585.1. NCBI lineage: Eukaryota > Viridiplantae > Streptophyta > Magnoliopsida > Sapindales > Sapindaceae > Dipteronia > Dipteronia sinensis. The sequence goes on along the minus strand of CM065643.1, from coordinate 26,706,802 downwards.
CCTCTAATCACACCATTCTCGGTCACTAACCTACTACTACTACCCAACGGGCCTTCATAGTGAATCCTTGATCACTTTGCTTGCCAACAACACCTTGGTTGCAAGACTTCACTTGCTTGTGCACTACACCTTGTAGTCACAAGACTTAACTCTCAAAGAAGAGATTAACAACCTAAGTGAATATATGAATATTCAAAATGTAAATAATGCTAGGCAACACTAAATGTTTATCTAGGAATTAAAGATGACACTAAGTACAAATCCTAGATATCAATGTCTATATGAATGCTCGTAAAGACCTAACTAGATATAGATATGCAAGTCTAAAATCTAGTCATCAAACAAAGCAATATCAACACATGTTGTCACATAAAATGGCAAGAACAATAAATGCAATTAACAAATGCAATCAATGTGTCCTATTAGCTAGAGGGCAAACATGTCCTAAATATTAGCTATCACAATACAAACCCCAAGCATGTCATAACTTCAATTGATATACAATAACTATGAAGATTTGCTAACCTAAGCAATAAATGACATGTCTTGAAAAGCTAGAACAATAAATGAGCAAGGATGTGAGTTCTACTTACCAAGTAAAGACATTAATAAGACCTATGCTTGAATGATGCTCTATATGCAAGATGATGATGGGTTTTTGGGTTTTGGAGAGTCAAGGAACAAAGCTTGAAGCTTCTTCTCTCTAAGGGTTATTCTCTCTCTCTTAAAAATGGGTTCTTGAAGCTTTAAAAAATTTGTTGGGGAAGAAGAGAACATATATATATATATATATATATATATATATATACTAGACAAAACTGCATCATTTTGGGCTTGGGAATCAAAATCCAGTCAATACTGCTTGCTGGACCACGGCTTGGTTAAGTGCCCATACAGCGGTACATGCAGCGGTGCACCATCTGGACAACATCGCGGTGGGGACCGCTATGCATGCAAAGCACAGGCCACGGTCTAGGCAGCAGGGGCCTACTGATGTTTACAACGGTATGGACCGCTGTGCGTACAAGTGCACAAACCGCGGTCCATGAAGCATGCAACTTCTAGAACCAACCGCTGTAAGGACCGCGGCAGAGGCAGGTGCCTAGCCAGCGACATGAGCCGCGGTGAAGAGGAAAATCCTCTATTCCAGGCAGACTCAACACACTAATCTAATATGCAAAAATGTGCAAGTGTGGAGTGATGAATGGCATACAATGCATCATTCAATTACATGTAACCAAGAATAAAATGCATGCAAGTGAGTGTGTGCAACTAAACCTCTTCAAGAGTTAAGAGCAAGTGAACTACCTCTCTTGAAGCTCTTTAGGATGATCAGAAGCATGTCTTCGAGAAAACCACACTTGGAGAACCTATGCTACCCGTTACATAAACATCCCCAATGTGATTTGTCATGAAATAAGCCAATCATAAAAATGAGGAACTTACAATCTCTCCCTTTGGCTATTTCATGACAAAATTGTTAGGATTATGCTCAATGGCAAGAGTGTAATATTGTAATTGACAATCTTCTCATATTAATAAAGTGAATTCTGATTCTTACAATTACTTATAGCATTTATTATTATAATTGTCAAGGTAAATAATCATAAGGTCAAAAGACTATGAGACATGAAGAATTGTTCATACATCCGGATATGTATGAGGTAGACACAATTCTTTAGTTAGTCTTGAATAACATTCATAACTTAAGTTAAAGGTTGTGCACCTCTATCTTGTTAAAGTTGTAGAATTCTTTTACTAGCATTTGAGTGGGATCAAATGAATATGATGAGTCTAAAGTCATCGAAAGGTTTTCGAGTAAAAGAATCTAGTGCACTAGGTGCATTAAACTGGATCACAATGAAATACTTTATCTAGAACCGTCACTAGATATAAGTCTTTTCATTAAAGAGGACAATCAGAGAGTCTATCTTAATCCAGAGATGAATGATGGACTTATGGTTGCAAGTGTTATCATTAAACCTATCAATGAGTACGATTATATAGCATAGTTTATCCTCGATAGTTTGGTGGTATACATTTGTTAATCGATAGAGGACTTCATTTATAGATATGGACATCGTGGCTCCATTTATTAAATGAGAGTATAATATCATCATATGGATGTTTTGAGGTATTGGATATTAAATCTCAACATTGAGTTTTCAATAATGATTATTGAAAACATGGCTTCTGGACAAGTCAAAGTATCCAAGTTCGAAATGTGGTCATATGAGGAAATATGGTAACTTGGAGAGCTATAGGCGGTCTATGAGCTCTTGGTGATTACTGATATTATTCATAAGGATACACCGTCTCCTATAAGATTGTCTAGGGTATGAATGAGAAACATCTCCTTATTCTATCTTTATTTAAGACTTCAATTTTAGCTCTTTAGTGGAATAAGTTAAAATTAATAGATTGGACCTAAGTGAATCATTTGTTGATTGTGATTAGGTTGTGTCTATTGAAGCTTAAATTTAGATAGCCCGCCAAGATCCCCAATCCACACGTATTTGCATGGATCACTTGATATATTCTACCGGGCTGATTTAAGGGTCCATCTAGAATTGTTTTTAATACATCAAGAATATAATATGTCTATTATTTAATTAATGGGCTGCACCATTATATTAATATATTAAAAGGAGACATGTGGGCTTGTTTCTTTTAGTAAGAATGGGTCTGGTTCACATGTGGGCTTTTATTTAAAGTCCAATGGATTAAATGAAATAAGAAAATAATATATGGCCCATTTATATAAGTGGGGCAGCAAGGTGTATATATTAACCTAATATATTATTTTGTTTCATTGTTTTAATTAAATAAGAATTAGTTAATTTATTAATTAATTGTTTAATTAAGAAACAAATCTTTTTCTGATCAGGAAATATATTTCCTAAAGTTATACTATTGGTAGTAGTATATTAAAAGTAAAAGACTTGTTTGATAAGAAAATAAATAATAATTTTATTTATTTAATCAAATAAGAAGTTTTTTTATTTAGTCAATAAAAGAATAAAAATATCTATGAGTTGGATTAGGTTTTGAAGTCTAAAGGTTGATGGAAATTAGGGTGCAACACAAACTCTTTTTGGTATGTGATTTGCGGCAACCCTAGTCCATTTAGAGGAAGATTTCGGCAATCCTAAATAGAAGAGGAAGCAAAATTTCGGCCACCTATATAATACCACATATAGAATTCGGCCACAATAGTTGATTGAATGATTCAATTTTTCTTCTTCTTCTCAATTCATAGAAAAGGATAATTTTTATTCTACTAAACATAAAAGATCGAAGATATTATTCTTTGATAGTACACTGATTGCTTGTTCATCAATAAGCTTGTGTGTACAACATCGAATTAGGTTCACGCGAGTTTTGATCATTAGATTGAGAACTCAAAAGTGACCGGAATATTTTTTGTCTTCTTTTGATTGTTTTGTGACTAACAAAAGAAAAAGAAAACTTTGTTCATCCATTCTCAGGTTTGCAATTCAAAGAAAAAGGGAGACCACGCTCCTAGGTGATTCACTTACGTGTTCGGATTGGAAGATCTCGCGGTACTGTTCACGATCACTGTTCACGCGGGTATTGTTCACGCGGGTACTGTTCACGGGCATCGGAAAAGATTTTGCGGATTACCAATCGACGTAAGTCAATCGGATCATGCGTCAAGAGGTATTTAACTCTAACCGTATATATTTAAGTTTAATTAATTAAAAGGTTAAGGTTCAACTTTGAGAAAAATTTTAAAACCATACGAAATCTATTTTTCGTTTCTTCCGCTGCGTTTTATATCGATTTTTCCCTACAATTGGTATCAGAGCCTTGGTTGTACCTTTTAATTAATTAATGTATATATAAGTGAATCTATTTCTTTTTTATTGTGATTATACATGTTTTAGAAAGAGATGGCACTCTAGGTATTCGCATATATAATTACATGTTGAATGTATGGATTTATATATGTTTTATAAAGTGAATTGTTATTGCTCGATTTTGGTCCTAGAATTTTAATGTAATTTTTGTTTCGGATTTGTAACAAGAAGGGTGGTCTATTATCGCCATAATTCCTTCTTGGTAGTTGCTAGGGTTTTATTTTTTTTATATGTAAAATAAGTGCAGTATTTTTTTTTTGTAATCAGGTGCAGTATTTTTTTTTGTAAATCTTACTGCAGTAAAATAAAAAATAAAAAAAATTTGCTGCAGTAATTTTTTCGTAATATGATGTAATGTATTCGGGTATTGAAAATTCGAAGACACGAAGAAAAACGAAGCAACCGGAACCGAGAACGAGCACCGTGCGCACCCTAGGACTGGATTGGGCTGCGCATGGCAAGCCCAATCCTTGGTGGGCTGCGCACTGCAGCCTTGTGTGGCCTTATGGGCTGCACAAGGCAGCCCCTTTGTGGGGTTGTGTGCTGTACACGTCCATGGGAGGAGGCCGAGGGATGAGCGTATGTTTGATGGCCACCTGAAGATCTTGTATTCCTAACAATTGTAATTTACTAGCTTTTCTAGGATGGGCCAAAATTGTTGCTATTTAATTTTTGCTTAAATATTACAATATTTGTTGTTGTATGATAACATGACATTTTAGAATAGGAGTGCCACTCATATATCTCTTTTGGTATGAATATGCATTGAATGATTTATGTATCTAATTGGCATCTAGATAACTTGGTAAAAATCATTCTTTGGGATTTAATCACACGCCTTAAATAATTGAGTGGGAGAAGGTGTGCAAGAACGCCTATGGCCTCCAAGATTAGTTGAGTTTTATTATTTTTGGTAATCCCCCCAAGGGGCGTCCATAAATGGAATTTAACAATATAGTTCCTTACAAGGATATACTAGACAATTGACTTAAACGAAATCTACTCCCCAAGGAGGGATTTTCGTGAGAGAAAATTGAGGGTCGATATCTTGGTAACACACGCAATGTAATTTTATTAATATCCTCCCAAGAGTTCTTGTTAATAAAAATTACAAGGCTAAAATTAAAAATGCTGGTTGTTATGTTAACAATTAGGTGGGACCTAGTCTAACTAGTAAATAGTGCGAACTCCCAAAGGAGGAGTAATATTTATGGGTGTTGGATCACCGTTGAATTTTCATGATTGAATTATTTATTTTAATTCAAGATAAATTTTTAAAAGTGCTATTATCATGATTATTTACTTATATATGTTTTTGTTTTAATCAGAAATCATGACCCCATCACTTATGAACATTCTGAAAGATAATACCTTAACTGGAGATAACTACGTAACATGGAAAAGGAAAATTGGGTTGTTGCTGCAAAGTGAAAAACATAAGTTTGTTCTGACCACTCCTAAACCACCCCTTCCTAATAATGAATCTAATGTGATGCAAAGAGATGAGTATGAGCAGTGGAAGACTTCTGATGATATGGAAAAATGTTACATTATGGCCACTATCTCCGACGTGTTGCAACAGCAACATGAAGGAATGGAGTCCGCTGCTGATATAATGATGTCTCTAGAGGAAATGTTTGCTATGAGGTCTAGGATGACTAAGAGAGAGGCAGTGACTGCTTTTATGAATCTTAGGATGAAACCTAGACAATCTGTGAAAGATCACATGATGAAAGTCATAGCACATCTCAATATTGCTGAACTAAATGGTGCTGAGATTGATGGTGAGACCAAAATTGATATGGTAGTTAACTCACTGTCAGATTCCTTTGATCAGTTCAAGTTGGACTACACCTTGAACAAAAAGGAATACACCTTGCAGGGCCTGATGCAAGATATTCAAAGCGCTGAAAAGATCCTTGTGAAAAACAAAGGTCAAGAGATTCATTTGGTTGGTAAAGTTGCTACTGTTAAGACCCGTAAGAAGGTCAAGAAACAACAGAAGAAAAAGCAACTTGGGCCTACCAAGAAGGAAACCAAGAAAGTAACCAAGATCAAAGGGAAATGCTTCCTTTGTGGTGAAAAAGGGACATTGGAAAAGAGATTGCCCAAAGTCCCAGAGAAAGAAGGAAGAAGGTAATGTTAATTATCTAGAAACATGTTTTCTGGCAGATTCTACTGATTCTTGGATCATAGACTCTAGAGCCACTAATCATGTTTGTTATTCCTTGCAGGGGTTTCAGGAAAAGAGAAGGTTGAATGAAGATGAAGTCAATTTGCCCTTGGGCAACGGAACATTAGTTTCTGCAAGTGCAGTGGGAGATATTAGAGTTATTTTAGATTCTAGTAGGCATTTAGATTTAATAGACGTTTATTATGTACCTCAATTCAAGAGGAATTTAATTTCAGTTTCTTGTTTAAATAAGTTTGGATATTCGGTTACTTTTAATAAAACTTTTATTATTAGTAAGAATGACAAAGTTGTTTGCAAAGGTACATTGGAAAACGGTTTATTCTTTTTGCATAGAAATATCTCTCACTCGTTAGACACAGAAATAACGGAACCTAATCATAAAAGAGTAAAATTATCAAAAGATGAAACCTATCTTTGGCATTTACGCCTAGGTCGCATTAACCTTAATAGGATTAAAAGATTGGTATGTGACGGACCTTTAAGTGACTTAAAGGTTGATGATCTACCAACTTGTGAATCTTGTTTGGAAGGTAAAATGACCAAAAGGTCGTTCAATACCAAAGGTGCAAGAGCCACTGAATGTTTAGGACTAGTGCAGACTGATGTATGTGGTCCTATGAGCATTCAAGCTAGAGGTGGATATGAGTACTTCATCACCTTCACATATGATTACTCAAGATTTGGTTACGTGTATCTCATGAGACATAAGTCGGATGCATTTGATATGTTCAAAGGCATTCAAAGCTGAAGTAGAAAATCAGTTTGAGAAACATATAAAAATCTTGAGATCTGATCGTGGTGGAGAATATCTATCTGGAGAGTTTCAGCAATATCTTATTGATAATGGGATAGTTTCTTAGCTTTCTGCACCAGGTACACCTCAACAAAATGGGGTAGCAGAAATGAGAAATATGACTCTTTTAGAGATGGTTAGATCAATGTTGAGTTATTCAACACTTCCTATTTCTTTTTGGGGATATGCTCTACAAACAGCAATATATATTCTAAACGATGTACCATCTAAATCTGTCCCTAAAACCCCACATGAATTGTGGACTGGGCAAAAGCCTAGTTTACAACACATGAGGATATTTGGTTGTCCTGCACATGTGTTGAAAGGAAAGACAGAAAAGATGGAGTCCCGTTCGGAAACATGTATATTTGTGGGGTATCCAAAAGGAACTAAAGGATATTATTTCTATAGTCCTTCTGATCTAAAAGTATTTGTTTCAACAAATGCTCCATTTCTAGAAAAGGACTATATGAATAATTTTGTGCCCAAAAGTAGAATTGTCCTGAATGAGATGTCAGGAGATACAATTCCACAAGAGGTTTCACAACCCAGCTCAATTGTAAGTTCCACTCCAACACAAGATCAACAACCTACCATTCCTCATCGTAGTGGGAGGGTTAGAATACAACCCGAAAGATATATCGGTCTAGGAGAATCTGTTGAGAATCTCCCGGACGAAGATGATCCCTACACGTACAAGGACGTTATGGAGGATGTTGATTGTCGTCATTGGCAAAAGGCAATGCAATCAGAGATTGAATCAATGTTCAATAACAAAGTCTGGTCCCTTGTAGACTGCCTAAAGGGATAAAACCCATTGGGTGCAAGTGGGTATACAAGAGGAAAAGAGGTATGGATGGTAAGGTGGAAACCTTTAAAGCTAGACTAGTAGCTAAAGGTTATACACAGAAAGAAGGTATCGATTACGAGGAAACCTTCTCACCTGTGGCCATGCTTAAATCCATTAGGATACTCTTATCCATTGCAGCATCTCTAGACCTAGAGATTTGGCAAATGGACGTCAAGACAGCTTTCCTTAATGGAAGTCTTGATGAGAGCATCTACATGATGCAACCAGAAGGATTAATTGAAAAAGGCCAAGAAGAAAGAGTATGCAAGTTGCAAAAGTCCATATATGGACTAAAGCAAGCATCCAAATCCTGGAACATAAGGTTCGATCAAGCTGTAAAGAGTTTTGGATTTATTCAAAACCCTAACGAACATTGTGTAAACAAGAGGATCAAAGGCGACAAGTTGGTTTTCCTTATTCTTTATGTTGATGATATACTAATCATTGGAAACGATGTAGGTGTATTGACATCAGTGAAATAATGGTTAGCAAAATAATTTGATATGAAGGACTTAGGAGAAGCAAGTTATATTCTTGGTATCCAAGTAATAAGGGATAGAAAGAATAGAACGATTGCATTATCCCAAGCTTCATACATTGATAAAATCTTGTCTAGATTCACCATGCAAGATTCCAAGAAAGGTATGTTACCTTTTAGACGTGGAATCAAACTTTCTAAGGGTCAAGCACCTAAGAATGTGCATGAAGAGCAATTCATGAGTAGAGTTCCATATGCCTCGACAGTTGGAAGTCTCATGTATGCAATGCTTTGTACTAGACCAGATATTTGTTTTGCTGTTGGCATAGTTAGTAGGTTTCAATCGAAACTAGGTCCTGATCATTGGACGGCAGTCAAGCATATTTTCAAGTATCTCAAGAGAACTAGAGATTATATGCTTGTATACTCTGGAGGGGATTTAATTCCCGTTGGGTATACAGATTCTGATTTCCAGTCGGATTCTGACTCCAGAAAATCCACATCAGGATCTTTGTTTACCATTGGAGGAGGAGCAGTCATATGGAGGAGTATCAAGCAATCTTGTATTGCTGATTCCACCATGGAAGCTGAGTATGTTGCTGCATGCGAAGCTGCCAAAGAGGCTGTTTGGCTCCCCCAATTCTTGATTGACTTAGAGTGGTTCCTAGTGCGAATAAGCAGATCACTATACACTGTGACAACAGTGGTGCAGTGGCTAATTCGAAAGAACCAAGAAGTCATAAGAGAGGTAAACACATTGAAAGGAAGTATCACCTTTTGAGGGAAATTGTTCATGGGGGAGACGTGACGATCACCAAAATCGGGTCAGCAGAAAATCTAGTGGATCCTTTCACAAAGGCTATACCTCAGAAGAGCTTTGATGGACATCTAGAAAACATGGGAATGAGAGATATGACACACTTGCTATAGAGCAAGTGGGAGATTGTTAGGATTATGCTCAATGGCAAGAGTGTAATATTGTAATTGACAATCTTCTCATATTAATAAAGTGAATTCTTATTCTTACAATTACTTATAGCATTTATTATTATAATTGTCAAGGTAAATAATCATAAGGTCAAAAGACTATTAGACATGAAGAATTGTTCATACATCCGGATATGTATGAGGTAGACACAATTCTTTAGTTAGTCTTGAATAACGTTCACAACTTATGTTAAAGGTTGGGCACCTCTATCTTGTTAAAGTTGTAGAATTCTTTTACTAGCATTTGAGTGGGATCAAATGAATATGATGAGTCTAAAATCATCGAAAGGTTTTCGAGTAAAAGAATCTAGTGCACTAGGTGCATTGAACTGGATCACAATGAAATACTTTATCTAGAACCGTCACTAGATATAAGTCTTTTCATTAAAGAGGACAATCGGAGAGTCTATCTTAATCCTGAGATAAATGATGAACTTATGGTTTCAAGTGTTATCATTAGAGCTATCAATGAGTACGATTATATAGCATAGTTTATCCTCGATAGTTTGGTGGTATACATTTGTTAATCGATAGAGGACTTCATTTATAGATATGGACATCGTGGCTCCATTTATTAAATGAGAGTATAATATCATCATATGGATGTTTTGAGGTATTGGATATTAAATCTCAACATTGAGTTTTCAATAATGATTATTGAAAACATGGCTTCTGGACAAGTCAAAGTATCCAAGTTCGAAATGTGGTCATATGAGGAAATATGGTAACTTGGAGAGCTATAGGCGGTCTATGAGCTCTTGGTGATTACTGATATTATTCATAAGGATACACCGTCTCCTATAAGATTGTCTAGGGTATGAATGAGAAACATCTCCTTATTCTATCTTTATTTAAGACTTCAATTTTAGCTCTTTAGTGGAATAAGTTAAAATTAATAGATTGGACCTAAGTGAATCATTTGTTGATTGTGATTAGGTTGTGTCTATTGAAGCTTAAATTTAGATAGCCCGCCAAGATCCCCAATCCACACGTATTTGCATGGATCACTTGATATATTCTACCGGGCTGATTTAAGGGTCCATCTAGAATTGTTTTTAATACATCAAGAATATAATATGTCTATTATTTAATTAATGGGCTGCACCATTATATTAATATATTAAAAGGAGACATGTGGGCTTGTTTCTTTTAGTAAGAATGGGTCTGGTTCACATGTGGGCTTTTATTTAAAGTCCAATGGATTAAATGAAATAAGAAAATAATATATGGCCCATTTATATAAGTGGGGCAGCAAGGTGTATATATTAACCTAATATATTATTTTGTTTCATTGTTTTAATTAAATAAGAATTAGTTAATTTATTAATTAATTGTTTAATTAAGAAACAAATCTTTTTCTGATCAGGAAATATATTTCCTAAAGTTATACTATTGGTAGTAGTATATTAAAAGTAAAAGACTTGTTTGATAAGAAAATAAATAAATAATTTTATTTATTTAATCAAATAAGAAGTCTTTTTATTTAGTCAATAAAAGAATAAAAATATCTATGAGTTGGATTAGGTTTTGAAGTCTAAAGGTTGATGGAAATTAGGGTGCAACATGAACTCTTTTTGGTATGTGATTTGCGGCAACCCTAGTCCATTTAGAGGAAGATTTCGGCAATCCTAAATAGAAGAGGAAGCAAAATTTCGGCCACCTATATAATACCACATATAGAATTCGGCCACAATAGTTGATTGAATGATTCAATTTTTCTTCTTCTTCTCAATTCATAGAAAAGGATAATTTTTATTCTACTAAACATAAAAGATCGAAGAGATTATTCTTTGATAGTACACTGATTGCTTGTTCATCAATAAGCTTTTGTGTACAACATCGAATTAGGTTCACGCGAGTTTCGATCATTAGATTGAAAACTCAAAAGTGACCGGAATAATTTTTGTCTTCTTTTGATTGTTTTGTGACTAACAAAAGAAAAAGAAAACTTTGTTCATCCATTCTCAGGTTTGCAATTCAAAGAAAAAGGGAGACCACGCTCCTAGGTGATTCACGTACGTGTTCGGATTGGAAGATCTCGCGGTACTGTTCACGATCACTGTTCACGGCAGGGTATTGTTCACGATCACTGTTCACGCGGGTACTGTTCACGGACATCGGAAAAGATTTTGCGGATTACCAATCGACGTAAGTCAATCGGATCACGCGTCAAGAGGTATTTAACTCTAACCGTATATATTTGAGTTTAATTAATTAAAAGGTTAAGGTTCAACTTTGAGAAAAAATTTTAAAACCATACGAAATCTATTTTTCGTTTCTTCCGCTGCGTTTTATATCAATTTTTCCTTACAAAAATCACCACTCACAGTAAATCCTCACAAAAAAGAAAACAAAGCTATTGGTCAACAAGTAATTCTACGTTACATTAAGAGAGACCTAGGATCTAAGGGTCCATCTTGTAAGCGCTTTTCATTTGCTGTTTTTCGAAAAGAAAAATGAAAATGAAAACAGTGTTTTTGGTTTCTGTTTTGAAATCCGAAAACGTGTCTGGTAGCATATGATAAAAGCTGGATTCTGAAAATGAAAACGAAAAAAACGCGTCTGGTAGGTTAACTGGAAAATATCAAAATTGTAATTTTCCTATTATTTTTTCTACTGTAATTTTTTTAATTTGAATAAAAAGTGAGTCAATAATATATCAAATATCTTATAATTGAGAAATAAATATTAATTGTTTATTAAAAAAAATTAAAGTCTTTTAATATATATACAGTATATATATACAATATATATATATAGTTATGTTTTTACTAATCAAAATCATGGATATGTGTGATGCACAGAACATAGAAGATGCTCTAATTAAACGTGAAATGATTACACCAGAACTCTTGATCCAGCATGTGTGATCCAACAGAAGAATTTATTTTTGATGTAAATAATACTGATTTTTTGTTGTTTGTCATTGTATGTTTGCAGCATGTGTTTAAAATGGAGCAGGAAGATTACACTAAAGAAGAGATAAACTGGAGCTACATAGAGTTTGTTGATAACCACGATGTCTTGGATCTAATTGAAAAGGTTTTAAGTTTCCTTGTCCAACCATTTATAAGATGAAGAGAAGAAGAATAAGAGGAAGATGAGATGAAGCTGAGATGATGAGATGAAGAAGAAGAGAAGATGAGATGAAGAAGAAGTCGAAGACCGGAAAAGAAAAAAAAATGAGCATAACGGCGGCGGTGAGCGGGTGTTAATCAACGGCGGTGTGAGCGGCGAAGGAAGAAGGAAGATGAAGATGGGAAGAGAGAAGATGAGGAAGAAAGAAGATGATTAACTCACAGTTGAAAAGAAAAAAGAAAAAAAAAATTTGTTAATTTTTTTGAAAAACAAAACCAAAAACGAAAAACAAGTTTTTTTTTGTTTTTCAAATATTTCACTGTTAACACTAGTTTTGTTTTTCATTTTTTGAAAATAAAATGAAAAACGGTTAACGAACGCGAATTCGAAATTGTTTTTGGAAAACAAAAACGAAAACGGATTGAAAAACAGCTGCAGGATGGGCCTAAATCTTCAAGGCCTTCATTTTCTTCGTAGATCATCGTACCTACACACAATAGCAAGAAAGCACTTTCCAAGAACAAGTGCATGTGAGGTGAACAAATAAAAGCAAGCGTTGCACTCAAAACAAATAAAGCAATACAAAGAATGCATGTGCAATGCTCCCCCTAAAAGTTTACTCTCTCTCATGATATCTCCCCTAAAGCATAAACAATGCTCCCCCTATATCTCTCAAGACTTCTCCCCCTTTTTTTCATGAGATAGGCAAAGGAGCTCCCCTTAACGGGTTGCTTTAGCAAAGAGAGCTTTTCGCACAAATACATTGCATAATCATATACACACACTTTATGCAACTTAAATAATTGAGAGAGGTTCAAGGAGTTTTATTTAAAGAAAATGTGTGAAGTTGTTGCTTTGCATGCAAGACATATAGCATCCAAGTTCAAGCAATGGTATTTGGCAAAGCAAACATCAAAAGGGTTTCCATAAGAATTCAAACTAATTAGTACCCTTTTGTCATAAGCAAACAAGATATAGTTTTTCAAAAGAATTTCAATTTAAAGAGCAACTATATCCAACTTTATAAGCGAAACAAGACATGAGCGACTTTTGCACCCTTTTTGATTTTTCGGGTAAGGTACCCGTATGATAGTACCCTTGTTCAACAAATAAAGAGAGAGAGAGAAGACTAATTTGGATGTAAAATCCTTATTGATTTCATGGATACAAGATCCTTATTGATTAGTCTTCTCATTTGCATTCACACACATTCGCATTAAAGCAATCAAAACATATTTCACACATATCATTTAAAGCATGTCATAATCAAGTTCACATGTCATGGAGATAAATTATAGGTCATTCAAATGTACTTTCCCAATCAAATGTCCTAGTCCAAAAATGCATGTTTGAACATAAATGTGACATGGATTTCAAACAAAGTAAGGTTACACACTTATTGAATAAAAATACCATATAAGCATATATGTGCACCCTAGTATCTCAAGCAATTAATAAAAAGGCATAAAGTGTATCAAATTTTTGCACATTTCAAAAATGCAAGTTCACTCTCTTTGCTTGAGCACCCAAAATGGGGTCAATTCCAACCAAGTCAATGGGAGGCATGAGCTCCTATAGACCTACCAAGTCCAACGGACCTAGTTGCATCTATGGGAATCACATGGGCACTAAGGCAAGCATGTTCATTCTTTCTAACCCACCTAGGTTCCACTTTAACATTTTTAGTGGTAATAGACATGTTTCTAGGTTCACTAGGTTTATGCAAACTTGCCCTACTTTTCAATCGTTTTTCTTTCATACTCTCTAATCTACACCTTTAAATGTATTTAAAACAATTTGGTCTTAAGTGACCAATCATACCATAAAAATGACAAGTAGGTATAAAAGAAGAGTTTATACCATTACATTGAGATCTCATCGAGGTCTCGCCATGTTGATGACGTTGTCTTTGATTGTGCTTCGGTTTGCTTCTCCTTGGAGCTTGATCCGATTGGCGGCACCTTTGTGGTTTAACTTGTTGAGGTGGTTGAGCCGGTTGATCTTGCCTTCTTGGTTGAGCATGCCACTTATGGTCACCTCTTTTCTTGATAGTTGACTTGTTAGAGGAGGTGGTTGGCTTCTCAAGGAGTTGTCCTTTCCTCTTGGATTGCCTAGGCTTTGGTTGAGTTGCCAAGGCTTGTGTGGGCTTTCCTTGAGTGGAAGATTGCTTGGATAGTGCTTTGCTCTTGCCTTGAGCTTGAGGTTGCTTGATCTTATCCTTCTTCAAGTCTTGAAGGTACCTCATCTTTTTATCCTTGACAATCTTCAAGGAGGTTGCTTGATCTTATCCTTCTTCAAGTCTTGAAGGTACCTCATCTTTTTATCCTTGACAATCTTCAAGGAGGCACTATTGGAAGACTCACCTATAAAAAGAATTTTCTTGGGGTGTTGAGACAGAGGTGGACAAATAGGAGCAATCTCCTTCACAAATGTAGTCTTGTCTGAAGGTGGTGTGGTCTCATCATTTACAAAACCAAGACATCACTTGTCATTTGGCATCTTGCCAATACTTAACATCTTGTTAAGCTTCTCCGATCCCGAAGTCAATTTAGCAAGAGACATTCTTGCTTTATAAAGTTCCATCTTCAACTTGCCTTCATTTTCTTTTAGACATCTCACTTCATCATCCAAGTGAGTCACATTGGCTTTTAGTTGAAGATTATCCTTTTCCAACCTAAGCATATCATTTTCCTTCTCCTTCAAAGACTTTGGAAGAGAATCAATCAACTCTTGATAATCCACCCCATTATCATAAGAGTTCTCGGAGCATGATTCATCACTATCAAAGCTTCTCCCACATGTGCTTGTTAGAGTCATATCATCAATGCTTGCTTTTCTTAAGCTTGCTCCCATTCGGTTTCCACATCCAAGGTCACCCATCTTGAAATCTCCAAATGACAAACATTTGGTGGTGGCTTGAGTTTCATTGTGGTAGGAAACCGGAAATGCAAAGTAGTTGTTCACACACTCACCCAAGCTTGTGGAAAAACTTTCCACCACATCAACTTCGCTATCACACCAATTAGTGATCTTATCAACTCCTCCCTTCTTGTACTTCAAAATACCACACTTGGAGGCAATGTGGCCAATTTCACCACATTCAAGGCAAGGGTCACATTTCCTTGACATTTTCTTTTCCCCCCTTAAATTTGGAGGTCATACCCGTCTTTTGAGATTTTGTAAATCTCCTAAATCTCTCAATCATGAGAGTCATCTCCTTATCGGAGTCACTTTCCTCCCTCTCAACTTTGGAGGTCAAATCACCTTCATCACTTGAGTTCTTGGAACTTGAACTCTCTTCATCGAAACTTCTACCACTTGTGCTCTCGTGGCAATCATCATTCAAACTAGCTTCTTCATTGTCGACTTTGAGTGATGGGTGTCTTGTGGCTGCCTTTAAGTTGTCATCATGTAAAGCGGGGAATGCTATGTGATTCCTTTCACATCTCTCGGAACCCGAAGAGCTTTCTTTACTCTTACTCCAAGAGTAGGCCTTTGATTTTCCTCTTCTACTCTTGGTCTTCGAGTTTCCGCAATCCATGGAGATGTGTCCATAGCCGCCACAATCATAACATTGAAGCTTTATCTTCAAGGTACCTAAATTCTGATCTTGTTCTTTCACGGTACCTTCATGGGTGATTCTTAGAATCTCCCAAGCTTCTAGAACTTCTCGAGTGGTTTGGATGAGTTTGGCTTGATTCTTATCCATTGCACAAGATAAGGCACGGATGCCCTTTGAGTTCCATTCTGCAGCCTTGAGTTTGTTATTAGTCCACATGGACTTTGGCTTAGGCATAGAAGCCCCATTCTCTATCTTCTTGGTTGGAGGTGAGTATCCCTCTTCCACACACATCCACACATGCTCATCGAGGTCTATCAAAAAGACTTCCATCCTCACTTTCTAAGAGGAGTAGTTGTCCTTGGTGAGCAATTGTGGTTCAAAGATCAATGCACCCTTTAACATCTCAATGCCACTCATAGTGTTTAATAAATGAGATGAATTAAATGAATGCAACAAACAAAATACACACAAAAGCAAGACACACAATTAATAAGAGCAAGGATCACCTAAGTATATCTAGGAACCCGTTTTGATACCAATTGAAAATACTACTCAAGCGTGTGTCTAACAACCTAGAGGGGGGGGGGGGTGAATAGGTTTTAATCAAGTTAATTACCAATTTTCATTGATTAATCAATATTAAAAATTTATCCCATAGACAAACATACAAAATCAAGTGTAATGTGCGGAAATATAAATAACACTTGATTTTTACATGGAAACCCTTCAACAAGGGAAAAACCACGGGCTATCCTTCTAGCCATACAAGATCCTCAAATCAACTATTGTAATGATGTTTACAACCTAGGTCGACCTCTAGTCACACCATTCTTGGTCACTAACCCACCACTACTACCCAACGGGCCTTCATAGTGAATCCTTGATCACTTTGCTTGCCAACCACACCTTGGTTGCAAGACTTCACTTGCTTGTGCACTACACCTTATAGTCACAAGACTTAACTCTCAAAGAAGAGATTAACAACCTAAGTGAATATATGAATATTCAAAATGTAAATAATGCTAGGCAACACTAAATGCTTATCTAGGAATTAAAGATGACACTAAGTACAAATCCTAGATATCAATGTCTATATGAATGCTTATAAAGACCTAACTAGATATAGATATGCAAGTCTAAAATCTAGTCATCAAACAAAGCCATATCAACACATGTTGTCACATAAAATGGCAAGGACAATAAATGCAATTAACAAATGCAATCAATGAGTCCTAATTAGCTAGAGGGCAAACATGTCCTAAATATTAGCTACTACAATACAAACCCCAAACATGTTATAACTTCAATTGATATACAATAACTATGAAGATTTGCTAACCTAAGCAATAAATGACATGTCTTGATTAGCTAGAACAATAAATGAGCAAGGATGTAAGTTCTACTTACCAATTAAAGACATTAATGAAGACCCATGCTTGAATGATCCTCTATATGCAAGATGATGATGGGTTTTTGGGGTTTGGAGAGTCAAGGAACAAAGTTGAACTTTTTTCTCTTTAAGGGTTGTTCTCTCTCTTAAAAATGGGTTCTTGAAGCTGATCGAGCCAAAAATGTTATACATTTTGGCCCTCATATCCTTTCTATTTGTTTTGTTCTTGAGCATTTTTATGTGTATTTATGGCTTGTTTGGTTCGTATTGCAGGCATTAGGTAAAAAGGCATGAAAGGGAGCAAAATGGACCAATTAGTGCACAAATGAAGTGAAGAAAGCAGAAGTGCACGGGTAGCATACCCATGCACTACCCGTGCACCGGAAGGTGGATTTTGAGAAGACAAAATTGCACGGGTACTTGCACGGGTCACACCCGTGCACCCACACCTGCAGTTCACCAGACTAGGGAGCAAGGCCACGGGAGAAGGCAACTGCACGAGTGGTGCACGGCTCAACCACCTGTGCATACACCCGTGCACATTGTGCAAATCTGAAGAGGAATAAAGAATGCACGGGTAACCTACCCATGCTATACCCGTGCTATACGGGAAATCCAACTAGCCACATTAGCTTTTTAGGCCTAGTTTTGAAGGATGTATAAATAGTTTTCAATTCTGATTTTCATGGGGGAGACCCACGACCATACACCATTCCATTGATTCTTTCTCTCTCTAAATCCCAAAAAACCTTTCTCACCAAAAACCCATCATCATCTTCATCAATTGCTACTCACAAGGACATAGAAGGTGGATTGAAGCTTGATGAAAGAAGGTTCTACATGGGTCTTTTCTACTTCCCTCCTTTTTATTCTTGTATTCCATTTGTTATGAGTAGCTAAATCCCATTAAGGAATTGATGTGATTCACTTGTAAATATGGGTATTTGTAATGAACTCAATATCTTCTATTAAAAATCTATCTCATTTTATTCTATTCAATGTTTTATTTGATTTCAAATGCAATTTGTGTTTGATTGTATATGAATCTCTTCATGAGTTGTTTGAGAAGTTATATGTGTAGAGAATCAAGTATACATGATGCTTGTTTCTCTAAGCTCAATTGAATTGGAGGATTGAACAAGGGTACAAGACCAAAGTAATATCCGGACTTATTAATCTTACATAATTCTAATCTTTCATGGGTAATCAAGACTATACATCCTAGGATTGTTTGCATATGATAGATTAAGCATTAACCTATACATGATGGGTTGGTGATTTTTAACAAAGAGATTTGTCCTTTATGAGATAGATGTTCTTTCATTGTATAACCAATTGTGGGTGGCCAATGCTATACACGATGGTTTGGGCATTCACAAGTGGTAAATAATCACTCCTATACATCCTAGGGTGGTTACATTAGTTAAAGACAATCATTGTGAGTTCATTCTTTACCAATTGTTTGTTTGCTAGTTGAATTCATCAATTCCTTAATCTACTATCACATATCCATACCTTTTTAGAATAGTACATTTTAGTGCATTTTAGCTTAGTTTACATTTTAGTTTTATTTCTTCTCCAAATCCATATCAATTTACTTTTCTAGCATTAGTAACTAAAGCATTGATTTACTCATAACTATCGCTCGATCTCTGAGGAACGATACCCATACTTGCCACATACTAGTTTTATACTTGTTTTGAGTGCATCTTGGGATCTTATAAATTTGTTTGAATAGTGCATATCATGACATATTAAATATTGCGCATTCAAAATGGCGCTGCTGCCGGGGATCGGCGTACATAGTAGTGATTAGGTCTTGTTTTATTATAAAATTTTACATTTTTGTTTCTTTCATTTGATTTGGATTTTGAGAGTTATCTTTATTGTACCATTACTATATTGATCTTATTCTAGTTGTGTTAGTTTCGTGTGATTGCGTTGTGTTGTGCATCTATTTGCAGGATACATGGATTACTATCCAGGACAAAGTTTTGGACCACTTAAAGACCAGAGTTATCAAGATTGGGATCTTTACCAAGGGTATCAACCAAAATGTTTTGAGAGTGAATCCCTAACTCTAGAAGAAAAAATACGGGATTTTATGAGAAATAGTTTTCAGATTAAGAAGGATATAATGTCGTCACAGCAGAGGACTTTACAAGCTTTGCAGGCATTACAACCCACATATGAAAAGTGTTCCGACATAAGTGAGTTTGATGATGGACTATTGGATGATGAGCTTAGAAGCTTCATGCAGTCAACTACACAAAGGACATAGGATTTCATAGCTTCACAACAAGCAATTAGAGGGATACTGGAGGATTACATGCAAGCGAATGATAGAAGAGCAAGAAAAATTGATGATGCCATACATAGACTCGGATGACAGATTGAACAACTAGCTGATATGTTACCGGAAAAAAAGAAAGGAAGATTTCCAAGCCAACCAGAGCAAGCAAAGGCAGTCCTTAGAAGTGGACGGGTATTGGGGAATGGAAACAAAGAGAGCACTGAAGAAGAAAAAGAAAAGACACAAGTAGAAGACACAGTTGAGAAAGAGATAGAAGATAAAAGTAAGGATGGAGATATGCCACTAGAACAGAGGAAACAACTTCACAAACCATCCAAACCTTATACTTCATCTATACCTTTTTCCGAGAGGTTGAAGAATTCCAAGATGGAAAAATCTTTCCAAGACATTTTTGACATCCTATCCAAAGTGAGTATCAATCTACCTCTTTTAGATGCGAACCAAAAGATGCCAGCTTATGGGAAATTCTCCAAGGAACTGAGTAAGGATAAAGAAAGATTTCGACTAAGGCAACAAGAAAGGTTAAACATGAATGTGAGTGCGGTAATTAAGAAGACTTTACCTAAGAAAATGAAAGACCCTGGTAGCTTCATCATTGACATTACCATCGAAGAGGTGAACCAAGAGAAAGCTATGTTGGATTCGGGTGCAAGCATTAACCTGATGTCGTTCTCAGTATACAAGAAGTTAGGATTAAATGACCTCAGATCTACCACCATGTCTTTAATTCTAGCAGATTCATCATCAAGAAACCCCAAGGGAATTGTGGAGGACGTGTTGATTCAAGTCAAGGAGTTAATCATTCTCACAGATTTTGTTGTCATTGACATAGATGAGGGCCGGGACGAAAAAGATGTGAAACTACTTTTGGGACGGCCGTTTATGGCAATAGCTAGAGTAGTGATCGATATGCACAAAGGGAAACTTAATATGAAGGTATTAGATGAGAAGGTGGAGTTTAACATTTTTGAGACTATTTCTTATCCGGTGGGGTCTCATAACTGCTATAGGTTGGATGCATTGGAGGAAGAAGTTGAAGGGGTAGTGGAAGAAGAGTTTAGTAGGACAGAAATTAATAAGGAAATGAGCCTTGAAGACATGGTGGAGAGTCCAGAACAAGGAGGTGAATATTTGGGGGATATTTTAAGGGAGTCAGAGGGAGAAGAGTGTGAACAACATGAAAGACCTTCCCAACCTCTCAAGTTAAAGCCACTTCCATCAGACTTAAAGTCCGTGTTTTTGGATAAAGACAAGAAGAACCCAGTGATTATTGCTGCAAATTTGGAAAACAGTCAGGAAAGGAAGCTGCTTGAAGTATTGAAGAAGCATAAAAATGCTATTGGATGGACAATTGAAGACATAAGAGGAATTAGTCCTCCTATCTGCATGCACAGAATCTCATTAGAGGAAGGCTCTAAACCATCTAGAGAGCCACAGAGAAGATTAAATCCTATAATGCAAGAGGTAGTGAAAAAGGAAATCCTCAAGTTACTAGATGTAGGAATCATTTACTCTATCTCTGATAGTAAATGGGTGAGTCCAATTCATGTGGTGCCTAAGAAGTCAGGAGTCACGGTAGTTAAGAATGAAAGGGATGAGTTGGTGGCTCGGAGACTTTAAACAGGGTGGCGTGTGTGCATAGACTATAGGAAATTGAATGCCATGACCAAAAAAGACCATTTTCCATTGCCCTTCATAGATCAAGTTTTGAAACGATTGTCAGAACACAGTTTCTATTATTTCCTGGATGGCTATTCAGGTTACAATTAGATAGTGATAGCCCCAGAAGACCAAGAGAAGACAACATTCACATGCCCATTTGGGACATACGTTTATAGAAGAATGCCATTTGGGCTTTGTAATGCTTCGGGAACCTTCCAAAGATGCATGACATCTATTTTCTCAGATATTATTGGGGAGATCATAGAAGTGTTTATGGATGATTTCTCAGTATATGGAGATTCATTTAGTTTGTGTCTTCAGAATCTGGCTAAAGTACTTGAGAGATGTTCGGAGAACAATTTAGTTCTCAACTGGGAAAAGTGCCATTTCATGGTGCAACAGGGAATAGTTTTGGGGCATGTCATTTCTTGCAGGGGCATAGAAGTGGATAAAGCCAAAGTGGAAGTTATCAAGAGCCTACCACCACCTCGGGGAGTTAAAGATATAAGATCTTTTCTAGGACATGCTGGGTTTTACAGAAGGTTCATTAAGGATTTCTCAAAAAATTCTAGACCATTGTGTGTGCTCCTTTAGAAAGACACAGAATTTGAGCTGAATCAGGAGTGCTTGGTAGCATTTGAAACATTGAAGGAAGCATTGACCATAGCACCCATGATAGCACCACCTAACTGGGAGATACCTTTTGAATTGATGTGTGATGCCTCAGATTATGCTATAGGTGCTGTATTGGGACAAAGAGTTGACAAGGTCCCTCATGTGGTATACTATGCATCACGAACTTTGAATGATGCTCAGTTGAATTACTCTACAACAGAGAAGGAATTGCCTGCAGTAGTGTTTGCGCTTGAAAAATTCTAACAATATTTGGTGGGCACCAATGTGGTAGTATATTCGGATCACTCAGCTCTTAGATATTTATTGCAGAAAAAGGATGCTAAGCCTAGGTTGATTAGATGGGTCTTATTACTTCAGGAGTTTGACTTAGAAATCAGAGATAAGAAAGGGTGTGAGAATGTGGTAGCAGATCATCTTAGTAGATTGGTTCATGAGTGTCCATCCAGAAAGGAGGAGGTTCCATTAAGAGAAAATTTCCCAGATGAGTAGTTGTGGGTAGTACACAACGAGGAACCGTGGTATGCCGATCTGGCTAATTATCTGAACCATGATATTCTGCCTGCAGAGTTAGACTCATAGAGAAGGAAACGATTTATAGCAAAAGCTAGACAGTTTTTCTGGGATGAACCATATTTGTTTAAACATGGGCCTGGTCAGGTTATTCGAAGGTATGTACTAGAATCAGAACAGGGATATATTCTTAGATTTTGCCATGATTTTCAGTGTGGAGGCCATTTTGGGGCAAGAAAAACTACATTTAAACTACTTCAGTCAGGATTCTACTGGGAATCCTTGTTTAGGGATGCTCTTAAATTCTGTGCAGCATGTGATAAGTGACACCACACCGGGAATATTGGAAAAAAGAATGAGATGCCTCAATTTGGAATCATAGTAATGGAAGTTTTTGACACATGTGGAATTGATTTCATGGGACCCTTTTCACCAGCAAAAAAGGGAAGAGCTATATCCTTGTGGGAGTGGATTATGTGTCAAA
The DNA here is from genome assembly GCA_033220585.1 of Dipteronia sinensis. NCBI lineage: Eukaryota > Viridiplantae > Streptophyta > Magnoliopsida > Sapindales > Sapindaceae > Dipteronia > Dipteronia sinensis. The sequence goes on along the minus strand of CM065643.1, from coordinate 26,683,983 downwards.
ATGGGTTGAAGCAGTTGCTACAGGGACAAATGATAGTAAGGTGGTGGTGAAATTTGTGAAAGAAAACATTCTAGTCAGATTTGGAACTCCGAAAGTGATAATCAGTGATGGAGGGAGTCATTTTTGCAACAAGATTTTTGCAAACTTGATGAAGAAATATGGAGTCTGTCATAAGGTAGCCACCCCTTATCATCCACACACATCCGGGCAAGTAGAAGTGAGCAATAGGCACATCAAGCAGATTCTGGAGAAAACAGTGAAGTCTACACGTAAAGACTGGGCAGCAAGGTTGAATGATGCTCTATGGGCATATAGGACATCATACAAAACTCCGATTGGGATGAGCCCTTATAGGTTGGTGTTTGGAAAAGCATGTCATCTCTCTGTGGAGTTGGAATACCGTGCTTGGTGGGCTATCAAGAAGCTAAATTGGGAATATGACAAGGCAGAAGAAGAGAGAAGCCTCCAGTTGAATGAATTGGAAGAATTTAGACTACAAGCTTATAAGAACACAAGGATTTACAAGGAAAAGACCAAGCTAATCCATGACAGAAATTTGATAAGGAAAGAATTCCACCCAGGAATACTTGTACTACTTTATCTCTCTCGGCTAAGGATTTTTCCAGGAAAATTGCAATCACGATGGTCTGGACCATATCGGGTGGTGGATGTTCTACAAAATGGAGCATGGAGATCCAAAGTCTAAGAAATGAGGGAAAATTTAAGGTGAACGGACAAAGATTGAAACCATACAGAGGCGTGGAAGAAAATCTTGAGGGAGCTAGATCATTGGCTATAAATGATGATTAATGCAACCAGCAATGTCTTGCCAAGACGATAACTAAGACGCTCATGAGAGGCAACCCATTTAATCCTTAACTTTCATTTCAGTATGATTTTATTGTTTTGCTATATTTTAGGATGTTTAGTTTGGATGATGATGGATAATATTTTGTTTTTGGGATATTTTGTGATGATTTGAAATGTTAACCTTTGTGGTCAGAAATGGTGCTTAATGCTAGGTTCTTTATCTCTTGGATTCAACACACCGGCCACTTGTAAGTCTTGAAGGGACGAGCAAGCCAAGAGTGCTCATAAAAAGGGCGAGAACCTACTCATTTTGAGGCTACTACTAGCTTCCACATTGGTTTATTCTTTTCAACTTGAACCCTTGCATTTTATTTTTCTATCGTTCTTTTTGAGCATATGTGGATATTTGAATGAATGCGAGTATTCTTTGGTAAATATCAATTTTGGGTTGCATGCGTGGAATTAATTGTGAATGAGAGAAGATGTCTAGGATTGTTGATACAATTTTGAAGTCCTTACATGAGCTTATAGATTTATTCTTTCTCGGTTAGATGAGCCGAAGGCTCTTGTGGATATACATGTTTTCATTTTATATAGCCCAAAATGGTTTGGGGGTTTTGATTGCATACATATACCTGTACAGGAATGAGCATATGATAGAAATTGGTTTTAGAGGTTAATTCCCACTTTCCATAAATTTGGTACTAGATGCTTGATGTGAGTGAATGTTAAAGTTTAATTGCCATATTTACATAAGACGCCTAAATTTATTATGAGCCATTTTTGAGTCTTTTGTGTTGTTGGGCATTGATTGTGCATGATTAGTGCCTAGGTGTTTGTGTTTTGAGTCAAGTTAGGTGTGCGTCGCTAGGCCAGGCTCTCTTGTCTTCAACATTAAGAACAATGTTGGGTTTTGGTTTGGGGGTGTAAACGCCTTGTTGTGAGTCGTCTTTTAGTGTCTTGAGTCATTTTTCGTGTCTATTTTTTTCAAATTTGCTGCCTAGCCAAAAATTTTGAGCTTTAATTAGTTTGGTGAGATAATCCTGAGCAAAGTGTTTATGGCGAATTTGTGTATGCTTTGTGTGCTTGTTCATAGCTTTTAGTCACTTTAGTGGTCTCACTTTCATTACATGGGTTAGTCCCATCTTTTGGTGTCTAAGTTGAGGGGACTCAGTGCTCAAGCACCTTGTTCTAATAGTGGAGACAACCCTTGTGAGTTTCACAAACACAAGCCAAAAGTGTTAACGGGAATTTTACTCGAGATGAGAAATCTCTGTTAACGCCCTAGAGACCACTACCACGTAGGTGGTGGCTGAAATTATTTATATATGTGACAATGGTTTATCTAGTGATAAATAAACAAGAACATTTTTATTTAACATGCATGGTACACGAGTACAAAGATTTTTCTCTCGTTTCTCTCAACTTTCTTTGGTAAATGGTCGATTGCTAGTCGTATGCCTGTCAAATAGTAGTCTCCTTTTTCGTTTCTTTTCTTTTCTATTTATACATGGTTTATAGGTCAACAGACTGATTCTCCCTTGATTGTCTCAGTGATTGTCTCAGTCTCTTCCTTATCGGGCGGGATTTCTTGCGTTAAATCATTTGACTTTTAGATTGACGTCCGAATTGAGAGTATCGTGGTAGAGATCGGCTTGTTTCCTTTTGGATTTCATTACTTATGTAGATAACGCTTCCAGGTACGATTTAATTCATTCCTTGTATCCTTCCAGTACGATCCTTATAGGAGTCGTGGGACATGACGAATATGGTATGATACATCAACCAGGGAGGTTGTTTAGTATTTCGACCTTGATGTCTGAGAAGTTTCATCCAGCTTGGAGCCAGATCTGGCTTCTCTTGACTTTTCCGAAGCTAGACGTGGCCTTGACTGACCTTTTTGAAGCTGGGTGTGGCTTCGACTCACCTCGTGGCCTTCTAGGGACATTCTTTTGTGTCAATCGAGGTACAGACGGGTTTCTTGAGCATTTGCAAGATGACTTTGACTTCGGGGAGCTTCTAGTTTTGATGATGCGGGCTAAGCCTGATCATTCCGGGTTCTATCTTGAATGTTTTCAGAGCTCGCCCTTGTTCTTGGGGTGGTATCGCAGTTCGGCTCTGGATAGAGAGGTCTCCTGGTGGAAGTTCTCGGGTCCGGGCTTTATCCCAGATGTTTCTGGAGCCCGCCCTTGTGCCTGGGGCGGCATCGTAGCTTGGCTCTGGATATAGAGGTCTTTAGGTGAAACTTTCAGGTATGGAACCAAGTCTAGTAAGTGGAAAATTTCCCTTTGGTCCTTAGCCAATTTTGGCTATTAACAGAAGTCCCCTCTGACTTGAACACCAGACGTCGAGCTCGGGGTTGAGGTCAGATTCTCACTTTATTTGGGAAATCTTCCTCTTTTACCGTTACTGAAATTTTTGGAAATTTCTTCATTTGAGTGACGTGTTGTGAACCGACTATTTTGTCTTCGAATTAATCTTATCACGTTACGGCAGTCCACGAGATTTTTTACCGTTACCAGGATCTTGGGGAGATCTTCCTCTTAACTGCGTAAATGATGTGGCATGAGATGATTAGCTCGCTTTAGAGTTTAACCCGGTTACGTTACCGAGTCAATTTTTACCGTTACCAAACGAGTATCCTGGTAACTTGAGCTGTGGCCTTCCTGCCTATATATATGCCTGTTTTCCTCCTCGTCTTCCTCACATCTTCTCGAGCGAAAAGAACCTTTTGTTGAGAAATATTTCCACAGTTTTTTCCCCAAGCTTGCTTCTTTCTTCATTCTTCGTCTTCTATTCTTTCTTCATTCTTCGTCTTCTATAATGTCGAAACACAGTCGTGATTCAAATGATTCCATATTCGACGGAGAGGAGGTCGTCAGTCTTAGTCTGGGGAAGCGGGCTAGGAGGAGTTCTGACGGTGATGATTCCCCGCCCACATCACAACGTCGGCGATCCAGTAGGAACGTATCTATCGGGACTGGGTTCTCCAATCATCCCGACCACCCTTTAGATATTATTGATGATGATTCCGACAAAGAAACGACCGGCGGTGCTGCGGGGGAGCGTCGGGTCTCGGCTCCTGGTCCTTTTGGGGAGAGGCTCCCTCCCTACGATTTCCGGGTCATCCCTGATTCCACCGTTGACCCGGTGTCGATCGACCGCTTGAGGTCAAAGTTTGGCATCCCTGATAGTGTATCCATCTCGGTGCCTCCCAAGAACTTCGAGTTTTTCAACCCCCCTAAAGGTGTGCTTCCGATCCATATGGCCACTCTTGAGAACGGGGTCAGGCTTCCCCTCCATCCGAATCTTCGGCGGGCTCTAAACGCCATCCAACTCGCTCCCCTTCAGTTAACGCCGGGCTTCTGGAGGCATTTGATTGGCTTCCTTGTGTTATGGAGGGAGCAATGCCAGATGAGTAAAGTGACAAGGGAGCCAGGTGCGGAGGAGCTGGCGTATCTTTTTCAGATTGGGAGCTTGTCTGGGGCTCCTTGGGGTCAGTTCTACGCCAAGGCCAAGAACAAGCTCAATTTCATCATTCCTGGTGCTTCGAAGAAGGATCCCGCATGGAAAGAAGAATGGATCCTGGCGTGGGATGACTGGAGGAGCTCGATTTTCATCGGAGGGCATGAATTCGAGGTTCCTACGGCTTTCAGTGAAAAGCCCCCCTGGGACCGAGACTCTGTGCCTGCTGAGTCCGAAGCCGTCTTAAAGGCTATTCTAGCCCGGAATTACCTGAATCCGATGTTCCCTACCGCTGAAGCTTTTGACCCTCACAGGGTGAACAAATATCTACTGATTTCAGACGCTATTCCTCGTAAGTATCCTTGTGTCGCTTCTTCTTATTACTTAGCTTGATTCTAACATTTTTTTTTCTGTTTATTCACAGTCTTTGTCGTGGAGCCAGCCACCCGACACATCTCGCGCTCTCCTCAAGGTGGAGCTTCTCTTCCCTCTTCTGGGGTCGAGCCTGCCCTGGCTTCTTCTGTCTCTCCGGCTGGGTCTAAGATGGCCACTCAGGCCTCACGGGCTTTCTAGGCTTTGGGTAAAGCTCCCCAGGTAGTTGGCCCAACTGTTTCTGCCCCCTCAGCCATGGCTGCTAAAATCGCTACGCTTTCGACTCAAACATCTGATTTAGCTGCGCTTCCAACAACCAAAGCCTCGGAGGTTTCTGGGAAAGATGTCGTTCCTGGGAAAGGTGTTGCGAAGGCTTTTTCCGACCGTTCCCGGCCTCAGTCGAGCTCGATAGGGCAGGATGAGGTCTTGGAGCAGTTCATAGCATCCTGTCCGGGTGGTGGGATCTCTAAGATGGCTTCTATGCCAATGGATGTCCTTATAACCAAGGGGTCTGCTATCTTGGCTGAGGTAATTGTATGTCCTTCGCGCCCCTTTTTTTTTGTTAACTCGTTCAGTTTCTAACTCAGGTTTTATATTTGTAGGCCTTTAAGGTCAATGTCGTGATGGGCCAGCAGGTAGCCCTTCTCCATGATCGAGCTGTAAAAGCCGAATCCGAAGCCGAGAAGGCCGGGGAACTGCTCAAGCAAGCTCGGTCTCTAGTGGAAGAGGTGACTTCCAGCCAGGGCAAAATTGAGCTCGAGATGGCCGAGCTTCGCTGCGATCATGAGAGGATGAAGCAATCTTTCGATCAGGAGCGTCTTCAATCTCTCCGGCGGGCTAGGTAGCGAGACTCCTGGAGATCTGAGGCTAGGAAGCTGGACCTTGAGAACCGGTCTCTGATTACCCAGGTGGCCAAGCTGCAAGCTGATGCGGAGACCTCCTTCAGGGATGGGTATTTTTATGCTTCCTTTCAGGCCGCGGAAGCTCTTCCTCCTTTTGATTTGTCGTCTATTGCGGCCTGGGACAGACTGGATATAATGCTCAAAGCTGCTGAGTTATCTCGTCCTGAAGGTGACAAGGTGGTCCCTTCTAGCCCGTCAGGAATTTGGATGCAGCCCACTCAGTCAGATCCCTCATTCCATCTTTTTTCCTTTATCCCCTCAGGTCCCGGGGAATCGTCCAGCAAAGTGATGTCCTCTCGATCCTAGGAGGACCAATCCGGAGCTGGTGAAGAGGTTAGGAGCCTATCTGATGATCCAGCTTTAACAGAGATGGAGGTCGATAGGAGCCAGATGGGGCCCTTGGCAGCTCTTCTCGACGCGGCTATTCCTCCTGAAGTTATGGATGTGATCAATGAAGTTTTGGAGGAAGAGCCAGCTGATCATCCGATAGAGCCTCTAAACGGAGGAGCGGTCGGCGAGGATAACCCAGATGGACAGCTACCTGTTGAGAGGGTTGATGCTAAGGATCGGCAGGGAGGAGGGGGGCCAGCAGGGGGGAGCCATGATAGCCCCACTGCTTGAAGCGGACGACTTGTTTTTTATTGCCCAGAAAAGGGGGTGGGCACCCTGCTTTGCCATTGTCAGTTTTTCTTATTTTTCCTTCTTCTTTTTGTAGCCCAAATTCGGGGGTTGGACTCCCCATTTGGATGTAGCCTTATCGGGGGATATGCTCCCTTTGTCCTTAATGATAAATTGACTCGCCTCTTTGAGAACTTTATTATGCTTCTGGTTTTGAATGGTATCTAGAGTAGCATCGGTAGCATCAATTAAGATTCATGTAGGCAATTATGATGATTTTGATCCTGCACACGAAAGCAAACATTATATACATGGGGTGATAACCCAACCAAGACATTAGGAATGCTACTTAGCTATTTCCTAGTCTTTGAGATCCCGCGGACAACTATGCCTTTACACTCAGATCCTTCTTGGGGGTAGTAGCCCGACCAAGGCATCAGGAGTGCTATTGAGCTATTTCCTAGTCTCGAGATCTGGAAGGCAACTATGCTTTTACAGTCAGATCCTTCTTGGGGGTGGTAGCCCGACCAAGGCATCAAGAGGGCTATCGAGCTATTTACTGGTCTCGAGATCTGGAAGGTAACTATGCTCTTACACTCAGATCCTTCTTGGGGGTGGTAGCCCGACCAAGGCATTAGGAGGGCTATCGAGCTATTTCCTGGTCTTGAGATCTGAAAGGCAACTATGCTCTTACACTCAGATCCTTCTTGGGGGTGGTAGCCCGACCAAGGCATCAGGAGGGCTATCAAGCTATTTCCTGGTCTCGAGATCTGGAAGGCAACTATGCTCTTACACTCAGATCCTTCTCGGGGATGGTAGCCCGACCAAGGCATCAGGAGGGCTATCGAGCTATTTCCTGGCCTCGAGATCTGGAAGGTAACTATACTCTTACACTCAGATCCTTCTTGGGGGTGGTAGCCCGACCAAGGCATTAGGAGGGCTATCGAGCTATTTCCTGGTCTTGAGATATTGAAGGCAACTATGCTCTTACACTTAGATCCTTCTTGGGGGTGGTAGCCGGACCAAGGCATCAGGAGGGCTATCGAGCTATTTCCTGGTCTTGAGATCTGGAAGGCAACTATGCTCTTACACTCAGATCCTTCTTGGGGGTGGTAGCCCAACCAAGGCATCAGGAGGGCTATCGAGCTATTTCCTGGTCTCGAGATCTGGAAGGCAACTATGCTCTTACAGTCAGATCCTTCTTAGGGGTGGTAGCCCGACCAAGGCATCAGGAGGGCTATCGAGCTATTTCCTGGTCTTGAGAGGTTTATGTCGAATTCCCATTCAAGTGTATAGTCACTAACGTTGAACATAGTTGGAGACAAAGATGGAAGAGAAAAGGAAAATGGCTTTATTGATGATTGAGATGTAGTACATCTTTATTAGGACCTGTAATGAAAACTAAGTGGGGGTAGTCTGCTTGAGAACTCCTTTCAAGGGTAGAATTTCTTCAAATGGTCTGCATTCCAAGTGTGATTGATGGGTCGTCCGTCCATGTCTTCGAGTTTGTAAGCTCCATTGCGAACAATTAGCTTTATCAAATATGGCCCTTCCCAATTTGGACTTAAGACTCCATCCGACCTTTTCCGAGTATTCAGTGTTACTTTCCTAAGTACCAGATCCCCTTCCTTGAATTTTCGGGCTTTAACCTTTTGGTTGAAGTATCTACCGATCCTGCTCTGGTAGATCGCCACTTTCTCTGCTACCCGGTCTTGCTTTTCTTCTAAGAGGTCTAGACTAGCCCGGAGCTTGACTTCGTTACTTTCGGGTTCAAAGTACTGTACCCTGAACGAGGTCAGTTTATGCTCGATGGGGAGGACTGCTTCAACCCCGAAGGCCATGGAGTAAGGCGTTTCTTCAGTAGCTAGTTGTTTTGGTAGTCCGGTATGCCCAAAGGACTTCTGGTAGCTTTTCGGCCCATTTACCTTTCCTCTGCTGAAGCTTCTTCTTCAGAAGTTTCTTGATTGTCTTGTTGGTGGATTCCACCAGCCCGTTAGTTTGGGGATGGGCCACTGAAGCGAACCTGAGGTCGATCCCCAACCCTGGCAGAAGTCTTTGAATCGGGCGTTGTCGAATTGCTTCCCTAGGTCGGCTACAATGATGAGAGGGGTCCCGAACCTGCATACCACATTAGTCTTGATGAACTTTGTTGTATTCTTTTCTGATATTCGAGCTAGAGGCCCTGCCTCGACCCATCTTGTGAAGTAGTCAATAGCCACGATAGCATGTTTCATCTGTCCTGGAGCGGTAGGAAGTGGCCCAATTAGGTTGATTCCCCACATGGCAAAGGGGTAAGGTGAGCTGAGGGACGACAGTCGCTCGGGTGGCTGGTGGCTCATGTTTGAGGTTCTTTGACAAGGTTCGCATGATTGCACAAAACTCTTTGCATCTTGATGGATGGTCGGCCAATAGTACCCCATACGAAGTACCTGATAGGCTAGAGCTTCCCCACCTATGTGGTTCCCACAATCCCCAGAATGGACCTCTCTCAATGCCCACTTAGCATCATCGGGATGCAAGCACCTAAGTAAGGGGAGGGATCTGCCCCTCATATAGAGGGATCTGCCCCTCATGTAGAGGTATCCGTCCACCATACATTATCGAACTGAGAGTCTCTTAACTCTTCGGGCTTGGTTGGGCCTCTTCAGGAAGCTCTCCTTCAAGGAGATAGGTGACAATTGGGTCCATCAATCAAGGTAGGCGATCCAGGGAACAAATTTCTCCATTTGGGGCTATGCTTGACTGGGTAATTACTTGGAGGGGAATTCCCCTTGGTAGGGATTGGCCTCCGTTCGCCGCTATCTTAGCCAGAACATTTGCGCGATGGTTTTGGTGTCGAGGCACCTGATCAATCTTAAGTCCCTTAAATTTGCTTTTCAGTAACCGAGCTAGATTTAAGTAGGCCACCATATTATCTCCTTTTGCCTGGTAGACCCTAGTCACCTGGTTTACAACAAGCAATGAATCGCTCTTGACCTGCAGGTAGTCGGCCTTTAGCTCGATGGCTACCTTCATCCCGGCTATGAGGGCTTCATATTCCGCTTCGTTGTTAGTAGCTTTAAACTCGAATCTGAAACAGTGACAGAATTCAGTTTCCTCCGGATCAATCAAAACTATGCCAGCTCCTCCCCTAGCTCGTTTGGATGCTCCGTCTGAAAAGAGGATCCATGGCTTGCAGCCCTCCGGCCAATTTTCGACCTCGGATATCTTCTCAGGGTCCTCGTTTGATACTGGGGATCAACTGGATCTGGGATCGCTAAGAATTCTGCCACGAAGTCGGCTATAGCCTGTGCCTTAATCGTAGTCCGGGGCTTATACTTTAAGTCGAACTGAATGAGCTCTAGTGCCCATAAAACTAACCTTCCTGACACATCTGGTCTTTGCAAGAATTGACGGAGGGGTTGGTCTGTTACCACTGTTATTGTGTGAGCTTAAAAATAGGGACGGAGTTTCCTCGCTGAGATCACCAGAGCATAAGCGAGCTTCTCCAACAGAGCGTAGTTCCTTTCTGATTTGGTCAAGGCATGACTCACATAGTATATGGGTCTTTGAAAACCGTCGCTACAATCCTTGGCCAAAGCCCCGCTTACTGCAGTTTCTGATATAGCCAGGTAAATTTGCAGCTCATCTCCGAGAACCTGCTTGACTAACAAAGGGGGGCTTGTTAGGTATTCCTTCAAAGCTTGAAATGCATGCTCGCTCCTGCCTCCATTTCATATTCTTCCCTTGTTTGATGGCCTTGAAGAAAGGAAGGCATTTATCGGTGGAGCGAGAGATAAACCTGTTGAGTGCTGCCACCCGTCCAGTCAGGATCTGTACTTGCTTGAGCGAGGTCGGGGATTCCAAGTCCAGGATAGCTTTGATTTTTTCTGGGTTGGCTTCGATACCTCTCTCATGAACCATGAAGCCCAGGAACTTTCCTGCCGTTACCCCAAAAGCACATTTGGAAGGGTTCAAACGCATCTGGTTTTCCCTCAGTATGAGGAAGGTTTTGCGAAGGTCTTCCTGATGTCTCTTTATGGTTGGGGATTTCGTGATCATGTCGTCGATATATACTTCCATCGTCCTCCCTATCTCGGGCTTGAACAATTTGTTAACCAGCCGCTGGTATGTGGCCCCTGCATTCTTCAAACCAAACGGCATCACCTTGTAGCAGTATAAGCCCTGCCCAGTAATGAAACTGGTCTTATCTTGGTCAGCCGGGTGCATTTTAATTTGGTTGTATCCTGAGAACGTGTCCATAAAACTCAAAAGTTTATTTCCGGATGTGGAGTCAACCAGCTGGTCGATCTTTGGCAAAGGAAAACTGTCTTTCGAACAAGCCCGGTTGAGGTCGGTGTAGTCGACACACATACGCCAATTTCCATTCGCCTTCATGACCATGACTACGTTGGCGATCCATTCGGGGTAACGTACCTCTCTGACGAACCCCGCTTTGATCAATTTATCAACCTCTTCCTGTACCGCCGCGTTCCTATCAGTGTTGAAATGACGCTTCTTCTGCTTGACGGGCTTGACCGTTGGATCTACTGCTAGCCGGTGGGTGGCCAACGATATCGGGATTCCAGGCATTTGATTATGGTTCCAAGCGAAGATGTCGCTGAATTCCCTGAGAAGATCAATCAGTCCTCTTTTTACTTCTGGATCAAGGGCGGCTCCGACCTTGACGGTCTTGGAGGGATCGTCAGTCCTGACGGATATCTCTTCTAGTTTATCCACGGGCTGCCCGCTGGCCCATTCCTTACCTCTTTCATCCTCGTAGGGCATGATAGGTTCATCCTCCGGATGCCCAATATGTTTTGCGGGCTCTTTCTCCTCCTGGATTATCTCGGATGTGTCCATGTCTTCTTGGATTACTGTCACCTGTACATACTGCTTTGCTAGGGCTGTAGGATTGGCAGATACTGCGTAGCATTTCCTGGCTGCCTACTGGTCTCCGCGTACCTCTCCTACCTTGGTTCCAACCGAGAATTTCAAAACGTTGTGGTATATGGACAAGACTCCCTTGAGAGAGGACAGGAAAGGTCTCCCTAAGATGGCGTTGTAGACCGATGGGATGTCCACCACAACAAAGTCGGTCATTACGTTCTGTTGGAGCGGGGTGACCCCGATGATTACTGGGAGGATCATTGACCCCACTGGTATGATCGAGTCCCAGTGAAACCGTAAAGTGGAGTGGTACAGCTGTTGTAGCAATGTTGCTTCAGGTTCAGTTTTTCCAGGGTATCTTTGAAGAGGATATCGACACTGCTTCCTGTATCCACGAGCACGCGAAGGACCAGACAGTTGGCGATCTGTATCGTGATGACCATAGGATCATCATGAGGTTGCACAGTGTTGAAGACATCTGCTTCGGTGAACACGATCTGAGCTGACTGGGCGGGCTCTGTCGGGCTCTGGCAGACTTTGAAGATCCCCCGGCTCTCTCCAAGGCGGGGAACCTTTCTTGAGTGGTTTTTCTGGGAGTTATTGGAAACGCCGGCCAAGGTAGGACCCCAGCTGATAGTGTGTATCACCTGGATCTGTTGCATTAAGTCAGCCTGCTCCCCTTTCCTCTTTTATGCGTACTCGTAGATTTCAGCTTGTACTTCCCTTCCAGTTCTGATATTATCTCTGACCTGTTGTAAAAATTCAATCAGGCATCCTCCCCTTATCTGGGCCTCAATCTGGTTGCGCAAGTTATAGCACTCCGAAATGTTGTGGCCCACGTCTTCATGAAAGTCGCAGTACTTGTACCGGTTTCTCCTGTCGGCTGGGGCCTTCATGGGAGCGGGCTTTTGGAGCAACCCTTTATCCCGTATGGCAAGGTAGACCGTTTCCCTGGATGCATTCAGTGGGGTATAGTAGTCAAACCCTTTTTCCCCTTGTATTACTGGAGCCACGGTCCTGGGAGGCGGCGAAGCCCGGGGAGGGGTTCGTTTTGCTGGATATCTTTCTTGCCTATGCGGAGGAGCAGGGGGGAGATAGGTCTACCTGTTGGGAGGGTTATTCTGAGCTCTCTGCACCGGCTCAAATTTGGGGGCTTCTTTCTTCAAACGTTTTGCCGTTCTCATGTCGTCATGCTCTATCTTGACCTTGAGTTGTTCGTCGATCTGGACCTGCTCAAGAGCCCGATCATAGGCCTCCTGGTAAGTCTCGGGAGGTCTTTTGGCGAAAGAACGGAAAAGCTTTCCTGCCCAGAGGTTTCGCCTGAAGTTGGCGAGGGTTTCTTTTTCGGTGAAAACTCCCATTTGTATGACCTCCTTGTGAAACCGCTCCACGTATGATCGAAGAGTTTCACTCCATTCCTGGATCACATATTAGAGGTGTATGGGATCTTTCGGGCGAGGTTTAACTCCCTGGAATTGTGAGCAAAAATCGGTTGACAATTTTGTGAAAGAATCCACGCTACCAACGGGCAGTTTCCTGAACCAGGTTTTCGCATAGTCGGTCAAGGTTGTTGGAAACATCCTGCACATGGCTGCTCTGGTAGTGTTCTGGACCTCCATCTATTGAATGAAGCTCTCTAAATGGCTTAGAGGATCTTCCGTTCCAGAGAACTTATTTGCTGGCATTTTGAATTTTGGAGGGAGCTCTACTTCCCGGATCCTCCTAGTGAAGGGAGCGTTCATCTCGCTCAGGGGATTCTTTTTGTCTTCCTTACTCTTTCCCTTCCTTATCTGCTGGACCTCCTTTTGTAGCTTTGCCAGCTTATCCCTCAGTCGCTTATTTCCAGGTCTCTTCGAGTTAGCCTCAGATTCCTCACTGTCGAACCTTTCTGATGAACTAGCAATTTCTATCCGGTCCTCCTCCTGGACATGATCCATTCGGGGAGTTTGTCGGCTTTCCTCCTCTACGGCCCGGGTAGTTCTCCTAGATGTAGTTGGATGAGATAGCCCTCGCGGCTTCCGGGTAAAAACATCCGCGGCAGACTTGACTAGCCGGGGTTGATATTGTGAAAGTCTTTTAGGAACTGGGGGCATAGGTCCCAGCCTATCCTGGATCGAACGTTGGGGCCCTGATCTATCTCGAGCCGGCTCAGGTGGAGGAGGACCTAGGCGATCGAAAGCAGGTGGTCTAGCTCCGAGCCTACTCGGCTCTCCTTGATCATTCAGGTTGGTAGACTGGATTGTGATGCCTTCAGCGAGGAGGCGGACGCGGATGGATTCTACGAAGGCCGCCACTTGTTGGTCGAGCGCTGCCTGGCTCACTATGGGGTGGCCAGCAGTCCGTGTATTGGTTGTCTGGATCGGAGCTTGACTACTATATCCAGACTTTCTCCCCCTTCCTGGAGCCTTTCGGGTTGGCCTCGCCGGGGATTGCTCTGGGACTCTGTGCTGGCCTTGGGAGGAGCGGAGCCTCATAGTTCCTATAAAACAATGAAAATATAAATACAAACGATTGGTTAGTTGAGTGTAGGATTTCGTTTTCCCACAGACGGCGCCAGAAAGTGTTAACGGGAATTTTACTCGGGATGAGAAATCTCTGTTAACGCCCTCGAGACCACTACCACGTAGGTGGTGGCCAAAATTATTTATATATGTGACAATGGTTTATCTAGTGATAAATAAACAAGAACATTTTTATTTAACATGCATGGTACACGAGTACAAAGATTTTTCTCTCGTTTCTCTCAACTTTCTTTGGTAAATGGTCGATTGCTAGTCGTATGCCTGTCGAATAGTAGTCTCCTTTTTCGTTTCTTTTCTTTTCTATTTATACATGGTTTGTAGGTCAACAGACTGATTCTCCCTTGATTGTCTCAGTGATTGTCTCAGTCTCTTCCTTATCGGGCGGGATTTCTTGCGTTAAATCATTTGACTTTTAGATTGACGTCCGAATTAAGAGTATCGTGGTACAGATCAGCTTGTTTCCTTTTGGATTTCATTACTTATGTAGATAACGCTTCCAGGTACGATTTAATTCATTCCTTGTATCCTTCCAGTACGATCCTTATAGGAGTCGTGGGACATGACGAATATGGTATGATGCATCAACCAGGGAGGTTGTTTAGTATTTCGACCTTGATGTCTGAGAAGTTTCATCCAGCTTGGAGCCAGATCTGGCTTCTCTTGACTTTTCCGAAGCTAGACGTGGCCTTGACTGACCTTTTTGAAGCTGGGTGTGGCTTCGACTCACCTCGCGGCCTTCTAGGGACATTCTTCTGTGTCAATCGAGGTACAGACGGGTTTCTTGAGCATTTGCAAGATGACCTTGACTTCGGGGAGCTTCTAGTTTTGATGATGCGGGCTAAACCCGATCATTCCGGGTTCTATCTTGGATGTTTCCGGAGCTCGCCCTTGTTCTTGGGGTGGTATCGCAGTTTGGCTCTAGATAGAGAGGTCTCCTGGTGGAAGTTCTCGGGTCCAGGGCTTTATCCCAGATGTTTCTGGAGCCCGCCCTTGTGCCTGGGGCGGCATCGTAGCTTGGCTCTGGATATAGAGGTCTTTAGGTGAAACTTTCGGGTATGGAACCAGGTCTAGTAAGTGGAAAATTTCCCTTTGGTCCTTAGCCAATTTTGGCTATTAACAGTGCACAATTCGTGGGAAAATGTTTTTCAATTCTTTAAACACTTTTCAAACACCATGCATAGTCTCATTGCACCAAAATCATCATGTGTCATAGAACATGCATCATTAAAGTGGACAGCTTGACTGAAACTTTTATTCCCTTGGTAGATGGATTCTTTCAGGTGATGTTAGGCAATGTGTGTTTAGCCACTTTAAAATGTCAAATACTTCCCACCCAATAATGTGTGTGCTCCCAAGCCAGTTTTGAACCCAAACACATTTAGACTTGTTCATTCTACACCTCTATTACCCATAACCCACGCAACCCAAGCACTAAGCCAACCCTCACTTGATTGATCTTCTTAAGGCTTAGGACTAAATGTAAATGAGCTCTAATTGTCAAAGGGCATGTACCAAGGCAAATAAGTTTCGTTTGTAAAAATATGTGCAAAAGTCAAAGGCAAGAAAATAGAGCAAAGAAACAATCAAAAGAGAAGAAAAGAAAAGAAAGAGAAGCAAATGAAAATAAAAATAAAGCAATTAGAAAAGAAAGATGCTTCAATTGCCTTGTTTAAATTGTAAACACTACTCAAAAGGATAACAAGAGTAGTTAGTGATTGCACTTGGAATTTATGTAAGCCTGGACGCCTTAATGTATACTTGTATTTAGAAGTGGTGTTGCATGAGAAGATAAATGTTTATAAGTAGAGTCTATTGCCTTAACTTGGTTGATTAGTGCATTGTGCCTAAATTCCCATTCTTTCTAATCACCAATCACCTTAACCCCATTACAACCAAATGGAAAAGACCTAGTTGATCTTAGGGGAAGTCTAACTTGGGAATATTTGTCGATGCATGCTCTTTCCACGTTCATGGCACTTGATTCTTTCATAAGACTGTTTCACTAAAAAAAGTGTTTATCTCGTATGAAATGTGTGCAACAACTTTGATTCCATTACATAAATTCTTTTGCATACATATTGCATGAGTGTGAACCTAGGTTCTGAGAGGAAAAATAGGAGAGAAACCATGTGAGAATTTAGGTCGAAGCGAATTATGCTCAAGGCGTGAGAGTGAGTAGTTTCTAAGGCGAGGGAATTTAAAGTGTGGGATTCGTGTTGTGCGAATTTCCTCTTGTGGTGCCTTGGAGTTATTTAGGACATTTTGCATTAGCATCTTCCTCACTCCCATATCTCTGACTTATCTCTTAGTTAGTTGGCTTGCAGCTTATTTGTTTGAGTCTAGGTGTTTTTAGATCGAGTCATGTTTGCATATTTAGAGTTATATTTGGTTTTGTTTGAAGTTTGCTCGAGGAAGAGAAAAGGTTTGGTTTGGGGATATTTGATCGAGCCAAAAATGTTATACATTTTGGCCCTCATATCCTTTCTCTTTGTTTTGTTCTTGAGCTTTTTTATGTGTATTTATGACTCGTTTGGTTCATATTGCAGGCATTAGGTAAAAATGCATGAAGGGGGGAAAATTGGACCAATTAGTGCACAAATGAAGTGAAGAAAGCAGAAGTGCACGAGTAGCATACCCGTGTACTTACCCGTGCACCAGAAGGTGGATTTTGAGAAGACCAAACTGCAAGGGTACTTGCATGGGTCACACCCGTGCACCCACCCGTGCAGTTCACTAGACCAGGGAGCAAGGCCATGGGAGAAGGCAACTGCACTAGTGGTGCACGGGTCATCCACCCGTGCACATTGTGCAAATCTGAAGAGAAATGAAGAATGCACTGGAAACCTACCCGTGCTATACCCTTGATATACGGGAAATCCAGCTCGCCACATCAGCATTTTGGCCTAGTTTTGAAGGAAGTATAAATAGTTTTCAATTCTAATTTTAAAGGGGGAGACCCAAGACCATACACCATTCCATTGATTCTTTCTCTCTTTAAATCCCAAAAAATCTTTCTCACCAAAAACCCATCATCATCTTCATCAATTGCTACTCACAAGGACGTAGGAGGTGGATTGAAGCTTGAAGAAAGAAGGTTCTACATGGGTCTTTTCTACTTCCCTCCTTTTTATTCTTGTATTCCATTTGTTATGAGTAGCTAAATCCCATTAAGGGATTGATGTGATTCACTTGTAAATATGGGTATTTGTAATGAACTCAATATCTTCTATTAAAAATCTATCTCATTTTGTTCAATTCAATGTTTAATTTGATTTCAAAAGCAATTTGTGTTTGATTGTACATGACTCTCTTCATGAGTTGTTTGAGAAGTTATATGTGTAGAGAATCAAGTATACATGATGCTTGTCTCTCTAAGCTCAATTGAATAGGAGGATTGAACAAGGGTACATGACCCAAGTAATATCTGTACTTATTAATCTCACATAATTCTAATCTTTCAAGGGTAATCAAGACTATACATCCTAGGATTGTTTGCATATGATAGATTAAGCATTAACCTATACATGATGGGTTGGTGATTTTTAACAAACAGATTTGTCCCTTATGAGATAAATGTTCTTTCATTGTATAACCAATTGTGGGTGGCCAATGCTATACATGATGGTTTGGGCATTCACAAGTGGTAAATAATCACTCCTATACATCCTAGGGTGGTTACATTAGTTAAAGACAATCATTGTGAGTTCATTCTTTACCCATTGTTTGCTAGTTGAATTCATCAATTCCTTAATCTACTATCACATATCCATACCTTTTTAGAATAGTACATTTTAGGTGCATTTTAGCTTAGTTTACATTTTAGTTTTATTTCTTCTCCAAATCCATATCAATTTACTTTTCTAGCATTAGTAACTAAAGCATTGATTTATTCATAACTATCACTCGATCTCTAAGGAACGATACCCATACTTGCCACATACTAGTTTTATACTTGTTTTGAGTGCATCTTTTGATCTTATAATTTGTTTGAATAGTCCATATCACGACATATTAAATATTGCGCATTTAGAAGCTCTAAAAAACGAGTTTGGGAAAAAGAGAACATATATATAGAAACCCTAGACAAAATTGGGTCTTTTTGGGCTTGGGAATCAAAATCATGTCAATACCGCTTGCTGGACCGCGGCTCCGGTAAGTGCCCATACAACATTACATGTAACGGTGCACCGTCTGGACAACATCGCGGCGGGGACCGCTGTGCATGCAAAGCACATGCCGCGGTCTAGGCAGCAGAGGCCTATTGATGTTTACCGCGGTATGGACCGCTGTGCGTACAAGTGCACAGACCCCGGTCCACGACGCATGCAACTTCTGGAACCTAATATGCAGACTAAACACACTAATATACTATGCAAAAATGTGCAAGTGTGGAGTGATGAATGGCATACAATGCATCATTCAATTACATGTAACCAAGAATATAATGCATGCAAGTGAGTGTGTGCAACTAAACCTCTTCAAGAGTTAAGAACAAGTGAACTATCTCTCTTGAAGCTCTTTGGGATGATCAGAAGCATGTCTTCGGGAAAACCACACTTGGAGAACCTATGCTACCCGTTACATAAACATCCCCAATGTGATTTGTCATGAAATAAGCCAATCATAAAAATGAGGAACTTACACATACAAGTATGCTGTTTCCTAGAAATAGCCTAGAACAAGCAATTTTGCAAAAATTGTCAAATTAAATCTAATGCATGTGTATGCTTCAATAAGTGTGTGGATGCAATGTGTGTGTGATCACCTATGCCTTGCAAGAGGAAGAAGAATCTTGATACCTTAGCATCCAAGTAAGCACATATCCTCTTGAAGACGAACTTTGCATGCGAAGTTGCTTTCCTTCTTTGAAGCTCGATCCAATCACGAACCAACTAAGCAACAAAGCAATACAAATAAAGAGCATTTTGTTATGGAATCAAGCCAATACAAATCTAAAACCTAATAACACCAAAACATCTGATTTATAAATTTCCGCTTTCAACTGTCGTTTCTTACATAGTAAGCTCATATACGCGTCAATATGCTACATGAAAAATTATTTTAATTAAAATTAGTACGTTTCAATATGCTCTATGGAAGTAAGTTCCATACAAAATTATTAAAAAATGTTACAGAATTATATAACTTTAAATCACTAACCTTATTAGACAACCAACAGGTTGGAGATTCCAACTCGAGAAAGAATTGCTTGTTGCATAGTAGTTGATCGTGCCAAAATTGTCATACATTTTGGGCCTCAATTCCATAACTGTCAGCTTGTTTTCGAGTATATTTTGGTGTCTAATGGCTCATTTTGTAGTGATTGTAGGCATTCAATGGATTTCAGATACTGAAGGTGGAAACCGGGACTTTCTGGCAAAAAACGAGGCAAAAGCGCGGGTCCTTACGCAGGTAAACATTTCCGCGCTCATCCAAGACTTCGCCAGACCATTCCAGTCAAACCACCAGCACACTGGGAGATCAGAGGCCAAGAATTGTCTGTGCATGGGTCACTTCACGGGTACCATACCCGTGCACTACCCGCGCACTGCATGTTCCAGATGGGAAAAATTCTCGTTTTCAGCCATTTCAAGAAGGGCAAAGTCGACCTTTCACGCCTATTTCATGCCCTAGCCTCCCAAACCTATAAATACATCACTTAGCCACAAGACCCATTATTCATTCATTGATCCAATTACTCATTCAATTAATCCATAAAACCCTAGAGCATTCTTCATCAAATCAAGAGAGAGAGGAGCTTCCAAGGGCATCCATGGAGGTTTTCCTCCATGGATGCCTCCCCATCATCACTCTCTATTTATAACCACCCATCTTTAGAGGATATTCAAGAGGAAAGAGCACCCTACCTTGTCTATGAGGAGGAGGAGCGTTCAATGGAGCTTGGAGATCCGAGATGAAAATTGGGCCACTCTCTGAGCTTAGAGATCCGGGATTGACAACCTTGGGTTTCTTCTTTACTCTTCTCTTGTATTTTCTTTATTTGATGTGTATCCCCATTTGGGAAATAAGTAAACCCTAATATTAGTTCCATTTATTTAATTGACTTGTATTTGATTTCTTCTTGTATTGTCCCATTCAATTACACCTAATTGATTCTTGACTTGTATTAAGTAGGATTGACAACCCAACTCTTGATGAACGTTAGAGATAACTCTTGAGGTGTGAGTGTGATTGGGATTAGGAGTAGATTAATGTAATTTAGGAGTAGAGTAATTAAGCATCCCATGATTGCTCATATGTCGATAGATTATTCGAAATGCATGTTTTGGATTGACTTGAGTGTTTTTGTTTGTTTGGGTGGAACTCATGAAAAGCATACACTCTGCATTTTTCAGTTTCAGTTCTATAAACCTGCATGCTTATGTGACCCTTGAGCGTTGCTCGTACGATACACCCTAGGCGAGTAGCACTCGGGTCACGACTCTTGGTCATTGCTGGTAAGATACCCTCTCGGCGAGTAGTGGTCGAGGGTCCATTTATGCTTAAATGCCTCCATTGGTTATTGCTTACACGTGACAAGTGAGTATCAATCGATGGTTGATCTTATGTTTATCTCTTTTATATATGTGCTTAAACGCAGTCCGTAGTAGTTGCTCATGCGATACACCCACGATGAGTAGCTTTAGAGGATTAGTCGACTCCCGTATTTCCATATCTAGAGGTCGTACTTAAGGCTAGATTGAACCCAATATAGGAGTGTCTTTGCAGTTAGTTATTATAGGTGGCGCGAATGTTTTGGGTGGTCATGAGTACCATATGTATCCACTTGCTTGCATCTCTCCTATCCATCCTTTTATATTTATCACTTTAATTACCATTCTCACCCCTCCATGTTCTCTTATGTTTTCTTTATTTGTTTCTTTCATTGTTCTTGTTCTCAAACACACACATACTTAAATGCTTGCATTTCACAAACACCACTCTCACCCTTGCCATGTTCTTATTTACATTGCTTTCAATAATCACTAAAACGAGAGACAATCGACGGATGACACCTCCCTATGGACGATACCCTCGCTTACCGCTTTACTAAGTTTTCAAAACTATAGAGCACATTGCGTAGGAACAACTTTATAATTATCTTTTGATATTTGCAGTTTGGTAATGACACAAAAAGCGAGTCATCAGTAGTCGGTACCGACGTTCAGCTTGTGTTGAACAGTAAACATATTTAACTTACAAGTTAATATTAAAAATGAATTTATGAACAAGGTTAATGTTTACAGAGACTTACGCTGTATCTTTTCTACTCCTCTTAAAACATGCATAGTTTGTCCTTAATTTTTGGTTTCTCCTTGTCCAGCTCTTGGAAAGGGTTAATGTAAGGTGAATTCATGTAATGAGATTTAATCTTAAAATGCTGCTCAGGCTCATTCTTTACAACGAGGTAGTTTAGCATTGTTGTGTCATCCTCAGATGGGGGAGGGGTCTGCACCACCATTCCCTCATAGAGCAAGATGTTATGGACCACAATCTGAAGCCCCTCACTATAGGTATCATCACCCCCAACAAGCCCCTCACTATGGGTACCATCACCCTCACCAAGGGTACTACCAAGTCCACTATGGTCATTATCACCCCTAGCATGGCTACCATTCCCCCTAACAAGCCTCTCACTAAGGGTAGCATTACCCCACCAACCCCGTTTCCAACAGTACCACCCCCCAAACATGCGCCTCACTAAGGGTAGCATTACCCCCACCAACCCCCTTTCCTATGGTACCATCCCCCCCAACATTAGAACTCCCCACATAGTCCCTTTGTACTCTACGTGATTCGAAATGTTGATGTAGTGGCGTGGAGAAGTTATGCACTTCATGGTTAGTCTGTTTTTATTTTTTATTAAAAAAAAATCAAAGTTACATGCTAATACATAATGAAGTTACATGACCCTTAAAACAATGTCATAATTAGTTACCTGATGATGTGGATTAATAAGTTAAGCAAATATTTCCTCAACCCAGGTAAGGTGTGCGTTTAGGCGACCCTCTAGGCAACCCTCTATTGTCGAAAACTCCTTCTTAATCTCCCTTTTCACAATGTCTTCAAAGCGATCCGACATTGCACTCAATACTTCCCTCTTTATTCGAGAAGAGTCCGTTGAGTCATCACCCACCTAAAGTTTTGAAAGAAAAAAAACAATTAATATTGGTATGTATTTAACTTAGCACATTTATTATCGGTAAGGTACTAACTTACTGGTGATGTGTCTAGAGATGTATGCTGCCTTTTGGTCCTCGCTCCCATTTTTCGTTTATGAGGTGGCACCTTCCTCTTCACTGGTTTTTACTTCTTTTATTTAGGTCGTGACTGACCTCCATCATTACCACTATCATTACCATCATCATTACCATCTTCATCAACATCATCATCAAGTTGTTGCTTACTATCGTCTAATTCATAATTGAGTGGAACAAACTGTGGACCCTTTGACAAATCTGTGTCAACACCAACCAAGTAAGGCTGTGATTGTTCATCGTCTGTTGGATGTAATTCCTCCAAAACAACATGCTGTACAATTAACAGAAGTGTCATCATTATTTGAAGTATTAATATAAACCAAAATGAAATTAATTAAGATTGGGAAAGAAAAAATGAAACCTTTCCATCTGTCACTTCTTTTTCATACTTTGCAAAATTTCCAAAGAAATCATGAGGCCTCTTAAATATTCTCCAATTCTTCAAACGAGGATGTCTGTGGCCTTACTTTTTCCCCACCAAATCAATCAGCGATCCGAAAGCTTCCATTGCCCATATCTACAATTTTAACAAATTTAAAATATATTAACTTCAGAAATCAAAATTTGGGGAAATGCATTAATATAATATTTGAAATCTCACCTTTAATGCCTAAGGGAATCCATACAAGTTATAGTGCGCGATGTGCTTCGATGGTTCATTTGTGGACCAAAATCCTTGTCGCAGGTAGTGGATGGTCATTAAATACACATAACTTCCCCATGGAAAAGAATTGAAGGCTTCTAAATCCTCTACCAATTCGAAAAGCCATAATGTGACTTTCCTCCTAAGGTCTTGACCAAACAACATGTTGTTCGCAATCAATACTAGGGCCATCTTCACACCATCCTTTGGTTGTTCAAATCGTCCAGCCAAAAACTTTGTCCATACGTCTGTAAGTCGTATATTCTTATAATTTTCAAAATACCTAAAATGGATCCCGTATAGAGTGGCAGCATACAGTTTCAAGAATATGTCTGACATCACCCCAAATTGTAGCCCCGTAACCAAACAAAACAAAACTCCCTTTATGAGAACTTTGCCATTTTACCATTAACAAAAAAGTGTAACTCATTTGCTCCGGTCACACTAGGTACATGAATCTGCCTCAATAACAAGTTATGAAGTACGCCAACAGAAAAATTCAACTCTTTAGGGATACCAAGTAGGTGCCCAAAACAGGTCGTCCGCAACTCTTGTAATTCTCCAACTTTACGGAGAACCTTTACAATATCCGGGAGGCCATTTAAATTGCAATATAAGTTTGTGGTAGATTTTTTTATCCACGAATTCCTCGGTTTTATGAGGAAATCCGCATAATTTATGTTGTCCATCTACAAAATCACATAAAAGAAATGCATTAGTGTCTATTAAACTTACATGCCAATACAAAAAAGATACATGCCAGTACAAACAAGTTACATGCCAGTACAAACAAGTTGCATGCCAATATAAAAAAGTTACATGCCAGTACAAACAAGTTACACGCCATTATAAAAAAGTTACATACCAGTTCAAACAAGTTACATGCCAGTACAAACAAGTTGCATGCCAGTACAAACAAGTTATATGCCAGTAAAAACAAGTTACATGCCAATGAAAAATACAAACACAGTTAATTTGCCTTAAGCTAACCTAGAGGGGGGGGGTTGAATAGGTTAGTACACCTTTTTCATTCCCTTGAAACAAACCAAAATTTTGTCCCTCTAAGCAGCTTGTTGAAGGAAAAAAACCTGCGGCGGAAGCGAAAAATTAGATTGGGATATTTCAAAAAAAAATTCGTTTAAAAGAAAGAACTTTAACCCTTGGTTAATTAACATATAATTAAAAGTATCATACCTTTTCACGTGACGATTGATATTGTGATACTTTGAATCCGTAAGATCTTCCAATCGAATTGAAAATACACTCTAAGCGTGTGTCTAAACAACCTAGAAAGGGAGTGAATAGGTTGTTAATCTATTATTCTCATCTTTTTTGATTAGTCAATATTAAACATATAACCCAATAAAAACAAACAAATAAAATCAAGTAAAAGTACGGAAATATAAAAACACTTGGACAATATGAGCACTCTACTAATTCTGTGAGGAAATAAGATTTATTGTCCATTAGAGAATCAACGGTAAATAGACATTATGACACAGCTCTAATTATGAACTACTGTGGAGGATCACATCATGTGTAATAGCTATATCGATGGACAATGAGTTGTATCGGTCTGTGTAAAAGCATCTGCAGTTGAGAGAGTGCAGCTACAGATTTTTAGTGGAATAACACCGGAGTTAATAATCAAGGAATATTAATTAAAGAGTTTAATTAATGATTTCGAGGATTATTGGAGCTCAAAATACTATGGGTCCATTAGGGCCGCTTGCTAGCCTGATCAATTTAGGTAACAAGGGTCACAGATAATTAATTGGACAGTCCAAATAATTGTGTTAGGAAAGTGACACGTATTTATTTGGGAATTAATTGAATAATGAGATTATTTAATTAATGAATAACGGTGATTAAATAAATTAAATAATAAGATTATTTAATTATGTTGTTAATCACTAAATGGAGGGTGATAGTTGATATTTGATTTTTAATAGAATAAGATAATATGATTATTTTATTTTATTAAATTAAATATTTGAAATTGAATTTAAAATGTTTAAATTCAAAATAAATATTTAATTATCTTTTAAAATAAAATATATGAGATATCATTTTAAAAGATTTAGTTTTAAAATCTAAAAAGATATCAATTAATAAGTGATGGAGTCATGATTTCTGAATAAAACAAAATTATATATGAGTAAATAATCATGATAAAGCACTTTTTAAATATTTATCTTGAATTAAATAAACAATTCAATCATAAAAATTCAATGGTGATCCAACACCCATAAAAGTTACGCCTCCTCTGGGAGTACGTACCATTTACCAGTTGGACTAGGTCCCACCTAATTGTTAACATAACAACCAACGTTTTCAATTTTAGCCTTGCAATTTTATTAACAAGAACTCTCGGAGGGATATTAATAAAATCACATTGAGTGTGTTACCAAGATATCGACCCTCAATTTTCTCTCACTAAAATCCCTCCTCTGAGAGTAGATTTCGTTTAAGTCAATTGTCTAGTCTATCATTGTAAGGAAGTATTTTGCTAAATTCCATTTATGGACGCCCCTCGGGGGGGTTACCAATAAATAATAAAGCTCAATAACCTTGGAGGCCATAGGTGTTCTAACACACCTTCTCCCACTCAATTATTTAAGGCGTGTGATTAAATTCCATAGAATGATTTTACCAAGTTATCTAGATGCCAATTGGATACCCAAATCATTCAATGCATGTTCATGCCAAAAGAGATATATGAGTGGCACTCCTATTCTATATGACATGTTATCATACAACATCAAATATTGTAATATTTACGGAAATATAAATAGCTACAATTTTCGTCCATCCTAGAAAAGCAAGTAAATTACATTTGTTTGGATTACAAAATATTCTTTCTTGGAGAACAAGTCATCAAGCGGCCATCATCCACTTCCTCACCCCTCGACTGCCACCTTTGGGCGTGCACACCCCTTGGGTCCATATAGGGCCACCATGCGCAGCCCATTATGCCCAAAGGACTGTCATGCGCATCCCATGACACATAAAGAGCTGCCGTGCGCATCCCATACATCCAACAAGCGTAGCTACGCGCTAATGTGCACGCAAGTTTGTTGCCATGGTGCGCACGGTAACAAGCTTGTTCCGGTTGCTTCCTCTTCCGTTTCTAATTCTTCAACTCTTCGAATCTTTGAAACTTGAATGTATTACAGCAGATTTTACACAATAAATTACTGTAGTATTATTTTTTTTCACTGCAGTAATTTTTACACAAGAAAAACTACACTATTTTATACAAAAACAAATATGCAGTATTTTTTAATACAATAAAAAACTGCAGTATTTTTTAAAACAATAAAAAAAATAGAGAATCTATCAACTACCAAGAAGGAACTTATGACGATAATAGGCCACCCTTCTTGTTACAATTCCGAAACAAAAATACATTGAAATTCTAGGATCAAAATCGAGCAATAACAATTCACTTTATAATAACATATATAAATCCATACATGCCACATGTAATTATATATGTGAATACCTAGAGTGCCATCTCTTTCTAAAATATGCATAATCACAATAAAAAGAAATAGATTCATGTATATATACGTTAATTAATTAAAGGGTATAACTAGGCTCTGAAACCAATTGTAGGGGAAAAATAAGAAAAACGTAGCAGAAGCGAGACTAAAAACGAATTTAGTATAGTTTAAAAATTTTCCAATATTTGAACCTTAACCCTTTAATTAATCTAACATACATATATTCAAAAGATATCATACCTCTTGTCGCGTGATCCGATTGACTTAGCGTCGATGGTAATCTGCAAGATCTTCCAATCCGATCACGAACGTGAATCACCTAGGAGCGTGGTCTCCCTATTCTTTGAATTGCGTACCTGAGAATGGAAAAACAAGATCTTCTTTCCTGATCATTAATCACAAAAACTCCAAGAGCCTAGAAAGATCGTTCCGGTCACTTTTGAATTCACAATCGTTATGATTGAAACTCGCGTGAACCTAATCGAAAGTGTGCACAAAACCTTTTTATGTAAAGGCTTGCAAGTGCACTATCGAATTTAGAACTATCTTTCTCTCTTCCTCTTGGCCGAAATTTCACTATGTTCTAGAGTTGGATTTTTTTTCAAACAAAAGAAAAATCTCTCTAGCAAGAAGCATTCTCTTAGCCAAATTTTATCCCATCATATATATAGGGTGGCCGAATTCTATTGCTCATTTAATTAGGGTTGGCCGAATTCCTCACTTCAAGAGGATTTGTGCTTTACCCAAATTCCTATCAACTCAAGAATCCTAACCCTAATCCAACTCATAAGTGTATTTGTGATTATGTTAAAGACTTACTTATTTGATTAGATAAATAAATTCTTTATTTATCTACTTACCAAATTAAGTCTTTTATATTTATTATACTACTATAACAATATACTACTAGGAAACACAATTCCTAGTCAGAAAAAGATTTTGATTTTTAATTAAATAATTAATTAATCAATTAATTAATTTCCATTTTATCAAACAATAAAATAAAATAATATTTTAGGCTATTATTATAGCCTTGCCGCCCACACACAAAACTATGGGCCAAATATTATTTTCTTATTTTATTTAATCCATTCAGGCTTTAAATAAAAGCCCACATGTGAACCAGACCCATTCTTACTAAAAGAAACAAGCCCACATGTCTTTAATTAATATATTAATATAATTGAGCAGCCCATTAAATAAATAATGTGCAAATTATATTCTTAATATATTAAATACAATTCTAGATGGACCCATAAATTAGTCCGGTAGAATATATCAAGTGATCCATGCAAGTCCGTGTGGATTGGGGATCTTGGCGGGCTATCTAAATTTAAGCCTCAATAGACATAACCTAATCACAATCAACAAATGATTCGCTTAGGTCCGATCTATTAATTTTAGCTCATTCCACTAAAGAGCTAAAATTGAACTCTTAAATAAAGATAGAATAAGAAGATGTTTCTCATTCTTACCCTAGACAATCTTATTAGAGATAGTGTATCCTCGTGTATAATATCAGTAGTACCCAAGAGCTTATAGACCGCCTATAGCTCTCCTAGTTACCATAATTACTCATATGACCACGTTTTAAACTTGGATATTTTGACTTGGCCAGAAGCCATGTTTTCAATAGACATTATCGAAAACTCAACGTTGAGATTTAATATCCTATACCTCAAAATATCCATATGATAATATTATACTCTCATTCAATAAATTGAGCCACGATGTCCATATCTATAAATGAAGTCTTCTATCGATTAACAAATGAATACCACCAAACTATCGAGGATAGACTATGCTATATAATCGTACTCATTGATAGCTCAAATGATAACACTTGCAATCATAAGTCCATCATTTATCTCAGGATTAAGATAGACTCTCTGATTGTCCTCATAATGAAAAGACTTGTATCTACTGATGGTTCTAGATAAAATATTTCATTGTGATCTTGTTCAATGCACCCAGTGCACTAGATTCTTTTACTCGAAGACCCTTTCGATGATTTTAGACTCTTCATAACTCATTTGATCCCACTCAAATGCCAGCAAAAGAATTCTACAACTTTATCAAGATAAAGGTGCCCAATCTTTAACTTAAGTTGTGAACGTTTATTCAAGACTAACTAAAGAATTGTATCTACCTCATACATATCCAGATGTACGAACAATTCTTCCTTTCTCATAGTCGTTTGACCTTATGATTATTTACTTTGACAATTATCATTATAAATGCTATAAGATTTTGTAAAACCAGAAATCACTTTATTAATATGAAAAGATTGTCAATTACAATTTTACACTCTTGCTATTGAGCATAATCCTAACAGTTTCTTTGTGAGCCAAGTAAGCACTCCAACTCTTGGTTTACATTAGATACCAAACTTAATTTTTAACCATCTACACTTAAGGTGTATAATTAAGCTCAATTGATTTGGAAAGGGTATGTTGTGAAAATTCCAATCCAACATATCTTGGCTAGGAAAAGGGGTGGATTGTGAGCATTCCAATCCAAGCCATCCTAACTTCCCATATCAATCCAAAGCAAAAGTGAAAGGGGTGGATTGTGAGCATTCCAATCCAAGCCACTCCAGAAACTCGAGTTAGGAAGATAAGCCATATGTTTAATCGAGTCGGTCTTCATATGTGAACTCCCACAATTTTTGGCTACATTGCATAAACTCCCATATCTATCATCGTACCTTTCACAAACATTTCTATTATATTAGTTCTTTAAGTTTCAATAATTTAGTAGTAATTGCATGTTCATTTAGATTCTATCATCATTTCAAATCACCATTCACTTAGTTTTAGTACTTTCAACACTAGAGTAGTAGTTTAATCACAACTATTTCACGATCTCTGTGGAACGATGCCTCTATTTGCCATATACTAGGTTTATTTGTATTAGTGCATTTTGGGATCCTTAAATTTGTTTGGATTGCATTCACGACAAAATGCGTGTTCAGGTTTTCTTCTCATATATGTATGTTTGATGTGTTATCATTGATTAGAGAAATGATCTCTAATAAAGCTAGTTTGAGCTTCAATTGATTAACATGTTGAGTTAGATTTTTACAAATCTATGTTTTCACATGTTTGAGATGTTGTATTGTGCTAGCTTCAAATCTAGGACTATCTAGT
Source organism: Dipteronia sinensis (assembly GCA_033220585.1). Lineage (NCBI taxonomy): Eukaryota > Viridiplantae > Streptophyta > Magnoliopsida > Sapindales > Sapindaceae > Dipteronia > Dipteronia sinensis. The sequence goes on along the minus strand of CM065643.1, from coordinate 26,654,866 downwards.
GTGTTTATTGACTTGATTGATAGTCTTTTCATATGCTAGATCATATTAATTGAAGATTTATTGAAATAGCATATTTGTTTGATGATTTAGAACTTAATTAGATTTAATTGATTATCTTAAGAATCTAATTTCTATAATTTTGCCAGAGTTTCAATCTTGATTTTATCAAATTGATTTTAGCATTTTTATGTGATTGAACATAATCTAGGTTTTGGTGTGTGTTAGATGTTTCACATGCTCTAGGTTGTTTGTTCATGTTACAAGAATCTAGATACTATTGATTTGTGCTTTTGATGACAAATATCTAGTTCTTCATGTTTTGTGTCTAATCCACACACTTCATATGTACATGCATCATTGAGTGTGATTGCATTGTTTTTAGGATTGAAAACTAGAAAACATGTGACATGTGTTTAATTGTTCATTTCTAGTTTCCATAAGATATATTGATCATATATACTATGTTGTGTGTGTTTGTATCATTTGCATTCACTTAGATCATTTACCTTGCAAAAGGCTGGAAGTCACATTCCTTAGAGTGATTCTTTGGATTGTGCATTGTAAGTCTTAGCTAGAGTCAGAGTGACTTGGATAGCTAAGCGGCGGAAGTCACATGTTTGGAAAGGGGATCTTCAACTTGTGCATGGAAGTGCTCGACTAGGATTGGGGTGATCCGGATAGTTGAGCAAAGGGGCATCTCATTCATTGTGTAGGGTGCAGGGTAGATTTCTAGGTGAAGTGGTCACTTGAGAGATTGTATCCTTTTATCTTACTAGTGGATTTGTTTGTCGGTGGTTGTGGTATCAACTCGTGGATGTTTCTTCTTAGCAGATTTTACCACGTAAAAATCATGTGTTGATTTTCTCTATCCTTATCTCCTTTATTTGTATATGTGTTGATATATATATATATATAGTTGATATCTTTGTAATTGATATTCATTGTATATCATTTTTGTATATGTTGGAGTTGACTTTGTTTGAACAAGCATATCTTTATTTGAATTGATATTGCTTGTGATTGTATTTGAAGTGTGATACAAGCTACTTAGAGGAACAAACTTGTGTTTATTTCAAGGGAGCGAAAAAGGTGTTGTAACCTATTCACCCCCTCTCTAGGTTAGCTTAAGGCAAATTAAACGTGTTTGTATTTTTCAGTTTGCGACATTTCTGCGTATAGGGGTATCCAACATACTGTGCTGAAGAACAGAAGTGGAAAGCTAGACTACAAGTCCGTGGTCTGCCTGTTTGTAGGATATTCCAAGGAGACCAGATGTGGACACTTCTATAGTCCTAAAGATAACAAAGTATTTGTATCGAAAAATGCAATGTTTCTTGAGGACAATTATAGTAGTGACCATAAACCTCATTCTAAGATTGTATTGAATGAGTTGGAGCCTGGTGAGACTAGTGCTTCATTAACAAGAGTTGTTGATCCACAAACATCTGAGAGTCAGATGGTTCCTGATTTGGATACACTATCACCTAGACGTAGTAGGGGGGGTGGGTTGTAAGACAACCTGAATGCTATTTAGGTATAGATGAGGGACAAAGTGTTGTCTCTTCTGATAGTGTGGATGATCCATTGACATTTAAGAATGCAAAGAAATATCCTGATAAAGAGGAATGGCTTAAAGCCATGAATCTCGAGATGGAGTCTATTCACTCCAACTCAGTCTGGGATCTTGTAGACTTACAGGATGGGGTAAAACCCATAGGATGTAAGTGGATCTATAAGAGAAATAGAGGGGTAGACGGGAAGGTAGAGACCTTCAAAGCAAGGCTAGTGGCTAAGGGTTATACCCAGAAAGAGGGGATCGATTATGAAGAGACCTTCTCGCCAGTAGCCATGTTTAAGTCTATTCGGATTCTCTTATCCATTGCTGCCTATTTCAATTATGAAATTTGGCAGATGGACGTCAAGACTGCATTCTTGAATGGGAATATTGACAAGATCATCTATATGATGCAACCAGAGGGATTCGTTTCTCCAGATCAAGAGCAAAAGGTTTGCAAGTTGCAAAGGTCAATCTATAGACTTAAGCAAGCATCTAGATCCTGGAACATCAGGTTTGATGATGTGATCAAAACCTATGGATTTGAGCGGAACGTCGATGAGCCTTGTGTCTACAAGCACATCATTGACAAAAAGGTAGTTTTCTTGGTCCTATACGTGGACGACATCCTACTCATTGGGAATGATGTGGGAGTTCTATCTGATGTAAAAGGCTGGCTGGCTAGCCAATTCCAAATGAAAGATTTGGGAGAGACGAGTTATGTTCTAGGGATCCAACTTATAAGGGATCGTAAGAACAAACTCATAGCACTGTCTCAAGCATCGTATATCGACAAGATTCTTGTGCGATTTTCGATGCAATACTCTAAGAAAGGTAATTTACCTTCTAGGCATGGAGTTCACTTGTCTAAGGGTTAGTGTCTTGAGATACTTCAAGAAGTTGAGGATATGAGATATGTACCTTATGTATCAGCAGTAGGTAGTCTCATGTATGCACGAGACCAGACATCTGCTATGCAGTGGGAGTAGTCAGTAGATACCGGTCTAACCCAGGATTGGATCATTGGGTTGCTATCAAGATCATTCTCAAGTATCTACGGAGAATGAGAAACTATATGATACTATATTCCTGACAGGATTTAATCCTTTTTGGATACACGGATTCTGATTTTCAATCAGATAGGGATTCTAGGAAATCCACGTCTGGATCAGTTTTCACCTTGGGTGGTGGAGCCATTGTGTGGAGAAGTATTAAGCAATCTTGCTATTAACAGAAATTTTGCTCGGGGCAATAAATCTCAGTTAGCACCCTCAAGATCATTACCACATAGGTGATGACCAAGGTAGAATGTATATGTATATGACAGTGCCTAATGAAATGACAAGGAGACAATGATATTGTTAGCTACTCGAAAGAAATAAAAGTCTTCCTTTATTGATAACATATGGCATACATCTCTCTCTCTTTCAAATTGCTCTCACTTTTCTCTAGGGGATAACTGGGTGCTTGTTGTGTGCCTGTCGAATAGTAGTCTCTTCTTTTCAGAAGGAGGAAGTCCCTCATTTATACAATGTCTTCATAGATTTAATCTCATTGATTCCCCCTTGATTTTCTCCTCCCTCCTTATCGGATGGGATTTTTACCTTTAAATGTCATTGACTTTGAGTTAATTGCTCAGTTGAGGATATCTTGGTGGAAATCAATTTGTTTCCTACTTAGACTCTATTACTTGTTCTATATGTATGTAACGTCTTTAGATGTGATCCTATGTATCTTCGGGTCTAGCATGATTCCATAGGGGTCGTTGAATGTATCACGGTGTGGTACATCAGTTTAGTGAGGTCGATCAGTGTTCAGGCCCTGATATTGAGAAGTTTCGTCCAGCTAGGAGCTAGGTCTGGCCTCCCTTGACCTTTCAAAGCTAGGTGCGGCCCCCTATGGATACCCCCCTGTATCAGCGAGGTATAGGCGAGCTTCTGGAGAAATTACGAGGTAACCTTGACTTCGGGGGGTTTTCCTGTTTTCAGGTTCAGTGACGCGGGCTTGATCTGACCATTCCGGGCTCTATTCTGGATGTTTCTGGAGCCTGCCCTTATTCCTGCGGGGCGGTATCGTAGCTTGGCTTTGGGTAACATGGTCTCCTGGTGGAAAATCTCGGGCATGGAGCCAGGTCTGGAGGGTGGAAAATTTCCCTTTGGTCCTTAGCCAATTTTGGCTATTAACACTTGCATTGCTGAATCCTCCAAGGAAGTCGAATATGTAGCCGCTTGTGAAGCTGCTAAAGAGGCTATTTGGCTCCTCAAGTTCTTGAATGATATGGAAGTTGTTCCATATCTAGATAAGCCCATCACACTTTATTATGATAACAGTGGTGCTGTAGCTAATTCCAAAGAACCAAGAAGCCACAAGAGAGGGAAGCATATAGAGAGAAAGTATCATCTCATTAGAGATATAATGCAGAGAGAGGATGTGATCGTCACCAAGATAGCCTCACAAGACAATCATTGCTTAAAGTGCTTGATTCATTAACAATGAGAGATTATTTTTGAGAGATTAATGAAAATCTATGATTTTCTCCTTTAACTTGGAAAGTTCTAATATAATTTTTCTTATTTGTGTGATTGTGTGATTCCCTTGTGAACAAGTTTACTTGATGGTCATAATGTGGAGCATATGTTAAGGGGCAGCTTAGTTTTGTTTAACTTAGTTCTCTATATGACTTGTTTGCATAATATCTCATTCTTGTTTTATTCATTTTTGTCTATTCCTTGTCAAAAAGGGGAAGAAATGTATTCCCTCACCATTCATGTAGAAATGTATCATGCATGATCTTGTCTTAAAGGGGAGAATTCTTTTAGTAAGGGGGAGAAAAGAATTCTTGTTTATATAAGATAGGGGGAGTTTGCTTGTTTGCTTTTATTGCATATTTTTAATTTTTGTGAATATATCTCACTGTTAATGGAAAAATCCACTCGAGGAGTGAAATTTAGGTTAACACCCCCGCCCAGTAGCGGTAGACAGTAGCGGAATAGGTACCTTCGGTACCAAGGTCCTTCTTCGTAACGTAGATAAAAATGAACGAAAAAGAAATAAGAGGGAGAAACGAGATATGAAATAACACTGTTTAATTGAAAGAGTATTTAAATTAAAATTACAACACACACACTCTCCTCACTTAGCTCTCATTTTGCTTTTACACAGAAAGGTGGTGGAACCTTCATTTATGTCGACAAGTAGATATATCTTTCCAATGATCGTCAATGGACTCTCACTGGCTTCAGAGAATTCAAAGGAAATTCTTCTGGGAATGAATCTCTCTCTCTCTCTCTCCCTCTCTCTCTCTCTCTCTCTCTCTCTCTTTAGTGATGAAAAACTTGATGATCGGATCCCCACCTTTACCCTTCAAAGTTGTACATATAGTTCGCCCAAAAAATCCCCTCAAAATCCGGTCGTATTGATGAGGATTATTGAGAGTTCTATTTTAGGCTTTGAAAGGCATTGTGTGGGGCTGAAGGCGTGGGATTTGATCCCGTTAATCACTGTCTGATTCAAATTCTGATTGGGTTGACCGTTTGGTCTCGTTTATGGTGCTTTAAATGGCGATGGGGTCAACTCTTCTTGCTGGCGTTACTCAGAAAAAAAGATGGGTTTCATGTCCAGGCAGCGTGGGATACTGGAGTGTTGATCCTACTCGTTGGCATGATGCTTGGTCTTTCATGCTGACGACCTTGTAGGAATATTAGTCCTACCGGGTAAGTAGGATATCTATCTTTGCTGGACTCTGGGCTGACGTCGAGATACTTGGGTACCAGGGAGTAGGTAACAAGTACATGTCGTGGTATCAATGTACCAAGTGGGGAGTATCGGATACCTTCAGGGTACTAAAAGTATGATACCGTGATATCCCTTCCACCAGGTGCTAGTATGGATGTACAGCGAAGTACCCGATCCTTCTGGTCGAACATTTCTGGTGCCTTATCCGGGTAGGTGGGTAGTCGAACTTTGGGTTGCTTCCCTCGAGATCGTGGTGCTGTCCCTGCTAGGTACCTAGGAGCCGGGATTGGTTCCCACTAGGTAGATACTTGCTGGAAGGGGGATTGGTTCCCACTTGGTAGATACTTGGTGAAAAATTCTCCTTTGGACCCTTGCCAAAAAACCTTGTTAATAGAAGTCTCCCCTGACTTGAACACCAGTTTTGGGTCGGGTGTAAGTTCCTCACTTTTTGATTGGCTTATTTCGTTGTCAAACCACACTTGGGGCTTAAATGTGTAAGGGTAGTTTAGATCGTCTTTGTTCGTGATCAAGCTCAAGTGTGCTTCAAAGGTATATCTCTTGCTTAACTATCTTTGAAGAGACTAGTAGCACACACACTATCATGCATGTCTTACATATCTTGCATTTGTGTTTCAATATTTTTTTTTTGTGTGTTCTTCATCACACTTCTCACACATGCACCTTGGTGTTAGTTCTAAGTGTGGTTGTGGCCTTTGTTATTTGTTTTCCGTTGTGTGTTCGGAAAATTTCGTGCCCACACGTTGGTGTGCTTTTTTCTTGGCGCGAAGAGTGACCTTCCCTGTAGGAGGTCTCTGCTGCACAGGTAGTGCACGGGTTACCTACCCCTACAATTACCCGTGCAATGAAAATGGGTATCCTCGGGTCTCCATTCTACACGGGTTTGTGCATGGGTAACCTACTCGTGCAGTTACCCGTGCACTGATTTTGAGTGCTTCAGGTTAGTGCAACTGCACGGGTAGTGCACATGTCTCTTACCCGTGCAGTTGCCCATGCACTTAGTCTGTTTTGTGCCTGTTTTTGCCAAAATGACGTAGTTTAATTTAGGGCTTTTATATATATATATATATATATATATATATTTCCCTTTCTCTTCCAACTCGTTTTTTAAAGCTTTAAAACCCCTTTTAGCGAGAGAAAGTGTTCGTTTGAGAGAGAAGCTCCAAGAAGCCGTTTTTACTCAACCAAACTCATACCCATGTGCATCTAGCTCCATTCTTGCATCTATTCTTCATGGGTCTTCATGCTTCTCTTGGCTAGGTAATTAACTATGAACTAAAACTTCTCGTTTCATCTATATGTTCTTAGTTTACCTAGGGTTAGCAATTATTAGTTGATTCATTGCTTGTTTAATTTGTTTAGCATGTTTTGAGTATGTTTGTGACTTTGTTTGTTGGTTGAGATTGCATGTTCATTGATAGCTATCTTTTAGGACCATTTTACCCTTTAGCTAAATCTTCAAGCATTTGCATTTAGATATTGATATCTAAGATTTGCACTCATTGACATCTTTAAATCCTTAGATAAGCATTTAGTGTAGCCTAGAATTAATTGCATGATAGAATATTATCACATATTCACATAGGTTGCTTAATCTCTTCGTTGATTGTTAAGCTTTGTGACTAAGTGGATTAGTGCACAAGCTTGTTGGTATAGGATCACTTTTAAAAGCCCATTGGGTAGAGTGAAAGGGTTAGTGACCAAGTAGGTGTGAATTGAGGTCAACCTAGGTTGTAAACTTTCATTCAAATAGTGGATTTGAGGACCGTGTGTGGCTAGAAGGATAACCCGTTAGTTTTGCCCAGTTAAAGGGTTTCTCACGTAAATCAATCCTTGTGTTTTTATTGTTTTCCGCATGTTTATTTTGGATTGGTTGATTGCTAATATGGGGTAGCATTATTAAAATTGATTAAGTAGAAAAATTGGTAATAAATCAACTAAAACCTATTCGCGCCCCCCCCCCCCCCCCCCCCCCCCCTCTAGGTTAGTAGACACACGCTTTATAGTATTTTCAATTGGTATCAGAGCGGGTTCCTAGATATACTTAGGTGATCCTTGCTCTTTGTGTGTCTTGGATCTTGCCTTTTGTTTGTTGTTTTTTTGCACACATTAGCATTCATCTCATTCATACCCAAACACGATGAGTGGGAACGAAGGTGGACATGAGGGAGCCTCAAGCACAAGACCTTCTTTACTCAATGGGGTGAACTATGCCTCGTGGAAAGGCAAGATGGAGTCGTACCTTTGCCAAATAGATGACTGTGCATGGATGGCAATTGAAGATTGCTACATTCCTCCAACAATGACCACTGAAGATGGAAGTGAAGTCTCCAAGCCAAAGTCTCAATGGAGCACTCAAGAATTTGAAGCTTCCAAGTGGAACAACAAGGCGATGCATGCCATCCTTTGCCCCATGGACGACAACCAATACAAGTTGATTCAAACAACTAGAAATGCAAATAAGGCATGGGAGATTTTAGAGACGGCTCATGAAGGAACCGAGGTAGTCAATGACTCCAAGCTCCAAGTCCTTCAAATGCAATTTGAGACCATTAGGATGGAAGAGAATGAATGCTTCAACGACTTTCAAGTGAAGTTGATGGACATAGTCAATCAAAGCCATCAACTTGGTGACCCATATTCGGATAGGAGAATCAAGAAAAAAATTATGAGATCTCTTCCGGCAAGATTTGAGTCAAAAGTGACAGTTCTTGAGGAGAATAGTGACTACAAGAACATGAAACCAAGTAAAGTTATTGGAAGACTTCTAGCATATGAGTCTAGGTAGACTCCTACACCTACACCTCCAAAGATGCAAAAGAGTATTACGTTGAAGACCTCTAAGGTTGAGAAGGATGAAGAAGACTCGGATGAAGAGATGGCCCTCATAGTCAAAAGGTTCAAGAAATTCATCAAATTTTAAAAGAAGAGCATTGGATCCAAAGGAAAGGAAAGGAAGAAGAAGACTCATTTCAAGATGGTTGAATCAAGTCAAGACAAGCCCACAAGGAAAGGAATCCAATGTTTTGAATGTCGAGGTTTTGGACATATCTCCACGGATTGTGGAAACTTGAAGAACAAGAAGAAAGGAAAGGCAATGGCCGCCACTTGGAGTGATAGTGATGAACTAGAAGAGGAAGGAGAATCCTCGGATGATGAAGATCATGTGGCAAATTTTATTGCCTTTGCATCTTCACTTAAGAGTAAGAAAGCAATAGATAATAAAGAGGAAGAAAAAAAAAGTGAAGATGACTCTAGTGTTGGTGACTCTACAACTCATTCAACCAACATAGATGTGGAAGGCATGGACCTTGAAGGGTTTATTAAGCATTTTCAAAGCTCAAAGTTGAAGATGAAGAAAGAGATTCGAATGCTAAAAGGAGAAAATCTAAAGCTATCTACCGAAGTAACTTACTTGAATGGAGAAGTGAAGATAGCAAAGAGGAATAAGACATTGATGGAAAAGGAGCTTGAAGAAGCAAGAGAGATCATTGCTAAGATCACTTCAAGCATGAAGAAACTTGACCACATGCTGGGAGTTGACAAGAGGCCAAGTGATAAGAAAGGTCTTGGCTATGAGGAGAATAAGGAGACCTAATCCTTAAGTAAGACTGTGTTTGTCAAGAGCATTGAAATCAAAGAGTTTTCACCTTTACAACATCCTAGAAAGAAAATTGACCTAGGAGAGTGTTAAAGGAATGTTCAAGTGAAAACAACATCAAAGGAACAAGCTCAAACTCAAGCTCAACCAATGACAGCCCATCAAGCTAACTTTCCTCAACCCAAATACAACCAAGCCAAGAAGCAACTCATGCAAGCTCAACCAAGGAAGCAATCTACTTCAACTCAACAATAAAGAATGAGAGAACTAATCCAACACCAAAGACAAGCTCAAATGCATGGGAAAGCCCCTTTCGTATTCACAAGGGCATGGTATGACTTCTTATTTCAGTAGCTGCAACGACAATAGCTGGGGCGATGGGTGACACCTCTTGTGCCTGGTTGGGAGCGCCTCAAGCCCTACCCACTTGGGCCGTAAATGCTTCTAATGATTTGACTACAAGGGGAGTTGAAGCCCCCGATACCTCGATTAAGGTCCTACTGGGTCTAGTAGGAGTACCTACCCCTCAGAACCAGCCGGAACAGGGAACCTGGTAGGAAAAGTAGGAGGAGAGCCGTTTGTACCACCAATCGGATGGAGCTCTACCTCTGGAACCGATGGAGGCACCGCAGAGAGTGCGAAGATAGCAAGAAATTAATATTTACAAAATGAATAAAGTAGTAAAGCAGAGGCAGAGTCAGAAATATGGTTACGTGGGAACGCGTCGGAGATGCAGAGGTAAAAGTCCACCCTTACCGCTTCAAAGTCATCCACAGTGGGATACTTCAGATTGGTATAATTACGGGCCATGATAGCTCTCAAAATCTTCTCCGACTCCTCAGAGAGTCTGTTCTTCTCCAACGAAGGCTTCCTACTGAAACAAATATGAACCTTGAACTCGGTTCCTCCGATATGGATCGAGCTGCCCCATTCACCTTTGATGATGACCTATTCCTCCCTTCAGAAGGTATCCTTATTCGTGGCCCTTAGTAGCATAAATTTCAAATTGTTCTTCACCTGAGCATAGAACTGCCCCTTTGGGTTGGGAGAATTGGCAGCAATCTGGAAACGTACCCAAGCTCATCCGGTCCCGGTTCTCGGTTGAGATTGTCTCTCATACTATTCCCTCCATAGTACCAAGAACCCCACCAGATGCCTCTAAAACCCCGGCGTCAGCTGAAGGGGGATAAGATGCAAGGCATACAGCGCCCTACGCAAGGTAGAGTAGAGAGGTAGCCTGACTCTGCTCTGGAAAGCCGCTGTATGAATCAGAAGCTCGCCAGGAATGTGAATATACATGTCATACCCATGAGGGGGTGTGGCGATCGAGATATCCTTAGGGATCTTAAAATCTCTCCGTAAGTGCCCCACAGTATCTGAGGTGCTAGTCGAATAGGCAATGCATCTATACTTGTAGGGAAGGGCGAGTACCCTCCCCACGATGTCCGTAACTTCACCAGCTCTGTCTCGACCAACCTCGATAGTACCAGGGACTCCACTTGCCCCGATAGCGCCCGATTCTCCCTCTATTCTTTGTCGATGTCAATGGGGGCGCTGGGGTCGTTTGTAAACCTGGTCCCCATAGCAATGGTACTATTGGAATTGCGACGCTGGAAGACGGGGGCATCGTCCCCACTATCACTATCAACTCGGGTTCTTTTTCTAGGAGCGAGACCTCCGCCCGCAGTCGTATTATCATCAAACAACTGCTCGACACTATCGCTAGTAGGGGAAGACATTGTAGAACAAATAAGACAGAAGTCTTGGCCAAAAGAAGGGATCGAGATTGAGAAACGAAGAGAGAAAGAAGATTAAGGTTTTTTCTCAGAATTAGAGGATTTTGCCTTAATTGAGTAATCTATGGTAGTGGTGAGGTTTATATAGAAACTGCTACTTGTAACGGGTAGAGAAAGTCATTATTGTCGCGGGATAATCATTAACTTGGGGGAAACAGTTTCGAGAAACGTGCGTCGCTAAAATTTCCTTTTTGAATTTAGCCTACCATGGTCAGCCACGTGGAAGATTCATTTAAACTAGCTTGCAAAGGGAAGATTCCATTCTACGAGTCAGTTACTGTAAAATTCTCCATGTGTTATGAATCCTGACTCCAACCCCAACGAAAATACTATAAAGCGTGTGTCTACTAACCTAGAGGGGGTGAATAGGTTTTAGTTGATTTATTACCAACTTTTCGACTTAGTCAATTTTAATAATGCTACCCCATATCAGCAATCAACAAATCCAAAATAAACATGCGGAAAACAATAAAAATACAAGGATTGATTTACGTAAGAAACCCTCCAACTAGGCAAAACTCACGGGCTATCCTTTCAGCAACACACGGTCCTCAAATCCACTATTTGAATGAAAGTTTACAACCTTGGTTGACCTCAAGTCACACCTACTTGGTCATTAACCCTTTCACTATACCCAACGGACCTTTAATAGTGATCCTAGACCAATAAGCTTGTGCACTAATCCACTTAGTCACAAAGCTTAACAATCAATGAAGAGATTAAGCAACCTATGTGAATACGTCATAATATTCTATCATGCAATTAATGCTTGGCTACACTAAATGCTTGTCTAAGGATTTAAAGATGTCAATGAGTGCAAATCCTAGATATCAATATCTCAATGTAAATGCTTGAAGATTTAGCGAAAAGGCAAAATGGTCCTAAAAGATAGCTACCAATGAACATGCAATCTCAACAAACAAACAAAGTCACAAACATACTCAAAACATGCTAAAACAAATTAAACATGCAATGAATCAACTAATAATTGCTAACCCTAGGTAAACTAAGAACATAGAGATGAAACAAGAAGTTTTAGTTCATAGTTAATTACCTACTCAAGAGAAGCATGAAGACCCATGAAGAATAGATGCAAGAATGGAGCTAGATGCACATGGGTATGAGTTTGGTTGAGTAAAAATGGCTTCTTAGAGCTTCTATCTCAAAGGAACACTTTCTCTCGCTAAAGGGGTTTTAAAGCTCTGAAAAAAGAGTTGGAAGAGAAAGGAAAATATATATAGAAGCCTAAATGAAACTATGTCGTTTTGGCCAAAACAGGCACAAAACAAACTAAGTGCACGGGTAACTGCACGGGTAAGAGACCCATGCACTACCCGTGCAGTTGCACCATCCCGAAGCACTCAACATCAGTGCATGGGTAACTGCACGAGTAGGTAACCCGTGCACAACCCGTGCACAAACCCGCGTAGAATGGAGACCCGAGGATACCCATTTTCGTTGCACGGGTAACCGCATGGGTAGGTAACCTGTGCAGCAGAGACCTTCTACAGGGAAGGTCACTCTTCGCGCCAAGAAAAATGCACACCAACGTGCGGGCATGGAGTTTTCCGAACACACAACGAAAAACGAATAACAAAGACCACAACCACACATAGAGCTAACATCAAGCTGCATGTGTGAGAAGTGTGATCAAGAACACAAAAAAAAAGATTGAAACAGAAATGCAAGATATGTAAGACATGCATGATAGTGTGTGTGCGCTACTAGTCTCTTCAAAGAGAGTTAAGCAAGAGATATACCTTTGAAGAACACTTGAGCTTGATCACGAACAAAGACGGCCTAAACTACCCTTATACATTTAAGCCCCAAGTGTGGTTTGTCAACGAAATAAGCCAATCAAAAAAGTGAGGAACTTACAATCTCCCCATTTGGCTATTTCGTGACAAAACCACCACTCACAAATCATCTTCACAAAACAAAATTAAAAACAAGAGGTCAACAAATGTTATTCTACATTACAAATAGATACCTAAAATCTAGATCTTCAAGTCTTCGATCTCTTGTAGAATAGCCATCCCTGTAAAATAAAGAAACTACACTTTCCAAGACTAGTGTATACGAGGGTGATCAAGTGAAATAAAGATATACAAGTGTTTGCATTAACGGACATAATAAACCATGCAATAAAGTGCAATGCAAATGCTCCCCCTAAATAGGTTACTCCCCCTCAAAGCATAATTCTCCCCTAAGATGCAACACTCATAGCCACCAATACTACTCCCTTTTTTTGTCATGAGATAGGCAAAGGAGTATTCCCCAAACGGGTTACTTTAGCAAAGAGAGCTATTTGCAAGATAAGTGCATAATCATATACAAAAACTTTATGCAACTTAATTAATTTAGAGAGAATCAAGGAGGTTTTATTGAAAAGAAATGAGTGAAATTTTTGCTTTGGATGCAAGACATGCAACATCAAAGGTCAAGCAAATGGTATTTGGCAAAGTGAACATCAAGAGAGTTTCTAAAGGAATTCAAACTAATTTGTACCTGTTGATAGCCAAATTTAGCTAGGGACCAAAGGGAAATTTTCCACCTTCCTAGTATGACTCCAGGCCCGAGGTTATCCACTAGGGGACCACGGTTCCCGAAGCCGAGCTACGATACCACCCCACAGAAATAAAGGCGAGCTCCAGAAACACCCGGAATGGAGCTCGGCACAATCAGATGGAGCCCGCGTCACCAAAGCAGAAATCGGGAAGCTCCCCGAGGTCGAAACTACCTCGCAACCTCTCCGGAAGCTAGCCAAAACCCCGCTGCCACAGAAGAATATCCACATGGGGCCGCATCAAGCTCCAAGAGATCAAGGGAGGTTAGACCAAGCTTCTGGCTAGACTAAGCTCCTGAATACTGAAGCCGGGACACTAATCTACCTTGCTTTACGAGACAATACGTACCATATTCAACAACCTCAATGAGGAATCACGCTGTAAAGATACGAAGATAGACTGGATCGTATTTGGAAACATTATGTACGTGTAGAACAAGTAACAGAGTCTAAAAAGGAAACAGACTGATCTCCACCAAGATATTCTCAACTCGGTTATTAACACCAAGTCAATGACATTTAAATGAGAAATCCCGTCCGATAAGGAGGGAAGAGATTGAGAGAATCAAGGGGAGAATCACAAATTTAACCTACAAAAACTATGTATAAATAAGAGGAAAAAAGAAACCTCCAGAGGAGAAGAAAAACTACTTTTCGACAAGCATACGACAACCACCCTACTACACCCTAGAGAAATGGAGAGCATTTGAAAGATATTTGTATATGATATACCATTGATAATAAAATTGTTAATAGCCAAAATTGGCTAAGGACCAAAGGAAAATTTTCCACCTCCCAGACCTGGTTCCATACCCGAGAGTCTCCACCAGAAGACCTTTCTATCCAGAACAGAACTACGACACCTCCCTAGGAACAAGGACGGGCTCCGGAAACATCTGGGATAGAGCCCGAAACGATCAGATCTAGCCTGCATCACCAAAATTAGAAGCTCCCCGAAGTCGAGGTTACCTTGCAAATGCTCCAGAGACTCGCCTATATCTCGCTGACACAGAAGAATGTCCCTAGAAGGCCGCACCTAGCTTCGAGAGGTCAGGGGAAGCCACTCCTAGCTTCGAAAGGTCAGGGGAGGCCACACATAGCTTCAAAAAGGTCAAGGGAAGCCAGATCTGGCTCCAAGCTGGATGAAACTTCTCAGATATCGAGGTCGGAACACTGATCAACCTCACTAGTTGATGCCCCACACCATGCCATATTCAACGACCTCTATAAAGGATCATGCTGAAAAGATACGAAGATACACTAGATCATATCTGGAAGCGTTACCTATATGCAGGACAAGTAAAAGAGTCCAAAGAGAAAACAAACTGATCTCCACCACGATACTCTCAATTCGGCTGTTAACTCAAAGTCAATGACATTAAAGCGAGAAATCCCGCCCGATAAGGAGGGGAAAGACTGAGAAAATCAAGGGGAGAATCAGTTTGTTTAACCTACAAAACTATTTATAAATAGAAAGAAAGAAAATGAGAAAGAGGAGACTACTATTCGACAGGCATACGACAAATACTCAACCAGACCCCAGAGAGAGTTGAGAGCAAAAAATAAAGATACTTGTATTTGTATACCATGCACGCTCAATAAAAAGATTCTTTCTTTCTTTTGGTTGAATGGTATCATCATTCCTTGGCATTTTATAAATCATCGCTACACATACAATCAATCTTGGCCACCATCTACGTGGTAGTGGTCTCGAGGGTGTTAACTGAGATTTCTCATCCCGAGCAAAATTTCCGTTAACAAAAATCATCTTTATTTTTTTTCGATTGTACCAATATTCGCATTTTTTTAATTATCGTCTGAACAAGGTTGGTATAAAGTATATCCGACCCTGTCCACCACCTCCGTGGTAGTGGTCTTGAGGGTGTTAATTGAGATTTCTCACCACGAGCAAATTTTCAGTTAACACTTTCTGGCGCCGTCTGCGGGGAGTACCCACACCCAGTTAATCAAATCAACCGTTTACATTTTTATTGTTTCACAGGAACCAAGAGGCTCCGCTCCTCCGAAGGACAACTCGGGGTTTCAGAACAATCTTCGGGGATGCCAACGCGAAAGGCCCCAATGAGGGGGAAGAAATTCGGACATCGCATTCAAGTTCCGATCTAGGCGGCTAATGTGCGGGCTTCTGGCCACCCTATGATAAGCCAAGCCGCGCTCGACCAACAAACGGCAGCCTTTGTGGAAACCGTTCGCCTTTGCCTGCTCCCTGAAGGCATCACAGTCCAACCAACAAACCTGAATGATGAGGGAGAGCTGAGCAGGCCCGAGACCAAGCAGCCTCATTTCGACCGCCTGGGACCTCCTCCTCCAGAACCAGCTCGCAATAGGACTAGGCCCCAACCTTCGATCCGGGATAGGCTAGGACCCATGCCCCCAGTTCTGAAAAGACCATCACAATACCAGCCCAGGCGAGTTAAGTCTGCAGCAGATGCTCTAACCCGGGAACGACGAAAGGCTCCTCGCCCGACGGCATCAAGAAGGGAAACCCGGGCCAAAGAGGAAGGAAGCCGACAAACCTCCCGAGTAGATCCCGCTCATGAGGAGGACCGGGTTGAGGTCGCCAGTTCATCGGAGGGATCCGACAACGAAGAATCCGAGGTGAATTCAAAGAAACTCGGGAACAAGTGGCTGAGGGATCAGCTGGCAAAGCTACAGAAAGAGGTCCAGTAGATAGGAAAGGGAAAGAATAAGGAGGATAAGAAGGACCCATTAAGCGAGATGAATGCCCCCTTCACCAAAAGGATCTAGGAAGCGGGGCTCCCGCTGAAATTTAAAATGCAGATACAAAAGTTCTCTAGAACAGAAGACCCTTTGAGTCACCTGGAGAATTTCGTCCAACAGATGGAAGTCCAGAATACTACTAGGGCTGCCATGTGCAGGATGTTCCCTACAACCCTTACCAATTACGTGAAAACTTGGTTCAGGAAGTTACCCGCTGGAAGCGTGGATTCTTTCACAAAGTTATCAACAGATTTTTGCTCGCAGTTCCAAGGAGTCAAACCTCGTCCAAAGGATCCCATACACCTCCAATATGTGATTCAGGAGCGAGGTGAAGCACTTCGATCGTACGTGGAGCATTTTCACAAAGAAGTCATACAAATGGGAGTCTTCGCTGAGAAAGAGACTCTCGCCAATTTCAGGCGGAAACTATGGGCTGGAAAGCTTTTCTGTTACTTTGCCAAGAGACCTCCAGAGACTTACCAGGAGGCCTATGACCGGGATCTTGAGCAGGTCGAGATCGACGAACATCTCAAAGTCAAGATGGAACACGACGATATGAGAACGTCAAAGTGTCAGAAAAAAGAAGCTCCCAAATCTGAGCCAGCTCAGAAAAATCAGAACAAACCTCCCAATAGATCGACATACCGTTTTCCCGCTGCTCAACTCAGGCAAGAAAGATATCCAGGAAGACGAACCCCTCCACGAGCTTCACCTCCTCCTAGGACCGTAGCCCTCGTAATACGAGATAAGAAAGGGTATGATTAATACACCCCCTTGAACGCCTCCCGGGAAACGATCAACCTCGCTATACGGGACAAGGGGCTACTCTAAAAGCCCGCGCCTATGAAAGCCCCAGTCGACAGAAGGAACCGGTACAAATATTGTGACTTCCACGAGGACGTGGGTCACAACACTTCCGAATGTTATAACCTACGTAACTAGATCGAAGCCCTGATAAGGGAAAGATGTTTGATTGAGTTCTTACAGCAGGTTAGAGATAATATTCAGACTAGAAGGGAAGTACAAGCTGAGATCCGTGAGCATACGGAGAAGAGAAATAGAGAACATACTGATTTAATGGAACAGATACAGGTGATATACACCATCAGTGGAGGGCCCACATTGGCCGGTACCTCAAATAATTCCAGAAAAAACCACGTAAGGAAGATTCCCCGTGTAGAAGAAGGTTGTGGTATCTTCAAGGTCGGCCAAAGCCAGACGGAACCCTCTCAGTCAGCGCAGATCATTTTCACGGAAGCAGATGTCTTCAACACCGTGCAACCTCATGATGATCCCATGGTGATCACAATACAAATTGCCAACTGCATGGTCCATCGCTTGCTCGTTGATACGGGTCGCAGTGTAGATATCCTCTTCAAGGATACCTTGGGCAAATTGAATATGAAGCAATGGTGTTACAATAGCTGCACGACCCCACTTTATGGATTCATTGGGGACTCGATCATACCAGTAGGAACGAAGATCCTCCTAGTGATCGTCGGCACCGTACCTCTCTAACAAAATGTTATGATGGACTTTGTTGTGGTTGACACCCCATCAGCCTACAACGCCATTTTAGGAAGACCCTTCCTACCTTTCTTGAAGGGGGTTTTGTCCATATATCACAATGTCCTGAAATTCCCGGAAGGGACCAAGGTAGGAGAGGTACGTGAAGACCAGCAAGCAGCTAGGAAGTGCTACACAGTGTCTGCCAATCCGACAGCTTTAGCCAAACAATTGATACAAGTTGAAACGATCCAGGATGCAGAAGCGCTAGGGATGGCCCTAGGAGATACAAAGCCTGCAAATCATTTTGAAAATGAACCTATCATCATAGATGAGGAGGAACAGAGCAAGGAATGGGCCAGCGGGCAACCCGTAGATAGACTAGAGAAAGTACCCATCTGAAATGACGATCCCTCCAAGGTTTTCAAGGTCTGAGCTACCTTCGAACCGGAAGTTAAAGAGGGTTTGATTGGGCTTCTTAAAGAATTCAGCGACATCTTTGCTTAGAGCCATGACGAGATACCTGAAATCCCGGTATCATTGGCCGCTCACCGATTAGCAGTGGATCCAACATTCAAGCTCGTCAAACAGAAGAGGAGTCACTTTAACGCTGAGAGAAACACAGCGGTTTAGGAAGAAATAGACAAATTGATCAAGGCAGGTTTTATCAGAGAAGTGCGCTACCCTAGGTGGATCGCCAACGTGGTCATGGTTATGAAGGCGAATGGGAAATGGCGTATGTATGTCGATTACACCGACCTCAACCGGGCATGTCCAAAAGACAGCTTTCCTCTACCAAATATCAATCAGCTAGTCGATGCCACGTCTGGAAATAAACTCCTTAGTTTCATGGACGTGTTCTCAAGGTATAACCAGATTAAGATGCATCCAGCCGATCAAGATAAGACCAGCTTCATTATTAGGCAGGGCATGTACTGCTACAAGGTGATGCCATTTGGCCTGAAGAATGCGGGGCTACATACCAGCGGCTAGTTAACAAGCTGTTCAGGCCCGAGATCGAAAGGACGATGGAGGTATACATCGATGACATGATCACAAAATACCAACTGTAGAAGGACATCAGGAAGACCTTCGCAAGACCTTTCTAATCTTAAGAGAAAACCAGATGCGGCTGAACCCCTCCAAATGTGCTTTTGGGGTAACGACGAGGAAGTTTCTAGGTTTCATGGTCTATGAGAGAGGCATAGAGGCCAACCCAGAAAAAATCAAGGCTATCTTGGACCTGGAGTCCCCCACATCACTCAAATAGGTACAAATTTTGAAAGGGCATGTAGCAGCGCTCAACAGGTTTATTTCTCGCTCCACCGATAAATGCCTCATGTTCTTCAAAGCCATCAAGCAAGGGAGAAACATGAAATGGAGCCTGGAGAGCAAACAAGCTTTTCAAGCCTTGAAGAAATACCTAACAAGCCCACCATTGTTAGTCAAGCCGATTCCCGGAAAGGAGCTGCAAATCTACCTGGCTGTCTCAGAAACTACAGTAAGTGGAGCTTTGACCAAGGAGTGTGGCGATGGGATTCAAAGGCCCATATACTACGTGAGTCATGCTTTAACTAAGTCAGAAAAAAATTATATTCTCCTGGAGATGCTCGCCTATGCTCTGGTTACCTCAGCGAGAAAGCTTTGTCCCTACTTTCAAGCTCATTCGATAGCAGTGGTGACGGATCAACCTCTCCGTCAATTCTTAAAAAGACCTAATGTGTCCGGAAGGCTAGTCTTGTGGGCCCTAGAGCACACTCAGTTCAACTTAAAATATAAGCCTAGGACCACGATTAAAGTGCAGGCTTTGGCAGACTTCGTTGTAGAATTTTTAGCGCTCCCAAGCCAAGCCATCTTCGCAGCATCGAATGTAGTCAGTGAGAAGACTTTCTAGATCGATAATTGGCCGAAAGATTGCAAGTCTTGGACCCTCTATACAGATAGAGCAACTGGGCAAGCTGGGGGAGGAGCTGGATTAGTTTTAATAGACACAGAGGGGACTGAATTCTTTCACTGCTTCAGATTCGAGTTTAAAGCCACCAATAATGAAGCAAATTGGATGAAGGCAGCAGTCGAACTGAAGGCCGACTACCTGCAAATCAAGAGCGACTCATTACTTGTAGTTAATCAGGTGTCTGGGTGTACCAGGCAAAATGAGATAACATGGTCACCTTCCTAAGGCTAGCTCAGTTGCTTAAAAATAAATTTAAGGGATTAAAGATCGATCAGGTGCCTCGACATTAAAACCACCGCACGAATGTTCTAGCTAAGATAGCCGCAAATGGAGGTCAAGCCTTACCACGAGGATTTCCCCTCCAAGTGATCTCCGAACCAAGCATAACCGCGAGCAAGGAAATCTGCTCCCTAGATAGTCAGCCTTGCGGGAAGGATCCGATCATTGCCTACCTCCAAGAGGGAAAGCTTCCCGAGGAGCCTGATCAAGCCCGAAGAATTAAAAGGCTCTCTGTCCGATATTTCCTAGTAGACGGGTAGCTCTACAGGAGGGGTAGATCCCTCCCATTACTTTGGTGCTTACATCCTGATGACGTTAAATGGGCCTTAAGAGAGGTTCATTCTGGGGACTGCGGGAACCTTATCGGTGGAGAAGCTTTAGAGTATCAAGTGCTTCGTATGGGGTACTACTGGCCAACCATCCACCAAGACGCAAGAAGCTTTGTACGATCTTGCAAACCGTGTCAAAGAACTTCGAACTTGAGCCACCTACCACCAGAGCGGTTGTCATCTCTCAGTTCGCCCTACCCCTTTGCCATGTGGGGGATCGACCTAATTAGACTGCTTCCCATCGCTCGTAGGCAAGCTAAATATGTTATCGTTGCTATCGATTATTTCGCAAGATGGGTCGAAGTAGAACCTCTCTCCCGAATATCAGAAAAGAATAAGACCAAGTTCATCAAAACCAACGTAGTCTGTAGATTCGGGACCCCTCTCATCATTGTAGCCGACTTGGGCAAGCAGTTCGACAATGCCTGATTCAAAGACTTCTGCGAAGGTTTGAGAATCTACCTCAGGTTTGCTTCAGTAGCCCATCCTCAGACCAACGGGCTGGTGGAATCCACTAACAAGACTATCAAAAGGCTGCTGAAGAAGAAATTGCAGCAGAAGAAAGGCAAATGGGTCGAGGAACTGCCCGAGGTCCTCTGGGCATACTGGACTACAAAGAGGACAGCTACCGGGGAGACATCTTACTCCCTAACCTTCGGAGTTGAAGTGGTCCTCCCCATCGAGCATAAATTGACCTCATTCAGGGTGCAGTACTTCGAACCTGAAAGCAACGAGGTCAAACTTCTAGCTAATCTAGACCTTCTAGAAGAGAAACAAGACCGGGTAGCTGAGAAAGTGGTGATCTACCAGAGCAAGATCGCTAGGTATTTCAACCGAAAGGTCAGAGCCTGAAATTTCAAAGAAGGGGATCTGGTGCTTAGAAAGGTGACCTTGAATACTCGAAAAAGGTCGGATGGAGTCCTAGGCCCCAATTGGGAAGGGCCATACTTGGTAAAGGTAGTTGCTCGTAATGGAGCCTACAAACTCGAAGACATGGATGGACGACCCATCGACCACACCTGGAACGTAGATCACTTGAGGAAGTTCTACCCCTAAGTAGGAGACTCTTGAGCAGATTACCCCCATTTAGGTTTCAATAAAATCCCTAATAACGATGTACTACATCCCGATCATCAATAAAGTTTACATTTTTCTTTATCTCTGATTATGTTCTACATCAATATCTACATATTCGACTAGAAAATTTGACATAATAGCCTCAAGACCAGGGATGAGCAGGGGAAACCCCCTTGCTGCCCCTGATGCCTTGGCCGGGCACCACCCCCTACCAAGAAGGGTCTAAGAGTAAGAGCATAGTTGCCAGCAGGATCTCGAGACTAGAGACTAGCTGGGGAAGCCCCCTCGTTACCCCTGATGCCTTCGTCAGACTACCACCCCCAAGAAGGGTCTGAGTGTAAGAGTATAGTTGCCATCTAGATCTCGAGACTAGGAAATAGCTAGATAGCCCTCATGATGCCTTGGTCGGGCTACCACCCCTAAGAAGGGTCTGAGTGTAAGAGCATAGTTGCCATCCAGATCTCGAGACCAGGAAATAGCAAGACAGCTATTCTGATGCCTTGATCGGGCTACCTCTCCTGAAACGAATTTTGTTAACAGATTTTTCTGGCAAGGGACGAAGGGAGAATTTTCCAATAGGGACCTACCCAGAAAGACTCATCCAGATACTCCTGGAAGCCAGCGAGATCTGTACCACCACCTAGATGGGACCAATATCCAATGAGGTTGGAGCCTCGACTATACGTCTATCTAGATAGGACATCGGCTCCAAAAGCTTGTACCTCGCCCTACTGAAGCTCCTAATACTAGCTCGAGACTAGTACGATGATAACTTGCATCCCGCAAGGATCTCGATATCAATCAAGGCGCCTGGTACCTCGATACCTACCTCGATACCACTTTGGTACTACCCCCGATATTTGCCTTGGTGTCACCCTGACTCGCACCTGGTACTTAGTATGCCTTTCGGAGCTCCTCCAAGGCAAGTACCTTGCTTTCCAGGCAATACGATAGGAAGCACGAAGACACAAGCACCCTTCCAGCAGGACGCAGAACAAGCTCATCAAAATGAGGTACCAGCGTTATACTCCATCAGAACTTAAAATTATAATTTCCCTTCACGAAGAAGGAAAGCTGACTCCATCTCCACTAAACTCCACAAAGAAGGAAAGTTGACTCCATTTCCAAAAAAAACACCATTAATGACCTAATGATCAACCGAATCAGAATTTGAATTCCCCATTGATTAACGGGATCCAATCTCGCGCCTTCAGCTCCATTCAAATGCCTTTCAACGCCTAAAATAGGATTCTTAATGATCTTCATTATGACAACCAGATTTCGAGAGGATTTTTGGGAGAATAGTATATATACGGTATGGAAAGACAAAGAGAAGGGAGGGCATTGCTTGAAGGATTCTTGATCGCCATAACGAGAGAGACTCCGAGAGAATTATCTCAGAAATTCCCCGAAGCCAGTGAGAGTCCATTGACAATCACTGGAGGAAAATATCCACTTATCGACACGAACCTTTCTCCATCTCCATCCTATGTAAAAGAGTGAAAATAGAGAGAATAGTGTATGTATACTTATTGTAATCCTGTTATAATGATTTGTTAAACAAAACAGTTTTCTTTTACATCTCTTGGTCCCTCGTGTTCTTTCTCCATCATTTGATCTCTTGCTCCTGATCATAGAAAAGGACCCCGGTACCGAATGTACCTACCCCGCCACTGCAACCGGTAGTGGACGAGGGTGTTAACTGAGATTTTCATCTCGAGTGAACTTTTTCGTTAACACTTTCTAGAGCCGTCTGTGGGAAACACCACACCCTCAAAAGAAGGCCTGTGTGTCTCGTTTTCTTGCTAGATTATCAGGATGAAGCTCTGTTCTTCTCAAGATCATCCTGATCCATCGGGGCATTAGTCAAACGCTTCAGTCCGAAATGGCCTGAAGCCGAAGAAGGGGGGAAAGGGTCGCAAACCCGCCTCAAAGCCATCAGCTACCACGCGGAATACCTCCCAGGTACTCGCTACCCCAGCAGCTGGACCTGCTAATCTAGACCAACAGGTCGCGGCCTTTATAGAGAGCATTGGCCTCCGAATGGTCGCCGAAGGCATTACCGGTCAGCCTGCGGTACCAGATCTCATGGGAGATGCACCCAGGAGAGATGCCAATCTACAAGGTACCAGGATACCTCATTTCGACAGGTTGGGACTGTTGGAACCTAGGGTTACAGATTGCGCAGCGGAAGGTTTTAAAAATTTTATGCAATCATTAAACTAACTCATTTGTACAGTAATAATCAAATGCAATAATAATCAAGTGAAGAAACTTTTTCATACCTACGTAGGAGGCTCCTTCACTTTAATACGAACTGCTCCTGATTTGAACCACGTGATCTTCCTCGCTATCTCCCGGAACTGGTAACTGCGTGTGGGCGCGTCACGATATTCAGGACCTGTATGGAGGAAAAAGAGAAGAACACACACGAATAGAAGTGCAGCACTTGTGGTCTCACCACACACTAACTTTTTCTTTTCTATTTGTGTTGTTTGCTGTTCACGAAGACTTTGCTCTTCTTTTTTCTTTTTGCTGTGTGTTTTTGCTTATTCATTAGGTTGTTCTTAATTTTTTTTATTAAATATATACCTCATATATATTCAAAAATTAAACAAACCAAAATCTTATTTGATTTTTAAAACTTTTCAAAAAATATCTCATATCTTTCAAAAAGATAATTAAATATTTAATATTTGAATTCATACATTTTAAATTCAATTTCAAATATTTAATTTAATAAAATAAAATA
Source organism: Dipteronia sinensis (assembly GCA_033220585.1). Lineage (NCBI taxonomy): Eukaryota > Viridiplantae > Streptophyta > Magnoliopsida > Sapindales > Sapindaceae > Dipteronia > Dipteronia sinensis. Next base: position 26,630,956 of record CM065643.1, on the reverse strand, counting down.
ATAATATTATCTTATTTTATTCAAAATCAAATATCAACTAACACCCTCCATTTAGTGATTAACAACATAATTAAATAATCTTATTATTTAATTTATTTAATCACCATTATTCATTAATTAAATAATCTCATTATTCAATTAATTCCCGAATAAATACGTGTCACTTTCGTAACACAATTAATTGGACAATCCAATTAATTAACCGTGACCCTTGTTACCTAAATCGATCGGGCTAGCAAGGGGACCTAATGGACCCACAGTATTTTGAGCTCCAATAATCCTTAGAAATTATTAATTAAACTCTTTAATTAATATTTCATGATTATTAATTTCGGTGTTATTCCACTAAAAACCCGAAGCTGCACTCTCTCAACTGTAGACGTTTTTACACAAACCAATAACTCTCGGTGTCCATCGATATAGCTATTACATATGGTATAATCCTCCACAAGTAGTTCATAATTAGAGCTGGGTCATAATGTCCGTTATACCCCTCTAATCATATCTTTCCATTAAGTACCATTGATTCTCTAATGAACAATAAATCCTACATTCCTTACGGAATTAGGAGAGCGCTCATATTGTTCAAGCCCCGAATCAACCCTTAAGGGAACTACCATCTACTTCTCACAAGAAGGAGTGGATTCCACTATTGTGAACAAACCTTCCCAGCCACAAGCCAAACCGCGATCCCAACATACGGAGTATATTGATCGGGAATGCAACTCCGACCTCACCCATGGTATATCAAAGACCACGATCTAACCTGAAGGAGTCGATAAGACACTCAGGATTAAGATCACCCATATATAGCCATCATAAGTTGATATATATGAATCTCATCGTTAAACGGATCTTAGTGAGAGATTCATATAGATCATGGCCCTGTCCTATATGATCACATCATACAAGGTGCCTCCATTCTCATATCTACATATGAATGATCACGGATAGGATCACCGTACACTACGAAATGGACCGCAGCTGTAGATTAACCACAAATAAAGTACCCAGCTTTATTTGCTATCTACGGACTCTTTAAATTGCTCGTTTCAAACTGAATCCATCTATATATGACACTCATATACTCAGTTCGAAATTACATCCGGCAATTTTGGATGTTAAGTGCACATGTTATATAAAGTATGACACAAAATGAATGAATATACTACTTCTTTTATTTATGTTCAAATTACATTTACATATTACAAGCTTTAGGGCAAAAACCCCAACAATCTTCCACTTGCACTAAAGCATGTGAGTCATGTCTCGTAACCCTAGACCTTCTAGGTGACCTTCAAACACTTTAGCCGGTAAGGTCTTCGTAAATGGATCAGCATGATTGTCTTGTGAGGCTATCTTGGTGATGATCACATCTCCTCTCTGCACTATCTCTCTAATGAGATGATACTTTCTTTCTATATGCTTCCCTCTCTTGTGGCTTCTTGGTTATTTGGAATTAGCCACAGCACCACTATTATCACAATAAAGTGTGATGGGCTTATCCAGATCTGGAACAACTTCTGGATCACTCAAGAACTTACGGAGCCAAACAGCCTCTTTAGCAGCTTCACAAGCGGCTACATATTCGGCTTCCATGGTGGAGTCAGCAATGCAAGATTGCTTTATACTTCTCCACACAATGGCTCCACCACCTAGGGTGAATGCTGATCCAGACGTGGATTTTCTAGAATCCCTGTCTGACTGAAAATCAGAATCTGTGTATCCTAACGGGATCAAATCCTGTCCGGAATACACTAACATATAGTTTCTCGTTCTCCGAAGATACTTGAGAATAGTCTTGACAGCAACCCAATGATCTAATCCTTAGTTGGACTGGTACCTGCTGACTACTCCCACTGCATAGCAGATGTCCAGTCTCGTGCATAACATAGCATACATGAGACTACCTACTGCTGATGCATATGGCACACGTCTCATATCCTCAACTTCTTGAGGTGTCTTAGGACACTGTTCCTTAGACAAGTGAACCCCATGTCTAGAAGGTAAATTACCTTTCTTGGAGTTCTGCATCAAAAAACGCACAAGAATCTTGTCGATATATGATGCCTGAGACAATGCTATGAGTTTGTTCTTACGATCCCTTATAAGTTGGATCCCTAGAACATAACTCGCCTCTCCCAAATCTTTCATTTGGAATTGGCTAGCCAGCCAGCCCTTTACATCAGATAACACTCCCACTTCATTCCCAATGAGTAGGATGTCGTCCACGTATAGGACCAAGAAAACTACCTTTTTGTCAATGATGCGCTTGTAGACACAAGGCTCATCGACGTTCTGCTCAAAGCCATAGGTTTTGATCACATCATCAAACCTGATGTTCCAAGATCTAGATGCTTGCTTAAGTCCATAGATGGACCTTTGCAACTTGCAAACCTTTTGCTCTTGATCTGGAGACACGAATCCCTCTGGTTGCATCATATAGATGCTCTCGTCAAGATTGCCATTCAAGAATGCAGTCTTGACGTCCATTTGCCAAATTTCATAATCGAAATAGGCAGCAATGGATAAGAGAATCCGAATAGACTTAAACATGGCTATTGGCGAGAAGGTCTCTTCATAATCGACCCCCTCTTTCTAGGTATAACCCTTGGCCACTAGCCTTGCCTTGAAGGTCTCTACCTTCCCGTCTACTCCTCTCTTCCTCTTGTAGATCCACTTACATCCTATGGGTTTTACCCTATTCGGTAAGTCTACAAGTTCCTAGACTGAGTTAGAGTACATAGACTCCATCTCGAGATTCATGGCTTTAAGTCATTCCTCTTTATCAGGATCTTCCATTGCATTCTTGAATGTCAATGGATCATCCACACTATCAGCAGAGACAAGATCTTGTCCCTCACTTACACCCAAATAGCGTTCAGGCTGTCTTACAACCCTCTCACTACGTCTAGGTGGTAGTGTATCCTGACTAGGAATTATCTGACTTTCAGATGTTAATGGATTAACAACTCTAGTTGACTGAGTACTGGTCTCACCAGGCTCCAACTCATTTAATACAATTTTAGAACGAGGTTTATGATCACTTATATAGTTATCCTCAAGAAACGTTGCATTTGTCGATACAAATACTTTGTTATCTTCAGGACTATAGAAGTATCCACCTCTGGTCTCCTTGGAGTATCCTACAAACAAGCAGACCACAGACTTGGGATCTAGCTTTCCAGTTCTGTTCTTTAGCACTTGTGCCGGACACCCCCATATGTGAAAATGTCGTAAACTAGTTTTACGACCATTCCACAACTCTAGGGGAGTTTCAGGAACAGATTTGGATGGCACTACATTCAAAATGTATGCCGCTGTTTGTAACGCATATCCCCAAAAGGAATTTGGTAATGATGAGAAACTAATCATAGATCTCACCATTTCCATTAGGGTTCTATTTCTCCTCTCCGCTACACCATTTTGCTGAGGTGTACCAAGAGCTGTGAGTTGGGAAACTATCCCATGCTCGACCATGAAGTCTTCAAACTCTTGGTCAAGGTACTCACCTCCACGATCTGATCGTAATGACTTGATAGTCCTACCTAATTGATTCTCAACTTCAGCTCGGAATTCTTTAAACTTTTCAAATGTTTCCGACTTTCGTTGCATTAGGTAGACATATCCGTATCTTGAGTAGTCATCTATAAAGGTGACATAATACTCATAGCTGCCCCTAGCTCTAACATTCATCGGTCCGCAGACGTTTGTATGTATGAGTTCTAGTGGCTCTATAGCTCTAAGCCCTTTTCCAGTAAAAGGTCTCTTAGTCATCTTACCTTCTAAACAGGATTCGCAGACAGGTAAGGTGCCAACCTTTAACTCACTTAAAGGCCCACTTTTTACTAGTCTGTCTATCCGGTCAAGGTTGATATGACCAAGCCTTAGATGCCAGAGATACGTTTCATTTTCTTGAGAAATCTTATGTCGTTTAGTTTTTGGTTTTTCAACTTTAAACATTTCGGTGTTAAGCAGTGTTGTATGCATTAACGGTCTTAACACATACAAATTGTTTTCATTAATTCCTGAACAAATATTCAGACCATTCTTTGCAATAATAACTGATTTATTATCAAAAGAAACAGAATATAATTGTTCTAACAACTTAGAAATGGAAATCAAATTCCGTGTAAATCCAGGAATATAAAAAACATTGTTCAATAATAAAAAACTATTATTATTATAAAATTGCAATCTTATTGCTCCCACTGCTTTGGCCGACACGACATCCCCCGACCCTACACGCATGGAGAAGGCTCCTTCCTCTAGCTGTGTCCAAGAATCAGTCCACTGCAAAGAAGAACAAACATGGTTAGTGGCCCCCGAATCAACAATCCAAGGTGAAGAATCATCTTCCACTAAACAAGATTCAAGAACAAGTAAATCATATTTACCTTTCTTCTTCTTCTTGGCTACCTCCTCCAGGTACTGAGGACAGTTCCTCTTGCAGTGCCCGACCTTGTTACAATGGAAACATTTTCTTTTGTCTTGGTCGGTGGAGGTGCCCTTCTTTTTGCTTTGGGCCTTCTTGGGTTTGGGCTTACCCTTTGCCTTTCCAGCAGACCTCTTCCTCTTCTTATTATTGGAAGAAGATGGTTCGGCAACATTTGCCTCACCGGTCTTACTTTTGCTGTCCTTGGTCATGGACTCAAAAGTAGCGAGCTCATTGAGCAACTGTGTGAGACTGAACCTTAACTTGTTCATCCCGTAGTTGTTCTTAAACTGATCAAAACTCTTCGGAAGAGTCGTCAGTATGATGCTCACTTGACTGGGTTCATCAATGGCCCCACCATTGACTTCTGCCATGTTGAAGTAGGACATCATGCTTAGGACATGTTCCCGAACTGATGTACCTTCCTTCATGCGAGCGAGCATAGCAGAACGAACAGCTTCGTGTCGCTTTTGCTCGGAGGGCTGCCTGAACATAGCTTGCAATGACTCCATAGTTTCGAATGCTGTAGTCATTGCTTCGTGCTTTGTTACAAGCACGTCTGTCATAGAAGCTAACAGATATGTTCGGGCCTTCTCATCAGATGAGACCCATCGCTGGTATGCCTCACGAACAGTTCGTGTGGCATTGGCAGTAGGCACCGGAGGACATTCCTCCGTAAGCACAAACTTGAGGTCTTTTGTGACCAGTATTGCATTAATGTTAAGTTTCCATTTTGTGTAGTTATCACCAGTTAATTTATCGTTTGCAAGTATTTGTAATAGTGCCGATGACATGGCTGAAAAAACATAAATTAAAGATTCATTCAGTCATACATTCTAAACATGTGCGAATGTTCGGCATAAAATTAAACATGATGCATGAAAATGTTTAATGAACAAGAACAACCCTAAAAACAATGTTTCTATGCCACGACAATCCAACATACCGCAAGCAAGTGCCGCCTTAGGGTCGGTCAAATTCTTGCATGTTGGATCGAGACCTTCTCAGTCAAAAGATATACCAGAATAACTCTTATACCAATATCATTCAACCATCGTTTATTAGGTCAGGTTTTTAATTAACCAATTTAATTAAAACCTTGTGAGTGTAACCCATCATTTCAGATCTCAAGAGCTTAACTCGAGAATTGCCGCCTTAGGGTCGGTCAATCCCGAAATCCCCTCCGAAATCCTATCTGTTAGGAAGTCAACCTTGGTATTGATTCTTAATGGAAACCCTCCTTAGGGAGGACGAAAACAAAGCCGTCACGAGGCCCCACTCGAATCTCACGGTGTTGAACTAATGATGGAGACCGCGGGATATAATGTCATATATCCCTCTCCCACTCACTATTTTATATTAAGGGTTTTCTATTAATATTAATGCACCTAGATTAAACTAGATTAAACGGCTAATTTTAATCTAAGCGTCAAGTGCATTAATCACAAATTATTAGAATCCTATTCCAATAACTAATAAACTAAATTGATTTTTAACACTTAAAAAATTTAGTTTATTAGTAATAATACAAATCTATGTAAACTGTTTACTAAGACTAGAATTATTATTAAATGTGTATTTACCAAGTTTTAACTATTAAAACTAAACACATTATTTAGGTCCAATTATTATTAGGAGCTTAATCAAATTAATCCTAATATATATATTAAGGACCCTACTAATCTAAGTAATTAAACCCTTTAATAAAAAGATTAGTAATTAATGAGATTTACCAAGTTTTTACTCCTAAAAAACTAATCCAATTAAAAATAGCCAATTATGTGAATAACCCATTTTAATCAAATTAAAAAAAATTAAACACATAATATAGATGGCTATAATGCATGTATGATATATCAACATATATATATATATATATATATATGTGTAGGCACAACTAATTTAAATGACATGTATATGCATGGCAATGCTTAATCATCAAATAATTAAAACATACATGAGTTGACCGAGTGTTGTGGATTATTTAACCTAAAAATTGGAATCTAATTACAAAAAATATTTCCAAGGCATCCCTTGGTCTTCTTGTAATTTATAAGATTTCCAATCTCTTCAGGTCATGTTCGGGTGTAGCATGCGTGGGTAGGTATCACTAGACGTTGAGCGCTGGTAGGGAAGGCTTCGTGAAGCGCGCAGGAAGGCTGCGCGAAGCGCGCTGGAAAGCTCGGTGGGAAGGCATCGCTGCTGCGCGCGCGCTGGTAGGCGGTTGTGCGCTGCAGGCGCACGCTGGTAGGCGCTGCGCATGTTGGTCTGCCTGCGCACAGGCTGAAGGCATGCGTTGGTCATGCATGCGCGCTGATGCGTTGGTCTTTTGCGCGCTTTTATGCGCTGGTGGCACTGGTGGCATGCTCTGGTGCATGCAAGCTCGCTGGTCTTCATGTGCACGTTGAACTACCAGGTCTCTTGCAATTACATTTTTTTTTTAATAATACAACAGTAAAATAAAATTAAAATAAAATTATACAACCCAGAAACACTCTAAATCCACAACACCATAAAAAATTACGATCAACCATGTTTTTAAATTAAACAATTTAATTAAAAAAAAACATCATGCACTCATCAAAAAAATATGTGCCTACACATTCATACATATCAGGAGTAATCGAATTCGATTATACTGTACAAAAATTGGCTCTGATACCAATTGTTGGAACCTAGGGTTACAGATTGCGCAGCGGAAGGTTTTAAAAATTTTATGCAATCATTAAACTAATTCATTTGTACAGTAATAATCAAATGCAATAATAATCAAGTGAAGAAACTTTTTCATACCTACGTAGGAGGCTCCTTCACTTTAATACGAACTGCTCCTGATTTGAACCACGTGATCTTCCTAGCTATCTCCCGGAACTGGTAACTACGTGTGGGCGCGTCACGATATTCAGGACCTGTATGGAGGAAAAAGAGAAGAACACACACAAATAGAAGTGCAGCACTTGTGGTCTCACCACACACTAACTTTTTCTTTTCTATTTGTGTTGTTTGCTGTTCACGAAGACTTTGCTCTTCTTTTTTCTTTTAGCTGTGTGTTTTTGCTTATTCATTCGGTTGTTCTTAATTTTTTTTATTAAATATATATCTCATATATATTCAAAAATTAAACAAACCAAAATCTTATTTGATTTTTAAAACTTTTCAAAAAATATCTCATATCTTTCAAAAAGATAATTAAATATTTAATATTTGAATTCAAACATTTTAAATTCAATTTCAAATATTTAATTTAATAAAATAAAATAATCATATTATCTTATTTTATTCAAAATCAAATATCAACTAACACCCTCCATTTAGTGATTAACAACATAATTAAATAATCTTATTATTTAATTTATTTAATCACCATTATTCATTAATTAAATAATCTCATTATTCAATTAATTCCTGAATAAATACGTGTCACTTTCGTAACACAATTAATTGGACAATCCAATTAATTAACCGTGACCCTTGTTACCTAAATCGATCGGGCTAGCAAGGGGACCTAATGGACCCACGGTATTTTGAGCTCCAATAATCCTTAGAAATTATTAATTAAACTCTTTAATTAATATTTCATGATTATTAACTTCGGTGTTATTCCACTAAAAACCCGAAGCTGCACTCTCTCAACTGTAGACGGTTTTACACAAACCAATAACTCTCGGTGTCCATCGATATAGCTATTACATATGGTATAATCCTCCACAAGTAGTTCATAATTAGAGCTGGGTCATAATGTCTGTTATACCCCTCTAATCATATCTTTCCATTAAGTACCATTGATTCTCTAATGAACAATAAATCCTACATTCCTTACGGAATTAGGAGAGCTCTCATATTGTTCAAGCCCCGAATCAACCCTTAAGGGAACTACCATCTACTTCTCACAAGAAGGAGTGGATTCCACTATTGTGTACAAACCTTCCCAGCCACAAGCCAAACCGCGATCCCAACATACGGAGTATATTGATCGGGAATGCAACTCCGACCTCACCCATGGTATATCAAAGACCACAATCTAACCTGAAGGAGTCGATAAGACACTCAGGATTAAGATCACCCATATATAGCCATCATAAGTTGATATATATGAATCTCATCGTTAAACGGATCTTAGTGAGAGATTCATATAGATCATGGCCCTGTCCTATATGATCACATCATACAAGGTGCCTCCATTCTCATATCTACATATGAATGATCCAGGATAGGATCACCGTACACTATGAAATGGACCGCAGCTGTAGATTAACCACAAATAAAGTACCCAGCTTTATTTGCTATCTACACACTCTTTAAATTGCTCGTTTCAAACTGAATCCATCTATATATGACACTCATATACTCAGTTCAAAATTACATCCGGCAATTTTGGATGTTAAGTGCACATGTTATATAAAGTATGACACAAAATGAATGAATATACTACTTCTTTTATTTATGTTCAAATTACATTTACATATTACAAGCTTTAGGGCAAAAACCCCAACAGGGACCACCACCTCCCGTACCTTTCCATGATAGACTCGTGCCCATGCCCCCAGTACCATCGGTCCATGACAGACTCCTGTGCCCCAGTTTCTAGGGAATCTTACAGATTATCAACCCTGATGCACTAGATCCGCCATCGATCTCCAACCTAGGGAGCGCCGCCATCTGGTCCAACCATGAGCTTCCTCTAGAGCGACGACAGGAGGCGACCAGGAGGCACCCTCGTTTAATGGAAAGAGGTAGCAACAGGGGCTTCAGAGAAGACCCTTCCCATGGAGAGAATAAGGATGAAACTTCTACGACATCGGAGAGGTCTGACGACAGAGATTCTGAGGTGGAATCTAAAAATGATGATAACAAACGTACCCGGGACCGTCTCGGGGTCGCCAGAACGGAAAAGGAGATCCAAGAGCTGAAGAAGGGTAAACACTGGGAAAAACAAAAAGATTCTTTGGGAGAGATGAATGCTCCCTTCTCTAGGAGGATCAAGAAGGCAGAACTACCTCCCAAATTCAAGATGCCAACCGATAAATTTTCTAGGACCGAGGATCCCCTGAGCCATCGAGAAAGCTTTGTTCACCAAATGGAGGTCCAGAATGCTACCAGGGCTGCCCTGTGCAAAATGTTCCCTACCACGCTGACTGACTATGCCAAAACATGGTTCAGGAAGCTACTAGCAGGGAGCGTTGATTCATTCACCAGGCTTACTACTGACTTCTGTGCTCAGTTTCAAGGCATCAAACCTCGCCCCAAGGATCCCATTTACCTCCAATACGTGATCCAGGAGCGGGGTGAAACGCTCAGAGCTTATGTAGAGAGATTCCATAAGGAAGTGATCCAGATGGGGGTCTTTCGCGGAAAAAGAGAACTTGGCTAATTTCATAAGCAACCTATGGGAAGACAGGCTATTCAGATCCTTCAGTCAAGCATCCCCCGGAGACTTACCAGGAAGCCTACAATAGAGCTCTAGAGCAGGTTGAAATAGACGAACAACTCCAAGTCAAAATGGAGCATGATGATATGAGAACTGCCAAGCGCCAGAAGAAGGACGCGCCCAAGCCGGCACTAGTTCAGAAAAGTCAAAACAAACCTCCCAACAAATCTACATATCAGTCACCGCACTACCAGCCCCTACGGAACCGGTACCCTATCAGGTGGACTCCGCCCAGAGCCATACCTCCACCCAAGGAAGTAGCCCGAGTCGATAGAGATGAAGAGGGAACTTCCATTATACCCCCTTGAATGCATCTCACGAGACTATCTACCTCACCATCCTCGACAAGAGATTGCTCAGGAAGCCAGGTCTAATAAAGGTACTTGCTAATCAGCGAAACCACTACAAGTATTGTGACTTTCGTGAGGATGTAGGTCATAATACCTCGGAGTGCTATAGTCTGTGGAACCAGATTGAAGCCTTGGTTAGGGGAGGTTGCTTGGAGGAATTCGTCTAACAGGTACGCGGCAACATATGCACTGGAAAGGAGATGCATGCCGATATCAAAGCATATGAAGAAGGAAGGAAAGCAAAAGGGAAGGATCTGATAGAGCAGATCCACATTGTCAATACCATCAGTGGAGGTCCCACCCTGGCAGGAACTTCTAAAAATGCTCGAAAGAACCACGCCAGGAAAATTCCTAGAGTAGTACAGGCTAGAATGTTTTCAAGGTTACTAGAGGATCACCTCGGTCTTCTCCTGCTGCACAGATCATCTTCAGAGAAGATGACGTATTTAACACCGTGCAACAGCAGATAGATCCCTTATAGCCTTGGCGAGCTCTGACAGAGAAACATAAGGGGCAAAACCCCTCCTTCAGCTTGATCCACTCCAACTGCAGGGGCCATCAAACTGGGATCTCCTGTAACCTGGCTAGAGGGAGGAAGGGAGACAGAACTCTGGCCTTCACCTCCTGCCATTCCACTGGCTCCAGCAACCTGGGAAGTTTCCGGCCACATCAGAAGGTGCTGCTCCCGAGAGTTCAGCAGCTTTCACCATGATTTCCTCCCAGTTCCATCCCGCAATAACTCCCAAGTCAAACGGATGAGGGAAGGCTAACGCCACATGGTAGCATGCGAAGATGTAGCCGTCCCCAAAGGAAGTATCCACTTGAGCATCCAAATCGGCCACATGATCACGAAGGGACTGATCCTTTTTCTCTAGCTCCACTATTCTTTCCTTTGCAATATCCCTCTCCTCCCTGTGGCGGATGGACCTGAGCCTCTCGATGTTATAGTCAAATTGTATCCGCTCCCGATCAGCTTTTGCTTCGTCTGCTTCTTTCTTTGAGCTGTTCAGAGACTCGTTCAAAGGTACCATGCCTCTGGAAGCCTTATCGAGTTCCTCCTTGGTTTTCTCCAGCTCGGTGGTAGCGCCTTCAGCTCGCTCCAAGAGGGAACCGACCTGCTGGCTTAACGCCATATTGAATTTGAAGGCCTGCCAAGAATAAAACACTTGTCAGGATATTTCCAACCCACTACCTGGATAGAAGATTAAAGTGAAACAGCTTACCTTAGCCAGAAGGGCAGATCTGCTTCTAATCAAAAGCTGAGTGGGCATGGCTGTCATGACTTCCAGACTCCCACCTGGGCAGGAATCAACGAAGCAGGCCAAGACTTCATCCTGGTTGCTGTCCCCGGACCCCGATCAAGACTTATCCCGAGGTACCACCCACTTAGCCGCAGTAGTGTCAGAACTCTTCTCGATAAAGTTATCACGGTCGGTTACCACAGCGGGCGAGGCCGGAGGAAGCACCATCATCAGTAACAGCCGCAGCTCTGATTGTTTTGTTGGGCGACATATCCTGCACCCGATGGGAAGCACCTCGGTACCTCCCCACTCTAGCTGTAAAAGCCTTCAACGACCTAGCCAAGGTAGGAGGAGGGGGAGCTGGTGATCCCGATGTCCCGACTGGGGTCCTACCCGATCCAGCAGATGTGCCAGCCCCTGCATCAAAATCAGAACTGGCTAGGAGCCTAATGAGAGAAGTTGGTAGTGAGTCATCAGTACCAGCCTGGTTGAGCTCTCCCCTAGGAACCGAAGGGGACACTGCAAAAACTACCAAGACAACCAGAGTCAATATCCATAGGATCAATATAATCAGATAACATAAGCATAATCAAGAAAGCTTATTACTTGGAAGAGCACTGGAGATACGAAGGTAGAACTCCACCCTTCCTGCTTCGAAGGCATCAACAGCAGGATACCTCAGATTGGTGTAGTTGCGGGCCATAATGGCCTTCAAGATTCTCTCTGACTCGACAGAGAGTCTGCTCTTCTCTAGAGCGGGCTTCCCACTAAAGCCAGTAGGAACCTTGAACTCGGTTCCTCCAATATGGACTGAATTTCCCCATTCACCTCCGACGACGACCCATTCCTCCTTCCACAAATTGTCTTTCGTGGCCCCTAGCACCACAAACTGCAGATTATTTTGAGCACGAGCATAAAATTACCCCTTCAGGCATGGGGCTTTGGCAGCAATCTGGAACACGTACCCAGCTCGTCTGGCCCGGCTCCCGGTCGATTTTGTCCCTGTCGCATTGCTCTCTCCACAACACCAGAAAACCCACCAGGTGCCTCCAAAACCCTGGCATCAGCTGAAGAGGGGCAAGATGCAGAGCACACAATGTTAGGATTATGCTCAATAGCAAGAGTGTAATATTGTAATTGACAATCTTTTCATATAAATAAAGTGATTTCTAATTCTGTAAAATCTTATAGCATTTATAATTATAATTGTCAAGGTAAATAATCATAAGGTCAAAAGACTATGAGATATGAAGAATTGTTTGTACATCCAGATATGTATGAGGTAGACACAATTCTTTAGTTAGTCTTGAATAACGTTCACAACTTAAGTTAAAGGTTGGGCACCTCTATCTTGATAAAGTTGTAGAATTCTTTTACTAGCATTTGAGTGGGATCAAATGAGTTATGATGAGTCTAAAATCATCGAAAGGATTTCGAGTAAAAGAATTTAGTGCACTGGGTGCATTGAACTGGATCACAATGAAATACTTTATCTAGAACCGTCACTAGATATAAGTCTTTTCATTATCAGGACAATCGGAGAGTCTACCTAAATCCTGAGATAAATGATGGACTTATGGTTGCAAGTGTTATCATTTGAGCTATCAATGAGTACAATTATATAGCATAGTCTATCCTCGGTAGTTTGGTGGTATTCATTTGTTAATCGATAGAGGACTTCATTTATAGTTATGGACATCGTGGCTCCATTTATTAAATGAGACTATAATATCATCATATGGATGTTTTGAGGTATTGGATATTAAATCTCAACGTTGAGTTTTCAATAATGATTATTGAAGACATGGCTTCTGGACAAGTCAAAATATCCAAGTTCAAAATGTGATCATATGAGGAAATATGGTAACTTGGAGAGCTATAGGCGGTCTATGAGCTCTTGGCGATTACTGATATTATTCACGAGGATACACCATCTCCTATAAGATTGTCTAGGGTATGAATAAGAAACATCTCCTTATTCTATCTTTATTTAAGAGTTCAATTTTAGCTATTTAGTGGAATGAGTTAAAATTAATAGATCGGACCTAAGTGAATCATTTGTTGATTGTAATTAGGTTATGTCTATTGAAGCTTAAATTTAGATAGCCCGCCAAGATCCACAATCCACACGTACTTGCATGGATCACTTGATATATTCTACCGGACCAATTTATGGGTCCATCTAGAATTGCATTTAATATATTAAGAATATAATATGTCTATTATTTATCTAATGAGCTGCACTATTATATTAATATATTAAAAGGAGACATGTAGGCTTGTTTCTTTTAGTAAGAATAAGTCTGGTTCACATGTGGGCTTTTATTTAAAGTCTAATGGATTAAATAAAATAAGAAAAATAATATTGGGCCCATATATACATGGTTTGGGCTGCAAGGCTAAATAAAATAACCCAAGATATTATTTTATTTTATTGTTTTGATTAAATGGGAATTAATTAATTATTTAATTAATTAATAATTTAAATCAAAATCTTTTCCTGATCAGTAAATTAAATACTATGTGTTGGATTAGGGTTGGAATTCTTTTAAGTGATAGGAGTCCGAATGTGGTAAGGATTAAGTCTACATACACTCCTTATTATACAAAGAATTCTGCCACCACTAGTCCTACAAGGGTTAGGATTCTTGAATTGATAGGAATTAGGGAAAAGGATAATTCCTTTTCAAGTAAGGAAATTAACCAACCCTAGATTTCCTATTCAATGAATTCGGCCAACCCTACTTGGTGAAGGAGAAAATTCGGCCAACCTATAAATATAAGGTTATGAATTTTCGGCCACAAAAAGAAGCAAAAATAGAGAGAGATTTTTGTTTGTTTTGAAAATAAAAAAAATCCTACTCTATACACATAGATATTCGGCCAAGAGAGAAAAAGAAAATAAGTTCTCATTCGATAGTGCACTTACAAGCCTTTAACATCAAAAGGTTTTGTGCACACTTTCGATTTAGGGTTACGCAAGTTTCAATCATATTGATTGTGAATTCAAAAGTGACCGGAACTATTTTTTTAGGCTCTTGGTGTTTTACTATTGAAGATCAAGATCAGAAATTCTATACATCCATTCTAAGGTAAGCAATTCAAAGAAAAAGGGAGACCACGCTCTTAAGTGATTCACGTACGTGCTAGGATTGAAGATCTTGCGGATTACCATCGACGTAAGTCAAATGGATCACGCGACAAGAGGTATTTAACTCTAACCGTATATTTGAGTTTAATTAATTAAAGGGTTAAGGTTCAAATCTTTAGAAAAATTTTAAACTATACGAAAATCTACTTTTAGCCTTCTGCTGCGGTTTTAAGCAATATTTCCCTACAATTGGTATCAGAGCCTTGGTTGTACCCTTTAATTAATTAACGTATATATACGTGAATCTATTTCTTTTTGTTGTGATTATGCATGTTTTAGAAAGAGATGGCACTCTAGGTATTCGCATATGTAATTACATGTGGAATGTATGGATTTATATATGTTGTTATAAAGTGAATTGTTATTGCTCGATTTTTGTCCTAGATTTTCCATGTAATTTTTGTTTCGGAATTGTAACAAGAAGGGTGGCCTATTATCATCACAAGTTCCTTCTTGATAGTTGCTTAATTTTTTTTTTTTTTTATAAAATAGTGCAGTTTTTTTTAATGTATTAAAAATACTGCAGTTTTTTTTAGTGCAGTTTTTTTATTTGTAAAAAAATAAAATACTGCAGTGGTTAATAAAAAAAAAATTACTGTAGTATTTTATTGTATAAAATAAGCTGTAATATATTCAAGATTCGAAGACTCGAAGATTTGAAGAAATTGGAGCATCCGGAACCCTTCTTGGCACCAGCGCGCACCGAGACAACAAGCGCGCACGCAACCAAGCGTGCAGCTGCGCTTGTTGCGGTGCAGCAGCGCGCGCAATCCATGCATGGGCTGGCCATGTGGCAGCTCATGCCCTTGCATGGGCTAGGCGTGCGCATGGGCTGCTTGAAGTCTTGTTCGCCAAGAAAGGAGTTTTTTGTATTCCGTACAATTGTAATTTACATGCTTTTCTAGGATGGACCAAAATTGTGGCTATTTATTTTTATGTATAAATATTACAATATTTGTTATTGTATGATAACATGTTATATAGAATAGGAGTGCCACTCATATATCTCTTTTGGTATGAACATGCATTGAATGATTTAGGTATCTAATTGGCATCTAGACAACTTGGTAAAATCATTCTTTGGAATTCAATCACACGCCTTAAATAATTGAGTGGGAGAAGGTGTGTTAGAACACCTATGGCCTCCAAGGTTAGTTGAGCTTTATTATTTATTGGTAATCCCCCTGAGGGGCGTCCATAAATGGAATTTAGCAAAATACTTTCTTACAAGGATAGACTAGACAATTGACTCAAACGAGATCTACTCCCAGAATAGGAATTTTCGTGAGAGAAAATTGAGGGTCGATATCTTGGTAACACACTCAATGTAATTTTATTAATATCCTCCCGAGAGTTCTTGTTAATAAAATTGCAAGGCTAAAATTGAAAACGCTGGTTGTTATGTTAACAATTAGGTGGGACCTAGTCCAACTAGTAAATGGTGCGAACTCCCGAATGAGGCGTAACATTTATGGGTGTTGGATCACCGTTGAATTTTTCACGATTGAGTTATTTAATTAATTCAAGATAAATATTCGAAAGTGTTTTATCATGATTATTTACTTATATATGCTTTTGGTTTTATTCAGAAATCATGACCCCATCACTTATGAACATCCTGAAAGATAACACTTTAACTGGAGATAATTATGTCACATGGAAAAGGAAAATTGGGTTGTTGCTGCAAAGTGAAAAACATAAGTTTGTTCTAACTACTCCTAAACCACCTGCTCCTAATAATGAATCAAGTATTTTGCAAAGAGATGAGTATGAGCAGTGGAAGACGTCAGATGATATGGCCAAATGTTACATTATGGCTACTATCTCCGACGTGTTGCAATAGCAGCATGAAGGAATGGGGACTGCTGCTGATATTATGTTGTCTCTGGAAGAGATGTTTGCTATGAGGTCTAGGACGACTAAGAGAGAGGCAGTGACTGCTTTTATGAATCTTAGGATGAAACCTGGACAGGCTGTGAAAGATCACATGATGAAAGTCATAGCACATCTAAATATTGCAGAATTAAATGGCGCTGAGATAGATGGTGAGACCAAAATTGACATGGTTGTCAACTCACTATCAGATTCCTTTGATCAGTTCAAGTTGGACTACACCTTGAACAAAAAGGAATACACCTTGCAGGGCCTGATGCAGGATGTTCAAAGCGTTGAAAAGATCCTTGTGAAAAGCAAAGGTCTAGAGATTCATATGGTTGGTAAAGTTGCTACTGTTAAGACCCGTCAGAAGGTCAAGAAACAACAGAAGAAAAAGCAACTTGGGCCTACCAAGAAGGAGACCAAGAAAGTAACCAAGATCAAAGGGAAATGCTTCCTTTTTGGTGAAAAGGGACATTGGAAAAGAAATTTCCCAAAGTCCCAGAACAAGAAGGAAGAAGGTAATATTAATTATCTTGAAACATGTTTTCTGGCAGATTCTACAGATTCTTGGATCATAGACTCTGGAGCCACTAATCATGTTTGTTATTCCTTACAGGGGTTCCAAGAAAGGAGAAGGCTAAATAAATCAATTTGCGCTTGGGCAACGGATCGTTAGTGTCTGCAAGTGCAGTGGGAGATATTAGAGTTATTATAGATTCTAGTAGGCATTTAGATTTAATAGACGTTTATTATGTACCTCAATTCAAGAGGAATTTAATTTCAGTTTCTTGTTTAAATAAATTTGGATATTCGGTTACTTTTAATAAAGCTTTTATTATTAGTAAGAATGACAAAATTGTTTGGAAAGGTACATTGGAAAACGGTCTATTCTTTTTGCATAGAAATATCTCTCACTCGTTAGACACAGAAATAACGGAACCTAATCATAAAAGAGTAAAATTATCAAAAGATGAAACCTACCTTTGGCATTTACGCCTAGGTCACATTAACCTTAATAGGATTAAAAGATTGGTATGTGACGGAGCTTTAAGTGACTTAAAGGTTGATGATCTACCAACTGGTGAATCTTGTTTGGAAGGTAAAATGACCAAAAGACCATTCAATACCAAAGGTGCAAGAGCCACTGAATGTTTAGGACTAATACACACTGATGTATGTGGTCCTATGAGCATTCAAGCTAAAGGTGGATATGAGTACTTCATCACCTTTACAGATGATTACTCAAGATTTGGTTATGTGTATCTCATGAGACATAAGTCAGATGCTTTTGACATGTTCAAAGTATTCAAAGCTGAAGTAGAAAATCAGCTTGAGAAACGCATAAAAATCTTGAGATCTGATCATGGTGGAGAATATCTATCTGGTGAGTTTCAGCAATATCTTATTGATAATGGGATAGTTTCTCAGTTTTCTGCACCAGGTACACCTCAACAAAATGGGGTAGCAGAAAGGAGAAATAGAACTCTTTTGAACATGGTTAGGTCTATGTTGAGTTATTCAACACTTCCTATTTCTTTTTGGGGATATGCTCTACAAACTGCAATATATATTCTAAACGTGGTACCATCGAAGTCGGTTCCTGGAACTGTAGGGAAAAATTGATATAAAACGCAGCGGAAGAAACGAAAAATAGATTTCGTATGGTTTTAAATTTTTCTCAAAGTTGAACCTTAACCTTTTAGTTAATTAAACTCAAATATATATGGTTAGAGTTAAATACCTCTTGACGTGTGATCCGATTGACTTACGTCGATTGGTAATCCGCAAAATCTTTTCCGATGCCCATGAACAGTACCCCCGTGAACAGTAACCGTGTGATTAGTGATTGTGAACAGTACCACGAGATTATCCAATCCGAACACGTACATGAATCACCTAGGAGCGTGGTCTCCCTTTTTCTTTGAATTGCAAACCTTTGAATGGATGAACAAAGTTTTCTTTTTCTTTTGTTAGTCACAAAACAATCAAAAGAAGACAAAAATTATTCCGGTTACTTTTGAGTTCTCAATCTAATGATCGAAACTCGCGTGAACCTAATTCGATGTTGTACACACAAGCTTATTGATGAACAATCAATCAGTGTACTTATCAAAGAATAATCTCTTCTCTCTTTTATGTTTAGTACAATAAAAATTATCCTTTTCTATGAATTGAGAAGAAGAAGAAAAAATTGTATCATTCAATCAACTATAGCGGCCGAATTCTATATGTGGTATTATATAGGTGGCCGAAATCTTGCTTCCTCTTCTATTTAGGATTGCCGAAATCTTCCTCTAAATGGACTAGGGTTGCCGCAAATCACATACCAAAAAGAGTTTGTGTTGCACCCTAATTTCCATCAACCTTTAGACTTCAAAACCTAATCCAACTCATAGATATTTTTATTCTTTTATTGACTAAATAAAAAGACTTCTTATTTGATTAAATAAATAAAATTAATTATTTATTTTCTTATCTAACAAGTCTTTTACTTTTAATATACTACTACCAATAGTATAACTTTAGGAAATATATTTCCTGATCAGAAAAAGATTTGTTTCTTAATTAAACAATTATTTAATAAATTAACTAATTCTTATTAAATTAAAACAATGAAACAAAATAATATATTAGGTTAATATATACACCTTGCCGCCCCACTTATATAAATGGGCCATATATTATTTTCTTATTTCATTTAATCCATTTGGACTTTAAATAAAAGCCCACATGTGAACCAGACCCATTCTTACTAAAAGAAACAAGCCCACATGTCTCCTTTTAATATATTAATATAATAGTGCAGCCCATTAATTAAATAATAGACATATTATATTCTTGATATATTAAAAACAATTCTAGATGGACCCTTAAATCGGCCCGGTAGAATATATCAAGTGATCCATGCAAATACGTGTGGATTGGGGATCTTAGCGGGCTATCTAAATTTAAGTTTCAATAGACACAACCTAATCACAATCAACAAATGATTCACTTAGGTCCAATCTATTAATTTTAACTCATTCCACTAAAGAGCTAAAATTGAACTCTTAAATAAAGATAGAATAAGGAGATGTTTCTCATTCATACCCTAGACAATCTTATAGAAGATGGTGTATCCTCGTGAATAATATCAGTAATCACCAAGAGCTCATAGACCGCCTATAGCTCTCCAAGTTACCATATTTCCTCATATGACCACATTTCGAACTTGGATACTTTGACTTGTCCAGAAACCATGTTTTCAATAATCATTATTGAAAACTCAATGTTGAGATTTAATATCCAATACCTTAAAACATCCATATGATGATATTATACTCTCATTTAATAAATGGAGCCACGATGTCCATATCTATAAATGAAGTCCTCTATCAATTAACAAATGTATACCACCAAACTATCGAGGATAGACTATGCTATATAATCGTACTCATTGATAGGTCAAATGATAACACTTGCAACCATAAGTCCATCATTTATCTCAGGATTAAGATAGACTCTCCGATTGTCCTCTTTAATGAAAAGACTTATATCTAGTGACGGTTCTAGATAAAGTATTTCATTGTGATCCAGTTCAATGCACCTAGTGCACTAGATTCTTTTACTCGAAAACCTTTCGATGATTTTAGACTCATCATATTCATTTGATCCCACTCAAATGCTAGTAAAATAATTCTACAACTTTAACAAGATAGAGGTGCCCAACCTTTAACTTAAGTTGTAAACGTTATTCAAGACTAACTAAAGAATTGTGTCTACGTCATACATATCCGGATGTATGAACAATTTTTCATGTCTCATAGTCTTTTGACCTTATGATTATTTACCTTGATAATTTTACTCTTTTATGATTAGGTTCCGTTATTTCCGTGTCTAACGAGTGAGAGATATTTCTATGCAAAAAGAATAAACCGTTTTCCAATGTACCTTTGCAAACAACTTTGTCATTCTTACTAATAATAAAAGTTTTATTAAAAGTAACCGAATATCCAAACTTATTTATACAAGAAACTGAAATTAAATTCCTCTTGAATTCAGGTACATAATAAACGTCTAATAAATCTAAATGCCTACTAGAATCTAAAATAACTCTAATATCTCCCACTGCACTTGCAGACACTAATGTTTCGTTGCCCAAGCGCAAATTGACTTCATCTTCATTCAACCTTCTCTTTTCCTGAAACCTCTGCAAGGAATAACAAACATGATTAGTGGCTCCAGAGTCTATGATCCAAGAATCAGTAGAATCTTCCAGAAAACATGTTTCTAGATAATTAACATTACCTTCTTCCTTATTTTTCTGGGACTTTGGGCAATCTCTTTTCCAATATCCCTTTTCACCACAAAGGAAGCATTTCCCTTTGATCTTGGTTACTTTCTTGGTTTCCTTCTTGGTAGGCCCAAGTTGCTTTTTCTTCTGTTGTTTCTTGACCTTCTTACGGGTCTTAACAGTAGCAACTTTACCAACCAAATGAATCTCTTGACCTTTGTTTTTCACAAGGATCTTTTCAGCGCTTTGAACATCTAGCATCAGGCCCTGCGAGGTGTATTCCTTTTTGTTCAAGGTGTAGTCCAACTTGAACTGATCAAAGGAATCTGACAGTGAGTTAACTACCATATCAATTTTGGTCTCACCATCAATCTCAGCACCATTTAGTTCAGCAATATTGAGATGTGCTATGACTTTCATCATGTGATCTTTCACAGATTGTCCAGGTTTCATCCTAAGATTCATAAAAGCAGTCACTGCCTCTTTCTTAGTCGTCCTAGACCTCATAGCAAACATTTCCTCTAGAGACATCATTATATCAGCAGCGGACTCCATTCCTTCATGTTGCTGTTGCAACACGTCGGAGATAGTGGCCATAATGTAACATTTTGCCATATCATCAGAAGTCTTCCACTGCTCATACTCATCTCTTTGCATCACATTAGATTCATTATTAGGAAGGGGTGGTTTAGGAGTGGTCAGAACAAACTTATGTTTTTCACTTTGCAGCAACAACCCAATTTTCCTTTTCTATGTTACGTAGTTATCTCCTGTTAAGGTGTTATCTTTCAGGATGTTCATAAGTGATGGGGTCATGATTTCTGATTAAAACAAAAACATATATAAGTAAATAATCATGATAATAGCACTTTTAAAAATTTATCTTGAATTAAAATAAATAATTCAATCATAAAAATTCAACGGTAATCCAACACCCATAAATATTACGCCTCCTTTGGGAGTTCGCACTATTTACTAGTTAGACTAGGTCCCACCTAATTGTTAACATAACAACTAGCGTTTTTAATTTTAGCCTTGCAATTTTTATTAACAATAACTCTTGGGAGGATATTAATAAAATTACATTGAGTGTGTTACCAAGATATCGACCCTCAATTTTCTCTCACGAAAATCCCTCCTCGGGGAGTAGATTTCGTTTAAGTCAATTGTCTAGTCTATCCTTGTAAGGAAGTATATTGTTAAATTCCATTTATGGACGCCCCTTAGGGGGATTACCAAAAATAATAAAACTCAACTAATCTTGGAGGCCATAGGCGTTCTTGCACACCTTCTCCCACTCAATTATTTAAAGCGTGTGATTAAATCCCAAAGAGTGATTTTTACCAAGTTATCTAGATGCCAATTAGATACCTAAATCATTCAATGCATGTTCATACCAAAAGAGATACATGAGTGGCACTCCTATTCTAAAATGTCATGTTATCATACAACAACAAATATTGTAATATTTAAGCAAAAATTAAATAGCAACAATTTTGGCCCATCCTAGAAAAGCAAGTAAATTACAATTGTTAGGAATACAAGATCTTCAGGTGGCCATCAACCATACGCTCATCCCTCGACCTCCTCCCATGGACGTGCACAGCCACAACCCCACAAAGGGGCTGCCTTGCGCAGCCCATAAGGCCACACAAGGCTGCCGTGCGCAGCCCACCAAGGATTGGGCTTGCCATGCGCAGCCCAATCCAGTCCTAGGGTGCGCACGGTGCTCGTTCTCGGTTCCGGTTGCTTCGTTTTTCTTCGTGTCTTCGAATTTTCAATACCCGAATACATTACATCATATTACGAATAAATTACTGCAGCAAATTTTTTTTTTTTTTTACTGCACTTATTTTACATACAAAAAAAATAAAACCCTAGCAACTACCAAGAAGGAATTATGGGGATAATAGACCACCCTTCTTGTTACAAATCCGAAACAAAAATTACATTGAAATTCTAGGACCAAAATCGAGCAATAACAATTCACTTGATAAAACATATATAAATCCATACATTTAACATGTAATTATATATGCGAATACCTAGAGTGCCATCTCTTTCTAAAACATGTATAATCACAATAAAAAAGAAATAGATTCACGTATATATACGTTAATTAATTAAAAGGTACAACCAAGGCTCTGATACCAATTGTAGGAAAAAATCGATATAAAACGCAGCGGAAGAAACGAAAAATAGATTTCGTATGGTTTTAAATTTTTTCTCAAAGTTGAACCTTAACCTTTTAATTAATTAAACTCAAATATATACGGTTAGAGTTAAATACCTCTTGACGCTGATCCGATTGACTTACGTCGATTGGTAATCCGTAAAATCTTTTCCGATGCCGGTGAACAGTACCCGTATGAACAGTACCCGCGTGCACAGTGATCGTGAACAGTACCCCCACCGTGAACAGTACCGCGAGATCTTCCAATCCGAACATGTACGTGAATCACCTAGGAGCGTGGTCTCCCTTTTTCTTTGAATTGCAAACCTGAGAATGGATGAACAAAGTTTTCTTTTTCTTTTGTTAGTCACAAAACAATCAAAAGAAGACAAAAATTATTCCGGTCACTTTTGAGTTCTCAATCTAATGATCGAAACTCGCGTGAACCTAATTCGATGTTGTACACACAAGCTTATTGATGAACAAGCAATCAGTGTACTTATCAAAGAATAATCTCTTCTCTCTTTTATGTTTAGTACAATAAAATTTATCCTTTTCTATGAATTGAGAAGAAGAAGAAAAAATTGAATCATTCAATCAACTATATTGGCCGAATTCTATATGTGGTATTATATAGGTGGCCGAAATCTTGCTTCCTCTTCTATTTAGGATTGCCGAAATCTTACTCTAAATGGACTAGGGTTGCCGCAAATCACATACCAAAAAGAGTTTGTGTTGCACCCTAATTTCCATCAACCTTTAGACTTCAAAACCTAATCCAACTCATAGATATTTTTATTCTTTTATTGACTAAATAAAAAGACTTCTTATTTGTTTAAATAAATAAAATTAATTATTTATTTTCTTATCAAACAAGTCTTTTACTTTTAATATACTACTACCAATAGTATAACTTTAGGAAATATATTTTTCCTGATCAGAAAAAGATTTGTTTCTTAATTAAACAATTAATTAATAAATTAACTAATTCTTATTTAATTAAAACAATGAAACAAAATAATATATTAGGTTAATATATACACCTTGCCGCCCCACTTATATAAATGGGCCATATATTATTTTCTTATTTCATTTAATCTATTGGACTTTAAATAAAAGCCCACATGTGAACCAGACACATTCTTACTAAAAGAAACAAGCCCACATGTCTCCTTTTAATATATTAATATAATAGTGCAGCCCATTAATTAAATAATAGACATATTATATTCTTGATATATTAAAAACAATTCTAGATGGACCCCTAAATCGGCCCGGTAGAATATATCAAGTGATCCATGCAAATACGCGTGGATTGGGGAAATTGGCGGGCTATCTAAATTTAAGCTTCAATAGACACAACTTAATCACAATCAACAAATGATTCACTTAGGTCCAATCTATTAATTTTAACTCATTCCACTAAAGAGCTAAAATTGAACTCTTAAATAAAGATAGAATAAGGAGATGTTTCTCATTCATACCTTAGACAATCTTATAGGAGATGGTGTATCCTCATGAATAATATCAGTAATCGCCAAGAGCTCATAGACCGCCTATAGCTCTCCAAGTTACCATATTTCCTCATATGACCACATTTCGAACTTGGATACTTTGACTTGTCCAGAAACCATGTTTTCAATAATCATTATTGAAAACTCAACGTTGAGATTTAATATCCAATACCTTAAAACATCCATATGATGATATTATACTCTCATTTAATAAATGGAGCCACGATGTCCATATCTATAAATGAAGTCCTCTATCGATTAACAAATGTATACCACCAAACTATCGAGGATAGACTATGCTATATAATCGTACTCATTGATAGCTCTAATGATAACACTTGCAACCATAAGTCCATCATTTATCTCAGGATTAAGATAGACTCTCCGATTGTCCTCTTTAATGAAAAGACTTATATCTAGTGACGGTTCTAGATAAAGTATTTCATTGTGATCCAGTTCAATGCACCTAGTGCACTAGATTCTTTTACTCGAAAACCTTTCGATGATTTTAGACTCATCATATTCATTTGATCCCACTCAAATGCTAGTAAAAGAATTCTACAACTTTAACAAGATAGAGGTGCCCAACCTTTAACTTAAGTTGTGAACGTTATTCAAGACTAACTAAAGAATTGTGTCTACCTCATACATATCCGGATGTATGAACAATTCTTCATGTCTCATAGTCTTTTGACCTTATGATTATTTACCTTGACAATTATAATAATAAATGCTATAAGTAATTGTAAGAATCAGAATTCACTTTATTAATATGAGAAGATTGTCAATTACAATATTACACTCTTGCCATTGAGCATAATCCTAACAGGAACACCATATGAGTTGTGGACTGGGCGAAAGCCTAGTTTACAACACATAAGGATATTTGGTTGTCCTACATATGTGTTAAAAGGAAAGACAGAAAAGATGGAGTC
Organism: Dipteronia sinensis; assembly: GCA_033220585.1. Taxonomy (NCBI): domain Eukaryota; kingdom Viridiplantae; phylum Streptophyta; class Magnoliopsida; order Sapindales; family Sapindaceae; genus Dipteronia; species Dipteronia sinensis. The sequence continues at coordinate 26,605,578 of CM065643.1, read as the reverse complement.
CCGTTCGGAAACATGCATATTTTTGGGGTATCCAAAAGGAACTAAAGGATATTATTTCTATAGTCCTTCAGATCTAAAAGTGTTTGTTTCAACAAATGCTACATTTCTGGAAAAAGACTATATGAATGATTTTGTTCCCAAAAGTAGAATTGTCCTGAATGATATGTCAGGAGATACAATTCCACAAGAGGTTTCACAACCTAACCCAATTGTAATTTCCACTCCAACACAAAATCAAGAACCTACCATTCCTCGTCGTAGTGGGAGGGTTAGAACCCAACCTGAAAGATACATCGGTCTAGGAGAATCTGTTGAGAATCTCCCTGACGACAATGTTCCCTACACGTACAAGGAAGCGATGGAGGATGTTGATTGTCACCATTGGAAAAAGGCAATGCAATCTGAGATTGAATCCATGTTCGATAACAAAGTCTGGTCCCTTGTAGACTTGCCTAAAGGGATAAAACCCATTGGGTGCAAGTGGGTATACAAGAGGAAAAGAGGTATGGATGGAAAGGTGGAAACTTTTAAAGCTAGATTGGTAGCTAAAGGTTACACATAGAAAGAAGGTATCGATTACGAGGAAACCTTCTCTCCTGTGGCCATGCTTAAATCCAATAGGATACTCTTATCCATTGCAGCATCTTTAGATTTAGAGATTTGGCAAATGGACGTCAAGACAGCTTTCCTTAATGGAAGTCTTGACGAAAGCATCTATATGATGCAACCAGAAGGATTCATTGAAAAGGGCCAAATGGAAAAGGTATGCAAGTTGCAGAAATCAATTTATGGATTAAAGCAAGCATTCAGATCCTGGAACATAATGTTCGACCAAGCTTTAAAAGGTTTTGGATTTTTACAGAACCTTGAAGAACCTTGTGTATACAAAAGGATCAAAGGTGACAAGTTAGTTTTCCTTATTCTTTACGTAGATGATATATTACTCATTGGAAACGATGTGGGAGTATTGACATCAGTAAAAGAATGGTTAGCAAAACAATTTGATATGAAGGACTTAGGAGAAGCAAGTTTTATTCTAGGTATCCAAGTAATAAGGGATAGAAAGAATAAAACGATTGCACTATCCCAAGCTTCATACATAAACAAAATCTTGTCTAGGTTTTCCATGCAAGATTCCAAGAAAGGTATGTTACCTTTTAGGCATGGAATCAAACTTTCTAAGGAACAAGTTCCTAAGAATGAGCATGAAGAGCAATTCATGAGTAGAATTCCATATGCCTCGGCAGTTAGAAGTCTCATGTATGCAATGCTCTGTACTAGACCAGATATTTGTTTTGCATTTGGCATAGTTAGTAGGTTTCAATCGAAACCTGGTCCTGATCACTGGACGGCAGTCAAGCATATTTTCAAGTATCTTAGGAGAACGAAAGATAATATGCGTGTATACTCTGGAGGGGATTTAATCCTCATTGGGTATACAGATTCTGATTTCAAATCGGATTCTGACTCTAGAAAATCCACATCAGGATATATGTTTACTATTGGAGGAGGAGCAGTCATTCGGAGGAGTATCAAGCAATCTTGTATTGCTGACTCCACCATGGAAGCAGAGTATGTAGCTGCATGCGAAGATGCCAATAAGGCTGTTTGGCTTCGCCAATTCTTGATTGACTTAGAAGTAGTTCCTAGTGCGAATAAGCAGATCACTATCTACTGTGACAACAGTGGAGCAGTGGCTAATTCGAAAGAACCAAGAAGTCATAAGAGAGGAAAACACATTGAAAGAAAGTATCATCTTTTAAGGGAGATTGTTCATAGGGGAGACGTGACGATTACCAAAATCGCGACGGCAGAAAATCTAGCAGATCCCTTCACAAAGGCTCTACCTCAGAAGAGTTTTGATAGGCACCTAGAGAACATGGGAATGAGAGATATGACACATTTGCTATAGCGCAAGTAGGAGATTGTTAGGATTATGCTCAATAGCAAGAGTGTAATATTGTAATTGACAATCTTTTCATATAAATAAAGTGTTTTCTGATTCAGCAAAATCTTATAGCATTTATAATTATAATTGTCAAGGTAAATAATCATAAGGTCAAAAGACTATGACATATGAAGAATTTTTTGTACATCCGGATATGTATGAGGTAGACACAATTCTATAGTTAGTCTTGAATAACGTTCACAACTTAAGTTAAAGGTTAGGCACCTCTATCTTGATAAAGTTGTAGAATTCTTTTACTAGCATTTGAGTGGGATCAAATGAGTTATGATGAGTCTAAAATCGTCGAAAGGTTTTCGAGTAAAAGAATTTAGTGCACTGGGTGCATTGAACTGGATCACAATGAAATACTTTATCTAGAACCGTCACTAGATATAAGTCTTTTCATTATCAGGACAATCGGAGAGTCTATCTAAATCCTGAGATAAATGATGGACTTACGGTTGCAAGTGTTATCATTTGAGCTATCAATGAGTACGATTATATAGCATAGTCTATCCTCGATAGTTTGGTGGTATTCATTTGTTAATCGATAGAGGACTTCATTTATAGATATGGACATCATGGCTCCATTTATTAAATGAGAGTATAATATCATGATATGGATGTTTTAAGGTATTGGATATTAAATCTCAATGTTGAGTTTTCAATAATGATTATTGAAGACATGGCTTCTGGACAAGTCAAAATATCCAAGTTCAAAATGTGGTCATATGAAGAAATATGGTAACTTGGAGAGCTATAGGCGGTCTATGAGCTCTTGGCGATTACTGATATTATTCACGAGGATACACCATCTCCTATAAGATTGTCTGGGGTATGAATGAGAAACATCTCCTTATTCTATCTTTATTTAAGAGTTCAATTTTAGCTATTTAGTGGAATGAGTTAAAATTAATAGATCGGACCTAAGTGAATCATTTGTTGATTGTAATTAGGTTATGTCTATTGAAGCTTAAATTTAGATAGCCCGCCAAGATCCACAATCCACACGTACTTGCATGGATCACTTGATATATTCTACCGGACCAATTTATGGGTCCATCTAGAATTGCATTTAATATATTAAGAATATAATATGTCTATTATTTATTTAATGGGCTGCACTATTATATTAATATATTAAAAGGAGACATGTAGGCTTGTTTTTTTTAGTAAGAATAAGTCTGGTTCACATGTGGGCTTTTATTTAAAGTCTAATGGATTAAATAAAATAAGAAAAATAATATTGGGCCCATATATAAATGGTGTGGACGGCAAGGCTAAATAAAATAGCCCAAGATATTATTTATTTTATTGTTTTGATTAAATGGGAATTAATTAATTAATAGTTTAAATCAAAATCTTTTCCTGATCAGTAAATTAAATACTATGTGTTGGATTAGGGTTGGAATTCTTTTAAGTGATAGGAGTCCTAATGTGGTAAGGATTAAGTCCACATACACTCCTTATTATACAAAGAATTCGGCCACCACTAGTCCTACAAGGGTTAGGATTCTTGAATTGATAGGAATTAGGGAAAAGGATAATTCCTTTTCAAGTAAGGAAATTAACCAACCCTAGATTTCCTATTCAATGAATTCGGCCAACCCTACTTGGTGAAGGAGAAAATTCGGCCAACCTATAAATATAAGGTTATGAATTTTCGGCCACAAAAAGAAGCAAAAATAGAGAGAGATTTTTGTTTGTTTTGAAAATAAAAAAAATCCTACTCTATACACATAGATTTTCGGCCAGGAGAGAAAAAGAAAATAAGTTCTCATTCGATAGTGCACTTAAAAGCCTTTAACATCAAAAGGTTTTGTGCACACTTTCGATTTAGGGTTACACGAGTTTCAATCATATTGATTGTAAATTCAAAAGTGACCGGAACTATATTTTTAGGCTCTTGGTGTTTTACTATTGAAGACCAAGATCAGAAATTCCTTACATCCATACTTGTTAGGATTATGCTCAATGGTAAGAGTGTAATATTGTAATTGACAATCTTCTCATATTAATAAAGTGAATTCTGATTCTTACAATTACTTATAGCATTTATTATTATAATTGTCAAGGTAAATAATCATAAGGTCAAAAGACTATGAGACATGAAGAATTGTTCATACATCCGGATATGTATGAGGTAGACACAATTTTTTAGTTAGTCTTGAATAACGTTCACAACTTAAGTTAAAGGTAGGGCACCTCTATCTTGTTAAAGTTGTAGAATTCTTTTACTAGCATTTGAGTGGGATCAAATGAATATGATGAGTCTAAAATCATCGAAAGGTTTTCGAGTAAAAGAATCTAGTGCACTAGGTGCATTGAACTGGATCACAATGAAATACTTTATCTAGAACCGTCACTAGATATAAGTGTTTTCATTAAAGAGGACAATCGGAGAGGCTATCTTAATCCTGAGATAAATGATGGACTTATGGTTGCAAGTTTTATCATTAGAGCTATCAATGAGTACGATTATATAGCATAGTCTATCCTCGATAGTTTGGTGGTATACATTTGTTAATCGATAGAGGACTTCATTTATAGATATGGACATCGTGGCTCCATTTATTAAATGAGAGTATAATATCATCATATGGATGTTTTGAGGTATTGGATATTAAATCTCAACGTTGAGTTTTCAATAATGATTATTGAAAACATGGCTTCTGGACAAGTCAAAGTATCCAAGTTCGAAATGTGGTCATATGAGGAAATATGGTAACTTGGAGAGCTAGAGGCGGTCTATGAGCTCTTGGCGATTACTGATATTATTAACGAGGATACACCATCTCCTATAAGATTGTCTAGGGTATGAATGAGAAACATCTCCTTATACTATCTTTATTTAAGAGTTCAATTTTAGCTCTTTAGTGGAATGAGTTAAAATTAATAGATTGGACCTAAGTGAATCATTTGTTGATTGTAATTAGGTTGTGTCTATTGAAGCTTAAATTTAGATAGCCTGCTAAGATCCCCAATCCACACGTATTTGCATGGATCACTTGATATATTCTACCGGGCCGATTTAAGGGTCCATCTAGAATTGTTTTTAATATATCAAGAATATAATATGTCTATTATTTAATTAATGGGCTGCACTATTATATTAATATATTAAAAGGAGACATGTGGGCTTGTTTCTTTTAGTAAGAATGGGTCTGGTTCACATGTGGGCTTTTATTTAAAGTATAATGGATTAAATGAAATAAGAAAATAATATATAGCCCATTTATATAAGTGGGGCGGCAAGGTGTATATATTAACCTAATATATTATTTTGTTTCATTGTTTTAATTAAATAAGAATTAGTTAATTTATTAATTAATTGTTTAATTAAGAAACAAATCTTTTTCTGATCAAGAAATATATTTCCTAAAGTTATACTATTGGTAGTAGTATATTAAAAGTAAAAGACTTGTTTGATAAGAAAATAAATAGTTAATTTTATTTATTTAATCTAATAAGAAGTCTTTTTTTTAGTCAATAAAAGAATAAAAATATCTATGAGTTGGATTTGGTTTTGAAGTCTAAAGGTTGATGGAAATTAGGGTGCAACACAAACTCTTTTTGGTATGTGATTTGCGGCAACCCTAGTCCATTTAGAGGAAGATTTCGGCAATCCTAAATAGAAGAGGAAGCAAAATTTCGGCCACCTATATAATACCACATATAGAATTCGGCCAATATAGTTGATTGAATGATTCAATTTTTCTTCTTCTTCTCAATTCATAGAAAAGGATAATTTTTATTCTACTAAACATAAAAGAGAGAAGAGATTATTCTTTGATAGTACACTGATTGCTTGTTCATCAATAAGCTTGTGTGTACAACATCGAATTAGGTTCACGCGAGTTTCGATCATTAGATTGAGAACTCAAAAGTGACCGGAATAATTTTTGTCTTCTTTTGATTGTTTTGTGACTAACAAAACAAAAAGAAAACTTTGTTCATCCATTCTAAGGTTTACAATTCAAAGAAAAAGGGAGACCACGCTCCTAGGTGATTCACGTACGTGTTCGGATTGGAAGATCTCAGCGGTACTGTTCACGATCACTGTTCTCGCGGGTATTGTTCACGCGGGTACTGTTCACGGCATCGGAAAAGATTTTGCGGATTACCAATCGACGTAAGTCAATCGGATCACGAGTCAAGAGGTATTTAACTCTAACCGTATATATTTGAGTTTAATTAATTAAAAGGTTCAGGTTCAATTTTGAGAAAAATTTTAAAACCATACGAAATCTATTTTTTGTTTCTTCCGCTGCGTTTTATATCGATTTTTCCCTACAATTGGTATCAAAGCCAGGTTGTACCTTTTAATTAATTAACGTATATATACGTGAATCTATTTCTTTTTATTGTGATTATACATGTTTTAGAAAGAGATGGTACTCTAGGTATTCGCATATATAATTACATGTTGAATGTATGGATTTATATATGTTTTATAAAGTGAATTGTTATTGCTCGATTTTGGTCCTAGAATTTCAATTTAATTTTTGTTTCGGATTTGTAACAAGAAGGGTGGTCTATTATCGCCATAATTCCTTCTTGGTAGTTGCTAGGGTTTTATTTTTTTTGTATGAAAAATAAGTGCAGTATTTTTTTTTGTAATCAGGTGCAGTATTTTTTTTTGTAAATCTTACAGCAGTAAAATTAAAAAAAAAAAAATTTGCTACAGTAATTTATTCGTAATATGATGTAATGTATTCGGGTATTGAAAATTCGAAGACACGAAGAAAAACGAAGCAACCGGAACCGAGAACGAGCACTGTACGCACCCTAGGACTGGATTGGGCTGCGCATGGCAAGCCCAATCCTTGGTGGGCTGCGCACGGCAGCCTTGTGTGGCCTTATGGGCTGCGCAAGGCAGCCCCTTTGTGGGGTTGTGGGCTATGCACGTCCATGGGAGGAGGCCGAGGGATGAGCGTATGGTTGATTGCCACCTGAAGATCTTGTATTCCTAACAATTGTAATTTACTTGCTTTTCTAGGATGGGCCAAAATTGTTGCTATTTAATTTTTGCTTAAATATTACAATATTTGTTGTTGTATGATAACATGACATTTTAGAATAGGAGTGACACTCATATATCTCTTTTGGTATGAACATGCATTGAATGATTTAGGTATCTAATTGGCATCTAGATAACTTGGTAAAAATCGTTCTTTGGGATTTAATCACACGCCTTAAATAATTGAGTGGGAGAAGGTGTGCAAGAACGCCTATGGCCTCCAAGATTAGTTGAGTTTTATTATTTTTTGTAATCCCCCTAAGGAGCGTCCATAAATGGAATTTACTAATATACTTCCTTACAAGGATAGACTATACAATTGACTTAAACGAAATCTACTCCCCAAGGAGGGATTTTCGTGAGAGAAAATTGAGGGTCGATATCTTGGTAACACACTCAATGTAATTTTATCAATATCCTCCCAAGAGTTCTTGTTAATAAAAATTGCAAGGCTAAAATTAAAAACGCTGGTTGTTATGTTAACAATTAGGTGGGACCTAGTCTAACTAGTAAATAGTGCGAACTCCCAAAGGAGGCGTAATATTTATGGGTGTTGGATCACCGTTGAATTTTTTATGATTGAATTATTTATTTTTATTCAAGATAAGTTTTTAAAAGTGCTATTATCATGATTATTTACTTATATATGTTTTTGTTTTAATCAGAAATCATGACCCCATCACTTATGAACATCCTGAAAGATAACACCTTAACTGGAGATAACTACGTGATAACTACGTAACATGGAAAAGGAAAATTGGGTTGTTGCTGCAAAGTGAAAAACATAAGTTTGTTCTGACCACTCCTAAACCACCCCTTCCTAATAACGAATCTAATGTGATGCAAAGAGATGAGTATGAGCAGTGGAAGACTTCTGATGATATGGCAAAATGTTACATTATGGCCACTATCTCCGACATGTTGCAACAGCAACATGAAGGAATGGAATCCGCTGCTGATATAATGATGTCTCTAGAGGAAATGTTTGCTATGAGGTCTAGGACGACTTAGAAAGAGGCAGTGACTGCTTTTATGAATCTTAGGATGAAACCTGGACAATCTGTGAAAGATCACATGATGAAAGTCATAGCACATCTCAATATTGCTGAACTAAATGGTGCTGAGATTGATGGTGAGACCAAAATTGATATGGTAGTTAACTCACTGTCAGATTCCTTTGATCAGTTCAAGTTGGACTACACCTTAAACAAAAAGGAATACACCTTGCAGGGCCTGATGCAAGATGTTCAAAGCGCTGAAAAGATCCTTGTGAAAAACAAAGGTCAAGAGATTCATTTGGTTGGTAAAGTTGCTACTGTTAAGACCCGTAAGAAGGTCAAGAAACAACAGAAGAAAAAGCAACTTGGGCCTACCAAGAAGGAAACCAAGAAAGTAACCAAGATCAAATGGAAATGCTTCCTTTGTGATGAAAAGGGATATTGGAAAAGAGATTGCCCAAAGTCCCAGAAAAAGAAGGAAGAAGGTAATGTTAATTATCTAGAAACATGTTTTCTGGCAGATTCTACTGATTCTTGGATCATAGACTCTAGAGCCAATAATCATGTTTGTTATTCCTTGCAGGGGTTTCAGGAAAAGAGAAGGTTGAATGAAGATGAAGTCCATTTGCGCTTCGGCAACGGAACATTAGTGTCTGCAAGTGCAGTGGGAGATATTAGAGTTATTTTAGATTCTAGTAGGCATTTAGATTTATTAGACGTTTATTATGTACCTCAATTCAAGAGGAATTTAATTTCAGTTTCTTGTTTAAATAAGTTTGGATATTCGGTTACTTTTAATAAAACTTTTATTATTAGTAAGAATGACAAAGTTGTTTGCAAAGGTACATTGGAAAACGGTTTATTCTTTTTGCATAGAAATATCTCTTACTCGTTAGACACAGAAATAACGGAACCTAATCATAAAAGAGTAAAATTATCAAAAGATGAAACCTATCTTTGGCATTTACGCCTAGGTCACATTAACCTTAATAGAATTAAAAGATTGGTATGTGACGGACCTTTAAGTGACTTAAAGGTTGATGATCTACCAACTTGTGAATCTTGTTTGGAAGGTAAAATGACCAAAAGGCCGTTCAATACCACAGGTGCAAGAGCCACTGAATGTTTAGGACTAGTACACACTGATGTATATGGTCCTATGAACATTCAAGCTAGAGGTGGATATGAGTACTTCATCACCTTCACAGATGATTACTCAAGATTTGGTTACGTGTATCTCATGAGACGTAAGTCGGATGCATTTGATATGTTCAAAGCATTCAAAGGTGAAGTAGAATATCAGCTTGAGAAACATATAAAAATCTTAAGATTTGATCGTGGTGGAGAATATCTATCTGGAGAGTTTCAGCAATATCTTATTGATAATGGGATAGTTTCTCAGCTTTCTGCACCAGGTACCCCTCAACAAAATGGGGTAGCAGAAAGGAGAAATAGGACTCTTTTAGAGATGGTTAGATCAATGTTGAGTTATTCAACACTTCCTATTTCTTTTTGGGGATATGCTCTACAAACAACAATATATATTCTAAACGATATACCATCTAAATCTGTCCCTAAAACCCCACATGAATTGTGGACTGGGCGAAAGCCTAGTTTACAACACATGAGGATATTTGGTTGTCCTGCACATGTGTTGAAAGGAAAGACAGAAAAGATGGAGTCCCGTTCGGAAACATGTATATTTGTGGGGTATCCAAAAGGTACTAAAGGATATTATTTCTATAGTCCTTCTGATCTAAAAGTATTTGTTTCAACATATGCTTCATTTCTAGAAAAGGACTATATGAATAATTTTGTGCCCAAAAGTAGAATTGTCCTGAATGAGATGTCAGGAGATACAATTCCACAAGAGGTTTCACAACCCAGCCCAATTGTAAGTTCCACTCCAACACAAGATCAACAACCTACCATTCTTCGTCGTAGTGGGAGGGTTAGAACACAACCCGAAAGATATATCGGCTTAGGAGAATCTGTTGAGAATCTCTAACAGATTCTCCCGGACGACGATGATCCCTACACGTACAAGGAAGCTATGGAGGATGTTGATTGTCGTCATTGGCAAAAGACAATGCAATCCGAGATTGAATCGATGTTCAATAACAAAGTCTAGTCCCTTATAGACTTGCCTAAAGGGATAAAACCCATTGGGTGCAAGTGGGTATACAAGAGGAAAAGAGGTATGGATGGTAAGGTGGAAACCTTTAAAGCTAGACTAGTAGCTAAAGGTTATACACAGAAAGAAGGTATCGATTACGAGGAAACCTTCTCACCTGTGGCCATGCTTAAATCCATTAGGATACTCTTATCCATTGCAGCATCTCTAGACCTAGAGATTTGGCAAATGGATGTCAAGACAACTTTCCTTAATTGAAGTCTTGACGAGAGCATCTACATGATGCAACCAGAGGGATTCATTGAAAAAGGCCAAGAAGAAAGAGTGTGCAAGTTGCAAACGTCCATATATGGACTAAAGCAAGCATTCAGATCTTGGAACATAAGGTTCGATCAAGCTGTAAAGAGTTTTGGATTTATTCAAAACCCTAACGAACCTTGTGTATACAAGAGGATCAAAGGCGACAAGTTGGTTTTCCTCATTCTTTATGTTGATGATATACTACTCATTGGAAACGATGTAGGTGTATTGACATCAGTGAAAGAATGGTTAGCAAAACAATTTGATATGAAGGACTTAGGAGAAGCAAGTTATATTCTTGGTATCCAAGTAATAAGGGATAGATAGAATAGAACGATTGCATTATCCCAAGCTTCATACATTGATAAAATCTTGTCTAGATTCACCATGCAAGATTCCAAGAAAGGTATGTTACCTTTTAGACATGGAATCAAACTTTCTAAGTGTCAAGCACCTAAGAATGTGCATGAAGAGCAATTCATGAGTAGAGTTCCATATGCCTCGGCAGTTGGAAGTCTCATGTATGCAATGCTCTGTACTAGACCAGATATTTGTTTTGCTGTTGGCATAGTTAGCAGGTTTCAATCGAAATCTGGTCCTGATCATTGGACGGCAGTCAAGCATATTTTCAAGTATCTCAAGAGAACTAGAGATTATATGCTTGTATACTCTAGAGGGGATTTAATTCCCGTTGGGTATACAGATTGTGATTTCCAGTCGGATTCTGACTCAAGAAAATCCACATCAGGATATGTGTTTACCATTGGAGGAGGAGCAGTCATATGGAGGAGTATCAAGCAATCTTGTATTGCTGATTCCACAATGGAAGCTGAGTATGTTGCTGCATGCGAAGCTGCCAAATAAGGTGTTTGGCTCCGCCAATTCTTGATTGACTTAGAAGTGGTTCCTAGTGCGAATAAGCAGATCACTATACACTGTGACAACAGTGGTGCAGTGGCTAATTCGAAAGAACCAAGAAGTCATAAGAGAGGTAAACATATTGAAAGGAAGTATCACATTTTGAGGAAAATTGTTCATAGGGGAGACGTGACGATCACAAAAATTGCGTCAGCAGAAAATCTAGCGGATCCTTTCACAAAGGCTCTACCTTAGAAGAGCTTTGATGGACATCTAGAGAACATGGGAATGAGAGATATGACACACTTGCTATAGAGCAAGTGGGAGATTGTTAGGATTATGCTCAATGGCAAGAGTGTAATATTGTAATTGACAATCTTCTCATATTAATAAAGTGAATTCTGATTCTTACAATTACTTATAGCATTTATTATTATAATTGTCAAGGTAAATAATCATAAGGTCAAAAGACTATGAGACATGAAGAATTGTTCATACATCCGGATATGTATGAGGTAAACACAATTTTTTAGTTAGTCTTGAATAACGTTCACAACTTAAGTTAAAGGTTGGGCACCTCTATCTTGTTAAAGTTGTGGAATTCTTTTACTAGCATTTGAGTGGGATCAAATGAATATGATGAGTCTAAAATCATCGAAAGGTTTTCGAGTAAAAGAATCTAGTGCAATAGGTGCATTGAACTGGATCACAATGAAATACTTTATCTAGAACCGTCACTAGATATAAGTCTTTTCATTAAAGAGGACAATCGGAGAGTCTATCTTAATCTTGAGATAAATGATGGACTTATGGTTGCAAGTGTTATCATTAGAGCTATCAATGAGTACGATTATATAGCATAGTCTATCCTCGATAGTTTGTTGGTATACATTTGTTAATCAATAGAGGACTTTATGCAATGGATGACAATCAGTACAAATTGATCCAAACAACAAGAATTGCAAAAGAGGCATGGGAGATTCTAGAGACGGCCCATGAGGGAACCAAGGTGGTCAAGGACTCCAAGCTTCAAGTCCTCCAAACACAATTCGAGTAAATTAGAATGGAGGAGGATGAGTGCTTCAATGAATTTCAAGTGAAGTTGATGGACATAGTCAATCAAAGCCATCAACTTGGTGACCCCTATTCGGATAAGAGAATAAAGCAAAAAATTATGAGGTCACTTCCGGCAAGATTTGAGTCAAAAGTGACGGCTCTTGAGGAGAATAGTGATTACAAGAACATGAAGCCAAGTGAAGTTATAGGAAGACTTCTAGCATATGAGTCTAGGTGGACTTCTACACCTACACCTTCCAAGAAGCAAAATAGCATTGCTTTGAAGACCTCCAAGGTTGAGAAGGAGTAGGAAGACTCGGATGAGGAAATGGCTCTCATGGTGAAAAGATTCAAGAAATTCATCAAGTTTGAGAAGAAGGGATTTGGATCCAAAGGAAAGGAAATAAAGAAGAAGACTCCTTTCAAGAAGTTTGAGTCTAGTGAAGACAAGCCCACAAGAAAAGGGATTCAATGCTTCGAATGTGGAGGCTTCGGACACATCTTCATGGATTGTGGCAATTTAAAGAACAAGAAGAAAGGAAAGGCTATGGCCGCCATGTGTAGCGATTGTAATGACTTGGAAGAAGAAGGAGAATCCTCGGATGATGAGGACCATGTGGCAAACTTTATTGCCTTCTCATCGTCTCTCAAGAGTAAGGAAGCAATAGAAGATGAAGAGGAAGAGAAACAAAGTGAAGATGACTCAAGTGATGGTGACTCTTCATCCCATTCAACAAATATGGATGTAGGAAGAATGGATCTTGAAGGGTTCATTAAGCATTTTCAAAGCTCAAGATTGAAGATGAAGAAAGAGATTCAAAGGCTAAAGGGAGAGAATCTCAAGCTATCTACCGAAGATACTCACTTAAATAAAGAAGTGAAGATAGCCAAAAGGAATGAGAAATTGATGGAAAAGGAGCTTGAAGAAGCAAGAGAGATCATTGCTAAGATGACTTCAAGCACGAAGAAACTTGACCACATGTTGGGAGTTAGCAAGAGGCAAAGTGATAAGAAAGGTCTTGGCAATGAAGATGACAAGGAGACCTCATCCTCAAGCAAGACTGTGTTTGTTAAGAGCTTGGATAACAAAGAGCCTTCACCTCTACAACATCCAAGGAAGAAGATTGAACTAGGAGAGTGCTCTAAGGATTCCCAAGTCAAGGTGGAACAAGGTAAACAAGCTCAAGCTCAACCAACAAGGGTTCGTCAAGCAAGCTTTCCTTAACCCAAATACTAACAAGCCAAGAAGCAATTCATGCAAGCTCAACCAAGGAAGCAATCTACTCCAACTCAACAACAAAGAAGAAAAGAACCAATCCAACACCAACGGCAAGCTCAAATGCGTAGGAAAGCCCCTTTGTATTCACAAGGGCATGGTATGTCTTCTTATTTCATTCTCACTTGTCATTTTTGTGGTGTTGATGGTCATATTAGACCTAATTGCTTCAAATACATTGAAATATGTAGAATCAAGAGCATGATTGAAAGAAATAGAGCTAGAGCCAAAATGCATGTTCCTAGGAAATCTAGAGAAAATTTGCATGATCCTAGGAAATCTAGAGCCAATGTGACTAATACCACTAGGAATGAGAACATTTCACCTAGGTGGATTAGAAGAGATAACTATTTTTGCTATGTGGCTCAAATTGCCTTGAAGGCAAATGCCTCTAACACTTGGTATTTGGATAGTGGGTGTTCTAGGCATATGACGGGGAATAAGAGTTTCTTTAAATCTCTTGCCTTGGAGGATGGAGGATTTGTCACCTTTGGTGATGGATCTAGAAAGAAAGTCATAAGGAAAGGAACCATTTCCATTCTCGATTTACCCTCCTTATCCAATGCTTTACTTGTTAATGGCTTGCAAGCCAATCTTATAAGCAGTTCTCATCTTAATAATGATTGATTCTCCGTCTTGTTTAACAAAAATGATTACTCTATTTTAATGCCAAATGGACAAACTTTTCTAAAAGGAAAGAGATATAGTGACAATTGCTATTGTCTTGAAGCTAGTGTTGTCTCTTGCAATATGTCCAAGTGTGAGGAAGTTGAGTTGTGGCATCAAAGACTTGGCCATATGAACTATCGAGATTTGAGGATCTTAGATAAGTTCAAGGTTGTGCGTGGCCTCCCTAAGCTTGGGAAGAAAGTAGATGGCGTTTGTGGACCTTGTCAACAAGGGAAACAAACCAAAAGCATGCACAAGAAAGGCAAGTATCTCGCCACCAAGGAGCCATTAGAGCTTCTACATATGGACCTTATGGGTCCCATGCAAACCGAGAGTCTTGATGGCAAGAGATACATTTTTGTTTGTGTAGACGATTTCTCTAGATTTACATGGACATATTTTCTTATAGAAAAATTTGAAAAATTTGAAAAGTTTAAAATGCTTTGCACTAAAATTCAAAATGTGTTAATAGCCAAAATTGGCTAAGGACCAAAGGAAAATTTTCCACCTCCCAGACCTGGCTCCATACCCGAGAGTTTCCACCAGGAGACCATTCTATCCAGAGCCGAGCTACGATACCACCCCAAGAATAAGGACGGGCTCCGGAAACATCCGGGATAGAGCCCGAAATGATCAGATCTAGCCCGCATCACCAAAACTAGAAATTCCCCGAAGTCGAGGTCACCTCACAATTGCTCCAGAAACTCACCTATACCTCGCTGACACATGAGAATGTTCCCAGGAAGCCGCATCTAGCTTCGAAAGGTTAGGGGAAGCCGCACCTAGCTTCGAAAAGGTTAGGGGAAGCCGGATCTGGCTCCTAGCTGGATGAAACTTCTCAGATATTGAGGTTGGAACACTGATCAACCTCACTAGTTGATGCACCACACCATGCCATATTCAACGACCTCTATAAAGGATCATGCTGTGAAGATACGAAGATGCACTGGATCATATCTGGAAACGTTACCTACATGCAGAACAAGTAATAGAGTCCAAAGAGGAAACAAACTGATCTCCACCAAGATATTCTCAATTCGGCTATTAACTCAAAGTCAATGACATTTTTCAAGGAGAAATCCCGCCCGATAAGGAGGGGAGAGACTGAGAAAATCAAGGGGAGAATCAGTTGATTTAACCTATAAAACTATGTATAAATAGAAAAAAAGAAAAAGAAAAGAGGGACTACTATTCGACAGGCATACGACAAATACTCAACCATACCCTAGAAAGAATTGAGAGCAAAAAGAAAGAAATTTGTATTTGTATACCATGCACGTTCAATAAAGAAAATATATTAGCTTTCGTTTGGGTGATGAATTGTATCATTATTCCTTGTCATTTTATAAATCATTGCTACACATACAATCAATCTTGGCCACCACCTACGCGGTAGTGGTGTCGAGGGTGTTAACTGAGATTTCTCGTTCCTAGCAAAATTTCCGTTAACACTTTCTGGCACCGTCTATGGGAAATGACCTTACACTCAATTAACCAATTATTTGCATTTACATTTTCGTTGTTTTACAGAGACTATGAGGCTCCGCTCCTCCCAAGGCCAACATAGAGTTTCGGAGCAACCGCCGGCGAGGTTAACACGAAAGGCCCTAAGAAAGGGGAGAAAGTCTAGATATAGTAGTCAGGTTCCATTCCAAACAACCAATGCGCGGACTACTGGCCACCCTATAGTGAGCCAGGCCGCGCTCGACCAACAAGCGGCGGCCTTCGTAGAATCCATCCACGTCTGCCTGCTCGCTGAAGGCATCACAATCCAGTCAACCAACCTGAATGATCAAGGACAGTCTAGCAGGCCCGGAGCTAGGCCACCTGCTTTCGATCGCCTAGGACCTCTTTTTCCAAAGCCGGCTCGAGAGTGGTCAGGGCCCCAACATTCGATCCGGGATAGGCTGGGACCCATGCCCCCAGTTCCGAAAAGACCTTCACAATATCAACCCAGGCGAGTTAAGTCTGCCACAGATACTTTTACTCGGAAGCCACGAGAGCTATCTCATCCAACTACATCTAAGAGGACCGCCCTGGGCCCTAGAGGAGGAAAGTAGACAAACTCCCCAAATGAATCCTATCCAGGAGGAGGACTGGATAGAAATTGCCAGTTCATCGAAAAAACTCAACATTGAAGAATCTAAGGTTAACACAAAGAGGCCTGGGAACAAGCGACTAAGGGATCAGCTGGCAAAGCTACAAAAAGAGGTCCAGCGGATAAGAAAGGGAAAGAATAAGGAGGACAAAAAGGATCCCCTGAGCGAGATGAATGCTCCCTTCACTAGGAGGATCCGAGAAGCGGAGCTCCCCCCAAAATTCAAAATGCCAGCAGATAAGTTCTCAAGAACGGAAGATCCTCTAAGCCACCTAGAGAGCTTCGTTCAACAGATGAAGGTCCAGAACACTACCAGAGCAGTTATGTGTAGAGTGTTTCCAACGACCCTAACCGACTACGTGAAAACCTGGTTCAGGAAACTGCCAGTTGGCAGCGTGGATTCTTTCACGAAATTATCAACAGATTTTTGCTCGCAATTCCAAGGGGTCAAACCTCGTCCAAAAGATCCCATACACCTCTGTTAATAGCCAAAATTGGCTAAGGACCAAAGGAAAATTTTCCACCTCCCAGACCTGTTCCCATACCCGAGAGTTTCACCAGGAGACCTCTCAATCCAGAACCGAACTGTGATACCACCCAGGAACAAGGGCGGGCTCTGGAAACATCTGGGATAGAGCCCGAACCCGAGAGCTTCCACCAGAAGACCTCTCTATCCAGAGCCGAACTGTGATACCACTCTAGGAACAAGGACGGGCTCCAAAAACATCCGGGATAGAGCCCGAAATGATCAGATCTAGCCCGCATCACCAAAACTAGAAGCTCCCCGAAGTCGAGGTCACCTCACAAATGCTCCAGAGACTCGTATGTACCTCGATTGACACAGAAGAATGTCCCTAAAAGGCCGCGAGGTCAGTCGAAGCCACACCTAGCTTCAAAAGGTCAGTCGAGGCCACGCCAAGCTTCGAAAAGGTCAAGGGAAGCCAGATCTAGCTCCAAGCTGGATGAAACTTCTCAGATATCAAGGTGCACCACACCATGTCATATCCAACGGCCTCTATAAAGGATCATGCTGAAAGGATACGAGGGATACACTGAATCATATCTGAAAACGTTACCTATATGCAGAACAAGTAACAAAATCCAAAAAGGAAACAAACTGATCTCCACCATGATACTCTCAATTCAGATGTTAATTCAAAGTCAGTGACATTAATACAAGAAATCCCGCCCGATAAGGAGGAGACTGAGAAAATCAAGGGAGAATCAGTCTGTTGACCTACAAACTATGTATAAATAGAAAAGAAAGGAAATGATAAAGGAGACTACTATTCGACAGGCATACGACAAACAATCAACCATTCCTTAGAGAGAGTTGAGAGCAAAGATAAAAGAATTTCTGTATTTGTATACCATGCACGTTCAATAAAATATTCTTGCTTTCTTGTCATTTTATAAATCATTGCTACACATATAATAAACCTTGGCCACTACCTACCTGGTAGTGGTCTCGAGGGCGTAAATTGAGATTTCTCATCCCGAGCAAAATTTCCGTTAACACTTTCTGGCGCCGTCTGTGGGAATATACCCTACACCCAATTAACCAGTTATTTGCATTTACATTTCATTTGTTTTAAAGGAACTATGAGGCTCTGCTCCTCCCAAGGCCAGTATAGAGTCTTAGAGCAACCTCCGGCGAGGCTAACATGAAAAGCCCCAAGAAAGGGGAGAAAGTCTGGATATAGTAGTCAAGCTCCGATCCAGACAACCAATACCCGGGCTACTGGCCACCCTATAGTAAGCCAGGCAGCGCTCGACCAACAAGCGGCGGCCATTGTAGAATCCATCCGCGTCGGCCTTCTCGCTGAAGGAATCACGATCCAGCCAACCAACCTGAATGATCAGGGAGATCCGAGCAGGCTCTGAACTAGGCCACCTGCTTTCGATCGCCTAGGAAATTATCAACAGATTTTTGCTCATAATTCCAAGGAGTCAAACCTCGCCCGAAAGATCCCATACACCTCCAATATGTGATCCAGGAATGGAGTGAAACTCTTCGATCGTACGTGGAGCGATTTCACAAGGAGGTCATACAAATGGGAGTCTTCACTGAAAAAGAAACCCTCGCCAACTTCAGGCGAAATCTATGGGCAGGAAATCTATGAACAAATCCAAAACCTTTCACAGCTTGATTGAACCTTATGTTCCAGGATTCAGATGCTTGCTTTAATCCATTATGGATTTTTGCAACTTGCATACCTTTTACTCTTGGCCTTTTTTAATGAATCCTTCTGGTTGCATCATATAGATGATTTCGTCAAGACTTCCATTAAGGAAAGTTGTCTTGACGTCCATTTGCCAAATCTCTAGATCTAAAGATGCTGAAATGGATAAGAGTATCCTTATGGATTTCAGCATGGCCACAGGAGAGAATGTTTCCTTGTAATCGATACCTTCTTTCTATGTGTAACCTTTAGCTACTAATTTAGCTTTTGAAGGTTTCCACATTTCCACCCATACATCGTTTCCTCTTGTATACCCACTTGCACCCAATGGGTTTTATCCCTTTAGGCAAGTCTACAAGGGACCAGACTTTGTTATTGAACATGGATTCAATCTTAGATTTCATTGCCTTTTACCAATGGCGACAATCAACATCTTCCATTGCTTCCTTAGACGTGTAGGGATTATTGTCGTCATGGAGATTCTCCACTGATTCTCAAAAAATGATGTATCTCTCGAGTTGTCTACTAACACTCTGATCGGACTATTTTATACCTATTTGAGATCCCCCATTTCCGATCGTTTGTATCATTTTTGAGTGTATTTTTGTATATAATGTTTTGTTCGAGACTTTTATAGGTACATATTCGCTACCATGGGTTTTTGAGCTTAAAGTTTAGATTGGGAGGCAAAATGAGAAAAAGAAGAGAATAATTGGAAGATGCAGAGTTGCCGCGCCTCACCATTGATACAGATTGCGACGTGATCTAAGCCCAATCGTGGCCAAGAAAATCTAGATGTCTCCATAGTTTATCCGTCATCAGAATACCTGAATACAACACCGAGACCGCATGCATGAACCCCTCTAATTTTCCGAAAGCTTATGGGATGAAATTGTGTGGGCCTGTGCAGAACATCCGACTTGTGGGTGCCATAACTCCCTCCTCCAATCGAACCACATTGAGATCCTTATATATTCGGAAAGGTACGGAAGTCCAGTTTTCAGAACATTTTACGGATTGCAATTCTGACCTTTTTGGACGAGGTTATGCCTGTTTGAGTAACTGGTATGCAGAGCGGAAATGGAATTCGGCTGGCAAATTCTGTGGGCAAACCAAACCGTCATTCTGACCGCCGAATTAGGACAGTAGGTTTCTTCACCAATTCGGCCGGAAAAATGGTTGGCACCATGGCCGCCATTTTGACCGCTGAACGGCACCTGGAGGTAGCGTTTTTACCTGAATTTGAGGGGCATTTTCTTCCCTTCACTACCATTTCATACCCTAACCTCCCAACACTATATAAACACCTTTTCCTATCCTCTCTTGATAATTTTTACAGACTTCTTCTTCCCCAAACTTCTTCTTCATCATCATATTCTTCATTTCAAAAAGAGAGAGAGAAGCTTTCAAAGCTTCCATGGAGGTTTTCCTCCATGGAAGGCTTACCACTACCATTTCTACCCATCCTTCCCCACAATTGAAAGTTGATTGTAGAGATTAGAAGTTGTCTTTGGACCAATTTCATGCTAGGCAAACGATGGAGCTCTTGGAGGGTTCTTCAAGGGTTGTATCTACTTACTCTTCTCTTGTATTTCATGTTTTCTCTTATGTGTAATCCCCCATTTGGGAATATTTGTAATCCTACATTTTCGTTATTTATATATGATGATTTTATATTTATTTGGGTCTTGTTTCATTCTTGTTATTATTATTATGAATTAATCTCTTATTGTGAATAACATGTGTATGGATAATTCGAAATTAATATGTATTCAAGATTGGGATTAGGAGTAGATTAGTATAATTTAGGAGTAGATTAATTAAACATCCCATGATTGTATGTATGTTGATGGATAATTAGGAATGCTATGTTAGGATCAATTTGAGTGTATGAGAATTAGTTGGGGTTACGCCTTTGGAAGGGCCTTTCCGGGTATGATCTTGATTAATAGCTCACAAGAGTGGAAAGAACTTGTTTTATGCATGGCTTGCTAGAATAAGTTTTGGTTATTTGTTTTGTGCTTAAATGGTTCTTTGGCTATGTCTCACGCTAGGGGCTCTAGGTGAGTTATGGTTGGGGAATAATTTTGTATATCCACTTGTGGGATTTTTGTCCAAGTCATTGGACCTAACGTTGCAATTTTACATTACCTAGTTAGTATTGAGGCTCAATCTAGCTTTGGTTTGTAGAATTTGTTCACAAATGTCGATTGCGGTTTCGTGCTTGAGAGGATCTCGACACACTCTTCAACCTTTAGCTCAAATGAATGGATACCCTAAGTTGGATTTAGGATTGAAGAAACCCTTGACTTGAGTGAATGTGCTTAAGTGTTCAACCATCTAATAGACATGCCTTTGTGTTTGGTGAACTTATTGCCCCTTGTGTGACCACTTTCATGCATCTCTCCAATCCACCATTTTATCATTTCTCATTTAATCACCATTCTCACCCCTCCATATTCTCTTGTTTATTTTTATATTTTTATTTTCATTTTCTTTGGACACACACAACACCCTACACACACACCATTCTTACCTCATCCGCATTCTATTTACATGCTTTCCGTAGACTCTAAAACTTGAAACGGTTAACAACACATCCCTGCGGAACGATACCCTTTCTTGCACGCTGTACTAGTTTTATTTCTATATATGTATTTTGACTCGTGCCTTATAGCAAGGTTGATTTTATTATAAATATTTTGTCGATGCTTTCAACAACATAAAAATCCTTTCGTCAAAATGGCGCCGCTGCCGAGGATGTGTATTCATTAATTGTTATTTGTTTTAGCTTAGGTTCTGTAAATGTTAGATTTAATTGCTTTGCGGATATTTATGTATGCGGTTATATTTTTCTTTTTCTTTTTCTTATTTTCTTTTATTTATGGCATATGCATTTGATTGTTTTTGAGTTGTGCTTGTGCTAGGAAAGAACAATTTCAGGTTTTATGGACTGCACAACTCTTGAGAACAAAGTGTGCGCTTATCGCACCGCAACAATCCCATCAAGTGAAACGGTAGCTCCATAATGGACGCGTTGGTCGCTGACACATGAGGTAATTCCGCTGCTTAATTTGAGAGCTTGTGGATTAGTTGTCGACTTGGGTGGAAACCGTCCATGTGCTTAATGATAGGAATGCTATGTTTGTTGTGTTTGTGATTTTTATTTTTTTTGTTTAGATCTAAGAGTGGAATTGTATTGTGCTTAGATCTTCGATTTTTAGTATTTGTGTTGTTGTGTACTTATCTCCGAATCTTGCTAAGCATTGTCAATATTTTATGATTTGAGCAACATTAGGACAATGTTGAGTTTAGGTTTTGGGGGTGTGGACAGTTTCGTGTTTTATATGTGTTTTGTTGTTTATATGTGTTTTGTTACATTTAGAAAATTTTCAAATCTCTGCAAACCAGTCATTTTTGAAATTTTTTGTAATAGTTCCGGTTTTGTTGAGTTGTTTTTCTTCGTGTGCTGGTTGAGACATATCATGTATGCTTTTAGCTCCGTGCATCACTTTAAATATGCTTGTACAGTGTCAATCTTTTGATGTTCTATTCTTGTTTCGCTTAGGAAAATAGTGGAGACTACCCTTGTGAGATTTTGTGCCTTATAAACGTTTTATTTGTGAGGGTTATGTCATTTCTACTCTTAAACACTCCTCGATTTTGTACTTATTTTTTAGTGATCTCATTGTTCATCAATTGTCTTTTATTGATTGCCATAGAACATCATCATGTGGACTGCTTGTTTGAGATTTGCATTCCCTTGCTAGATGGACTTTTAGAAATAATTTTGGACTTGAGTGTGAGCGTAACTACTACAATAGCCTAAACACTTGCCCATAGATATGTGCTTTCATCAGAAAAATTGAGGCCAAACATTAAACCTCCACCACCTACATAACCAAAACACTTTCACATACCCTAGTTATTGATCATGTTAAGGTGTATAGCTTTAGAGAAGTTATGTAGCTCTAAATTGTGTAAAGCATGTGAATAGGCAAATGTATGTAATTGTGCAAAGGCAAAGGCTTTCAAAAGAAGTAGTGTGAAATATAAACACTTAAGCCTTCAAATTCTTCAAATGTAAAGTTACTCTAAAAATTTGAGTACAAATGTAGCACAAAATGTGCAATGTAAAGGTTTATATCCTAGACGCTTGAAATTGTAATGTAAAGTGTAAATGAGCTCAAATTGATCTAATTGTAATGTAAACACCTTGGCATGGTTAGTAACTTTATCTTCCACCCCTACCATATCCTCCATCCCATACACTACCAAATCACCTTGGCCCAAATACAATTAGGGAAAGTCCATTTGATCTCTTAGGAAGTCTATCTTGGGAATGTGAGTCGATGCATGCTCTTTCCACGTTCATGGCATTTCAATTCCTTTCATGAGATCCATTTTTCAGAAATTGTGCGTTATTTGAAAATACTCATATGCGATTATATTTGATTCCATGTACCTAAACTCATTCGCATATGTTTGGTAGAGAGTGAGCCTAGGATTCTGAGTGAAAATATATGACTGAAATCCGATAAGGATTAGAGTCGAGGCGAATTTTGTCTTGGGCATTCGAGAGTAGTTGTGTGGTAAACCGAAAACATCTTAAGTATTGGCATACTTGCATTATATGATACATGTTTATTGATTGGTATATTTGAGATTCTAGCATGCATGTGTTGTTTTTGCTTGGTATGTTTGGATTGCAACTCAACCATTTTCTAGCAGAATATACGTTTATGGGTGTCGTAACTGTAAGCCCTCAGGAGACTATAACTCCTCCTATTAGGGCCACCTATAGGTTCAAAGGCTTGCGGCACGTGCTAAGTGCCATCGTGATTCCTACGAAAGTGGACTAGCCTAGTTTTTATTTATTTTTACTGTTATATGTTTGTTTGTTCGTTTTTCTGTTTTTGTTTTGCTCGAGGACGAGCAAATGATAGGTTTGGGGGTATTTGATCGGACTATTTTATACCTATTTGAGGTCCCCTATTTCCGATCATTTGTCTCGTTTTCGAGCATATTTTTGTATATAATGTTTTTTTTAGACTTGTATAGGTACATATTCCATGGGATGTTGAGCTTAAATTTTAGATTGGGAGGCAAAATGAGCAAAAAAAGAGAATAATTGGAAGATGCAGAGTTGCCACGCCTCACAGTTGATACAGACCGGGACGTGATCTAAGCCCAATCATGGCCAAGAAAATCTAGATGTCTCCACAGTTAATCCGTCGTCAAACTACCAGAATGCAACACTGAGACCGCATGCATGAACCCCTTTAATTTTCCGACAGCTTTATGGGCTGAAATTGTGTGGGCCTGTGCAGAACATCCGACGTGTGGGTACCATAACTCCCTCCTCCGATCGAACAACATTGAGATATTTATATATTTGGAAAGGTGCGGAAGTCTAGTTTTTAGAAATTTTTACGGATTGCTATTCCGACCTTTTAGGAGGAAGTTATGCCCGTTTGAGTAAATGGTACGCAGAGCAGAAATGGAATTTGGCGGGCAAATTCGTCGGGCAACGAAACGGCCATTCTGAACGCCGAATAAGGACTGTAGGTTTCTTCACAAATTCGGCGGGCAAAATGGATGGCACCATGGCCACCATTTTGACCACCGAATGGCACCTGGAGGTATCGTTTTTACCTGAAATTGAAGGGCATTTTCGTCTCTTCACTACCATTTCATACCCTAACCGCCCAACACTATATAAACACCTTTTCCTCTCCTCTCTTGATAATTTTTAAAGACTTCTTCTTCCCCAAACTTCTTCTTCTTCATATTCTTCATTTCAAAAGAGAGAGAGAAACTTTCAAAGCTTCCATGGAAGTTTTCCTCCATGGAAGGCTTACCACTACCATTTATACCCATCCTTCCCTACATTTGAGAGTTGATTGCAGAGATTAGGAGTGGTCTTTGGACCAATTTCGTGCTAGGAAAAGGATGGAGCTCTTGGAGGGTTCTTCAAGGGTTTTATCTACTTACTCTTCTCTTGTATTTCATGTTTTCTCTTTTATGTAATCCCCTATTTGGGAATATTTGTAATCCTACATTTTCGTTATTTATATATATGATGATTTTATATTTATTTGGGTCTCGTTTCATTCTTGTTATTATTATTATGAATTAATCTCTTATTGTGAATTACATGTGTATGGATGATTTGAAATTAATATGTATTCAAGATTTGGATTAGGAGTAGATTAGTGTAATTTAGGAGTAGATTAATTAAACATCCCATGATTGTGTATATGTTGATGGATAATTAGGAATGCTATGTTAGGATCAATTTGAGTGTATGAGAATTAGTTGGGGTTATGCCTTTGGAAGGGCCTTTCCGGGTATGATCTTGATTAATAGCTCACAAGAGTGGAAAGAACTTTGTTTATGCATGGCTTGCTAGAATAAGTTTTGGTTATTTGTTTTGTGCTTAAATGGTTCTTTGGCTGTGTCTCACGCTAGGGGCTCTAGGTGAGTTATGGTTGGAGACTAATTTAGTATATCCACTTGTGGGATTTTTATCCAAGTCATTGGACCTAACGTTGCCATTTTACGTTACCTAGTTAGTATTGAGGCTCAATCTAGCTTTGGTTTGTAGAATTTGTTCACAAGTGTCGGTTGCGGTTTCGTGCTTGAGAGGATCTCGACACACTCTTCAGCCTTTAGCTCAAATGAATGGATACCCTAAGTTGGATTTAGGCTTGAACAAACCCTTGACTTGAGTGAATGTGCTTAAGTGTTCAACCATCTAATAGATATGCCTTTGTGTTTGGTGAACTTATTGCCCCTTGTGTGACCACTTTCATGCATCTATCCAATCAACCATTTTATTATTTATCATTTAATCACCATTCTCACCCCTCCATATTCTCTTGTTTATTTTTATATTTTCATTTTAATTTTCTTTGGACACACACAACACCCTACACACACCATTCTCACCTCATCTGCATTCTATTTACATGTTTTCCCTAAACTCTATAACTTCAAACGGTTAACAACACATCCCTGCGGAACGATACCCTTGCTTGCACGCTGTACTAATTTTATTTCTATATTTGTATTTTGACTTGTGCCTTATAGCAAGGTTGATTTTATTATAAATATTTTTACGATGCTGTCAACGACATAAAAATTCTTTCGTCACCCTCCCACTAGGACGAGGAATGGAAGATTGTTGATTTTGTGATGGTGTGGAACTCACAATTGTGCTGGATTGTGTAACCTCTTGTGGAATTGTATCTCCTGACATTTCATTCAGGACAATTCTACTTTTAGGTATAAAACCATTCATATAGTCATTTTCTAGAAATTTAGCATTTGTTTTAAGCAAATACTTTAACGATCTGAAGGACTATAAAAATAATATCCTTTTGTTCCTTTTGGCTACCCAACAAATATATATGTTACCGGAACGAGACTCCATCTTTTCTGTCTTTCCTTTTAACACATTCGCAAGACAAACAAATATCCTTAAGTGTTGTAAGCTAGGCTTTCGCCCACTACATAACTCATGCGGTGTTTCAGGAACCGACTTAGATGGTACATCGTTTGGAATTTATATTGTAGTTTGTAGAGCATATCCTTAAAAAGAAATAGGAAGCGTTGAATAACTCAACATGGATCTAACCATGTCAAAAAGAGTTCTATTTCTCCTTTCTGCCCCCTTCCCCCCTGTTCTGTTGAGGTGTAACTGGCACAGATAACAGAGAAACAATCCCATTATCAATAAGATGTTGCTGAAACTTACTAGATAGATATTCTCCACCATGATTAGATCTCAGGATTTTTATGTGTTTCTCAAGCTGATTTTCTACTTCAGCTTTGTATGCTATAAACATGTCAAAAGCATCCGACTTATGTCTCATGAGATACACATAGCCAAATCTTGAGTAATCATCCGTAAAAGTCATGAATTACTCATATCCACCTCTAGCTTGAATGCTCATAGGACCAACACATCAGTGTGTATTAATCCTAAACATTCAGTGGCTCTTGTGCCCTTAGTCGTATATGGAGAAAGAAATGTAGAACTTAATCGGAGATGTGAAATAGCAGACTTTATTGATGATCGAAATGTAGTACATTGTTGTTAGGGATTTTATTGAAACCTAAATGGGGGTAATCTGCTCAAGAGTCCCCTACTTAGGGGTAAAACTTCATCAAGTGATCTACATTCTAGGTGTGGTCGATGGGTCGACCATCCATGTCTTCGAGCTTGTATGCCCCATTGCGGGCCACTACCTTCACCAAGTATGGCCCTTCTTTGGACATAGGACTCCGTCCGACCTTTTTAGAGTAATTGAGGTCACTTTCCTAAGCATCAAATTTCCTTCTTTGAAGTTCCGGGCTCTAACCTTTCTGTTGAAATACCTAGTGATCTTGCTCTGGTAAATCGCCATTTTCTCAGCTACCCGGTCTTGTTTCTCTTCCAGGAGATCTAGATTAGCTCGGAGCTTGACCTCGTTGCTTTTAGGTTGAAAGTGCTGGACCCTGAATGAGGTCAATTTATGCTCGATGCGAAGGACCGTTTCAACTCCGAAGACTAGGGAGTAGGGTGTCTCCCGGTAGCTATCCTCTTTGAATTTCGGTATGCCCAGAGGACCTCGGGCAGCTCCTCGACCCATTTGCCTTTCTTCTGCTGTAAATTTCCTCTTCAGCAGCTTCTTGATAGTCTTGTTGGTGGATTCCACTAGCCCGTTGGTCTGAGGATGGGCTACTGAAGTGAACCTGTGGTTGATTCCCAAACCTTCGCAAAAGTCTTTAAATCGGGTGTTGTCGAACTGCTTGCCTAGGTCGGCTACAATGATGAGAGGGGGTCCCGAATATGCAAACCACGTTGGTTTTGATGAACTTAGACGTATTCTTCTTTGATATTCGGGAAAGAGGCCTTGCCTCGACCCACCTTGTAAAATAATCGATAGCCACAATAGCATACTTAGCTTGCCCAAGAGCGGTGGGAAGCGATCCGATTAGGTCAATCCCCTATATGGCAAAGGGGTAGGGCGAACTGAGAGATGACAGCCACTCCGTTGGGAGGTGACTCAAGTTCGAGGTCCTTTGGCATGGTTCACAAGATTGTACAATGCTTATTGAATCTTGGTGGATAGTTGGCCAGTAATACCCCATACGGAGCACTTGATATGCTAAAGCTTCACCATCGATGTGATTCCCGCAGTCCTAGAATGAACCTCTCTCAACGCCCATTTGGCATCATCAGGATGCAAACACCGAAGCAAAGGGAGAGACCTTGCCCTCCTGTAAAGGTATCCGTCTATCAGGAAATATCAGACAGAGAGCCTTCTAATTCTCTAGGCTTGATAGGGCTCATCGGGAAACTTTCCTTCTTGAAGATAGGCAACGATTGAATCCATCAAGCAAGGCTGACGATCCAGGGGGCAGATTTCCTTGCCCACTGTTATGCTTGGTCAAGAGATCACTTGGAGGGGAATTCCCCGTGGTAAGGCTTGGCCTTCATTTGCAGCTATCTTTGTTAGGACATCTGCGCGATGGTTCTGGTGTCGAGGCACCTGCTCGATCTTGAATCCCTTAAATTTATTCTTAAGCAACTGAACTAACTTCAGGTAGGTGACCAAGTTATCCCTTTTTGCCCGGTGGATCCAAGAAACCTGATTGACTACGAGCAATGAGTCACTCTTGATCTGCAGGTTGACGGCTCTAAGCTCAATGGCTGCCTTCATCCCGGCTAGGAGGGCTTCATATTCCGCTTCATTGTTGGTAGCCTTAAACTAGAATCTGAAGCAGTGACAGAATTCGGCCCCCTCTAGGTCTATTAAAACTACGCCAGCTCCTCCCCCAGCTTGCTTGGACGTTTCATCTGTGTAGAAGATCCAGGACTTGCGACCTTCTGGCCAGCTGTCGATCTCTGAAATCTTCTCATGAGCTATAGGTGTCGCTGAGGAGGTTGCTTGGCATGAGAGAGCTGAGAATTCTGCCATAAAGTCCGCCAAAGCCTAGGCCTTGATTGTGGTCCTCGGTTTATACTTCAAGTCAAACTGGGTGAGCTCTAGGGCCCATCAAACTAGCCTTCCGGATACATCTGGCCTTTGTAAAAATGGACGGAGAGGCTGGTCTGTTACCATTGCTATTGAGTTAGCCTGAACGTAGGGACGAAGCTTTCTTGTGGAGGTCACCAGAGCATAGGCAAGCTTCTCCAGGAGGATATTATTTTTCTCTAGCTTGGTTAGAGCATGACTCACGTAGTATATGGGTCGTTGAACCCTGTCTCTACATTCCTTGATCAAAGCTCCACTTATTACAGTTTCTAAGACAGCTAAGTAGATTTGCAGTTCCTCTCCGGGAATTGGCTTAACTAGCAATGGAGGGCTTGTGAGGTACTTCTTCAAGGATTGAAAGGCTTTCTCACTCTCCTGGTTCAATTTCCTGTTTCTCTCTTGCTTGATAGCTTTGAAGAAAGGAAGGCATTTATCGGTGGAGAGAGAAATGAACATGTTGAGCGCTGCTACATGCCTTGTCAAGACTTGTACCTGTTCGAGTGACGTGGGGGATTCCAGGTCCAAGATAGCCTTGATCTTTTCTGGGTTTGCCTCTATGCCTTTCTCATGATCCATGAAGCCTAGAAACTTCCCCGCAGTTACCTTGAAAGCACATTTGGAGGGGTTCAATCGCATCTGGTTTTCCCTTATGATTAGAAAAGTCCTACGAAGGTCGTCCTGATGTTCTTCTGCGGTTGGTGATTTTGTGATCATGTCGACGATGTATACCTCCATCGTCCTTCCAATTTCGGGCCTGAACAGTTTGTTAACTAGCCACTGGTATGTAGCCCCCCCATTCTTAAGACCAAACGGCATCACCTTGTAGTAGTACAGGCCCTGCCCAGTAATGATACTGGTCTTATCTTGGTCAGATGGATGCATCTTAATCTGGTTATACCCCGAGAACGCATCCATGAAGCTCAGAAGCTTGTTTCCGGATGTGGAGTCGACCAACTGATCGATCTTTCGTAGATGAAAGCTGTCTTTTGGACATGCCCGGTTGAGGTCGGTGTAGTCGACACACATACGCCATTTCTTATTAGCCTTCGTAACCATGACCATATTGGCGATCCATTCGGGGTAGCGCACCTCTCTGATAAAACCTGCCCTGATCAATTTGTCCACTTCCTCGTGAACCGCAGCGTTCCATTCGGCGTTAAAATGATGCCTTTTCTATTTGATAGGATTGAAGGTTGGATTCAATGCTAATCGGTGACCGGCCAATGATATTGGGATCCCGAGCATCTCCTCATGACTCCAAGCGAAGATGTCGCTAAATTCTCTAAGAAGCTTAATCAAGCCTTATTGCACTTCCGATTCGAGGGCAGCTCCGACCTTGACAACCTTGGAGGGTTCGTTATTTCTGATGGGTATCTCCTCTAGTTTATCCACGGGTTTCCCACGAGTCCATTCCTTGCTCTGTTCTTCCTTATTGGGCATCATAGGCTCGCTCTCTGGATGATCTGCAGGCTCCATGTCTTCCTGGGTCATCCCGGGCACATCCTGGATCGTTGCAACTTGTACAAACTGTTTAGCTAAAGCTATCGGATTGGCAGACACTGCGTAGCATTTCCTAGCTGCTTGCTGGTCCCCACGTACCTCTCCTACTTGGGTCCCTATAGGGAATTTCAGGACATTATGGAAGATAGATAGGACTTCCTTCAAGGAGGATATGAATGGTCTCCCTAGTATAACGTTATAGGCCTATGGGATGCCGACCACCACGAAGTCCGTCATCATGTTATTTTGGAGATGTGCGGTTCCAGCGATCACTGGGAGGATCTTTGATGCCACTGGTATGATCGAATCCCAGTGAATCCATTGAGCGGGGTTGTGCAACTATTGTAACACCATTGCTTCAAATTTAGCCTTTCCAAGGTGTCATTGAAGAGGATATCTACACTGCTGCCTATGTCAACTAGCACACGGTAGACCATACAGTTGGCAATTTGTACCGTGACCACCATGGGATCATCATGCGGCTGCACGAAGTTGAAAACATCTGCCTCGGTGAAAATAATCTGAGTTGACTGGGAGGGTCTAGCCGGGCTTTTGCTGATGTTGAAGATACCCCGACCTTTATCTACACGGGGAATCTTCCTTGCATGGTTTTTCCTGAAATTATTGGAGGTGCCAGCCAGTGTGGGCCCTCCGCTGATGTTATGTATCACCTTGATTTGATGCATTAAATCAGTCTGTTCCCCCTTTCTCTTCTCAGCATGCTCGCAGATCACTGCTTGTACCTCCCTTCCAATCTGAATATTATCCCTGACCTGCTGTAAGAACTCAATCAAACATACTCCCCTTATCAGGGCTTCAATCTGGTTGTGCAAGTTATAACACTCTAAAGTGTTGTGGCCCAGGTTCTCATGGAAGTCGCAGTTCTTTTACCTGTTCCTCCTATGGACTAGGGCTTTCATGAGTCAAGCTTCTGGAGTAGCCCTTTGTTTCGTATAGCGAGGTAGATTGTTTCTAGAAAGGCAGTGTAGTAATCATACCTTTTTTACCTCACATTATGGGGGCTACAGTTCTAGAAGGAGGCGAAACTCGCGGAGGGGTTTGTCTTACTGGATACCTTTCTTGTTTGGGCTGAGAAAGGGGGGGTAGGGGGGGAAGCGGTATGTCGATATATTGGGAGGTTTGTTCTTATTTTTATGAGATAGCTCAGGTCTGAGAGCTTCCTTTTTCTGGCGCTTTGTCGTTCTCATATCGTCATACTCCATTTTCACCTTGAGTTGTTCATAAATTTATACTTGCTTAAGAACCCAGTCGTAGGCCTCCTGATAGGTCTCTGGAGGTCGCTTGGCAAAGGATCAGCAAAGCTTTCCCGCCCACAGGTTTCGCCTGAAGTTGGTGAGGGTCTCTTTCTCGGTGAAGACTTTCATCTGGATGACTTCTTTGTGAAAGCGTTCCACGTATGACCGAAGTGTCTCACCTCGCTCCTGAACCACATAATGAAGATGTATGGGGTCCTTCGGACGCGGTTTGACCCCTTGGAATTGTGAGCAGCAATCTGTCGACAACTTTGTGAAAGAATCCGCCCTACTAGCGGGCAACTTCCTAAACCAAGTTTTTACGTAGTCGGTCAGGGTTATAAGGAACATCCTGCACATGGCTGCCCTGGTGGTATTCTGGACTTCCATTTGCTGGACGAAGCTCTCTAGGTGACTCAAGGGGTCTTCTGTTCCGGAGAACTTATCTTTCAGCATTTTAAACATTGGCAGGAGCTCCGCTTCCCGGATCCTTCTGGTGAAGGGAGCGTTCATCTCGCTCAAAGGGTCCTTCTTGTCCTCCTTATTCTTTCCCTTTCTTATCTGCTGGACCACTTTCTGTAGCGTTTCCAACTGGTCTCTCAGTCGCTTGTTCCAGGGTTTCTTTGAGTCGACCTCGGATTTTTCATTATTGGAGGTCCCCTATTTCCGATCGTGTATGCTCATCAAATTACAACAAATTGGAGAATCCTCAGAACATGCTCAAGCCAAGATTCCAACAAGGTCTCAACCACAACTAGTTAGAGCATTTCAATCAAGACCTTCACATGAAAGGATCCCTCCTCCACATGAAAGGATCGTGTATGCTCAACAAGGAAGACATGTTACTTTGCCTCAACCACAAAGGAGAGAGTTTGTTCAACATCAAAGGACTTTTCAAAGGAGAAGGAAACCTCAAATAGGTTGCACAAGGCTATGGTATGAACTCCTACTTTACTCCTACTTGTCATTATTGTGGTATCGAAGGCCATATAAGGCCTAATTGCTTTAAGTATATCAAATTGTGTAGATTTGAGAACATGATTGAGAAAAATATGCATAGAAGAGCCAAAAAGCATGCACCTAGGGAACTTAGAGCAAATGAACCAAAGGCTCCTAGGGTTGAAAATGTTGCTCCTAGGTGGACTAGAAAACATGAATATTTTTGCTATGTGGCTCAAGTGGCTTTGAAAGCCAAGGCCTTCAATACTTGGTATCTTGATAGTGGGTGTTCTAGGCACATGACCGGAAACAAGAGTTTCTTTGAGACTCTTGTAATGGAGGATGGTTGATTTGTCACCTTTGGTGATGGTTCACGGAAAAAGGTCATAGGGAAAGGTAATATATGTATTCCCGGTTTGCCCTCCTTGCTCAATGCTCTCTATGTAGATGGCTTGCAAGCCAATCTCATAAGTATATCATATTTAAGTGATGAAGGGCTTTCGGATATGTTTGGCAAAGTTGATTGCTCTATTCTTAAGGAAAATGGGCAAGTTCTTTTAAAAGGCAAGAGATCAAGTGATAATTGTATTGTCTTGAGTCTAGTAACATCTCTTGTAACTTGTCTAGTTGTGAGCAAGTTAAGTTGTGGCATCAAAGATTTGGCCACATGAATTATAGTGACTTGAAAGTCATTGAGAGGTTGAATGTTGTGAGAGGCCTTCCTAAGCTTGGGAAGAGGTTTGAGGGAGTTTGTGGACCTTGTCAACAAGGGAAGCAAACCAAAAGTGTGCACAAGAAGGGAAAATTCCTTTGTACTAAGGAGCCATTGGAACTCCTTCATATTGACCTCAGCGGTCCCATGCAAACCGAGAGTCTAGGTGGTAAAAGGTATATCCTTGTAGTGGTTGATGACTTCTCTTCGTTCACATGGACTTACTTCCTTAGAGAGAAGTCCGAAGCTTTTGAGAAATTCAAAATGCTATGTGTCAAAATCCAAAATGAGAAAAATTCTCACATTAGAAGCATTAAGAGAATTAGAAGTGATCATGGGAAAGAATTTGAGAATGGTAGCTTTGAGAGTTTTTGTAATTGTCTAGGTATTTCCCATGAATTCTCGGCTCCTAGAACTCCCCAACAAAATGAAGTTGTGGAAAGGAAGAATAGGGTTTTACAAGAGATGGCTCGAGTGATGTTGCTTAGCAACAAGGTTCCTAGGAATTTATGGGCCGAAGCCGTTAATACGGATTGTTATATAGGGAATAGAGTTTTCCTTAGACCCGGGACCAAACAAACATCCTATGAGTTATAGAAGGGAAGAAAACCCAATGTTAGCTATTTCCATATCTTTGGTAGTAAGTGCTATATTCTTAATGACCGTGATAAACTTGGCAAGTTTGATGCCAAGAGTGATGAGGGTATTTTCATTGGATATGCACTCAATAGCAAGGCCTATAGAGTTTTCAATCTAAAAACTCGAAGTGTCATGGAATCATCAAATGTTGTCATTGATGATTGTAGGCCCAAAAATGTTGACCATGAGGAGGATGTTTGTGAGAATGGTGACCTTCCTTTGAAGGAGTGTGGTGAGACTTCAAGTGATGAGAAGTCAAATCATAGTGAAGAGGATGATCAACCTCTTGATAGAGATCCTTCTTTGGACTCTAAAGAACCCGCTCCATGGGTTAGACATCTCCACAGCAAGAATGACATTCTTAGAGATGTGAATGAGGGTGTTAGGACTAGGCGTCAAATAGCTAATCAAACTAGCTATACTTGTTACACCTCTCAAGTTGAACCCAAAAAGGTTGATGA
The DNA here is from genome assembly GCA_033220585.1 of Dipteronia sinensis. Lineage (NCBI taxonomy): Eukaryota > Viridiplantae > Streptophyta > Magnoliopsida > Sapindales > Sapindaceae > Dipteronia > Dipteronia sinensis. The sequence goes on along the minus strand of CM065643.1, from coordinate 26,571,509 downwards.
AGCCTTGAATGATAAGTTTTGGGTTCTTGCCATGCAAGAAGAGCTAAACCAATTTGAAAGAAATGAGGTTTGGACTCTAGTTCCTAGACCCAATGATACTAATGTCATAGGCACCAAATGGGTGTATAGGAACAAGTCGGATGAGGATGGCAACATTGTGCGCAACAAGGCTAGGCTTGTGGCACAAGGATACTCTCAAATTGAGGGTATTGACTTTGAGGAGACTTTTGCTCCCGTTGCCCGTCTTGAGTCTATAAGGCTTCTCTTGTCCATTTATTGTGTGTATAAGTTCAAATTACACCAAATGGATCTTAAGAGTGCCTTCCTCAATGGCTTCTTGCATGAGGAAGTGTCTGTTGAACAACCCAAGAGGTTTGTGGATCCACACCACCCCAATCATGTCTATCGCCTCAAAAAGGCACTTTATAGGTTGAAACAAGCACCGAGAGCTTGGTATGAGCGCCTCACTCTTTATCTTGTTGACAATGGCTACTCAAGAGGTAGTGTTGACAAGACTTTGTTCATCAAGTGCAACAAAGATGAGCTTTTCATAACTCAAATTTTCGTTGATGATATTGTATTTGGTTCCACCAATGAGTCAAAAGTGAGACAATTTGTTGATGTCATGTCTCTTGAATTTGAAATGAGCATGGTTGGTGAACTAAATTACTTCCTAGGTTTGCAAATTAAGCAAATGCATGATGGGATTTTCATATCCCAAGCTAAGCATGCCAAAAGCCTAGTGAAGAAGTTTGGTCTTGACAATGCCAAACATTGTGACACACCGATAAGTACCACTTTGAAGCTAAGCAAGGATGCTAGTGGTAAAAGTGTTGATCAAAGATTATATCGTGGCATGATAGGTAGTTTGCTATACTTGACCGCTAGTAGACCCGATATCTCCTTTAGTGTGGGTGTTTGTGCTAGGTACCAAGCCAATCCCAAAGAATCTCACCTTGTTGCGCTGAAGAGGATCATTCGATTTGTGAATGGTACCTCCAATCATGGGATATGGTACTCCTTTGACACTAATCCAAATCTTGTTGGATTTAGTGATGCCGATTGGGCGGAGAATTGTGATGATAGGAAAAGTACATCGGGTGGTTGTTTTTTTCTAGGCAACAACTTGGTGTCTTGGTTTTGCAAGAAGCAAAACTCAATTTCCCTATCCACGGCCGAGGTGGAATACATAGCCGCCGGTAGTGCATGTACCCAATTGTTGTGGATGAAGCAAATGCTAGCCGACTATGGCTTAGAGCAAGGCACTCTCACCTTGTTTTGTGACAACATGAGTGCCATAAACATTTCTAAGAATCCCGTCCAACATTCTAGGACAAAGCACATTGACATTAGACATCATTTCATTAGAGAGCTAGTTGAGAGCAAAACTATTGCATTGGAGCATGTGGGAACTAATGACCAACTAGCGGACTTATTTACAAAGCCCTTAGACACCATTAGGTTTGGCAACCTTAGTAAGTCTATTGGGATTTGTCATATGGCTTGAATTGGTATGTCTTGACCTCATATGGGGAGCTCAAGCAAAGAGAGCAAGTTGGCATGAAAGTGTATTGTGCTATATTGATATATTTTATGCTTCTCCATTAATTGCTTGAGAAGATCGGTTGTGCATATGGTTATGTTATTTTCTTAATAAGTGTGAAAATTGCTTTTCTTGCAATCCATGTTATATTTATGTTCAAACATGCATTTTTGGACTAGGAGATTTACTTTGGAAGTATAATTTGAATGACCTATAATTGATCTCCATGACATGATGTTTTTACTAATGACATGGTTTAAGTTAATATGCATGAAAACGTATTTGTGATTGCTTAAACATGAACTGTAAAATTGTATGCATAAGCACATGAGAAGATTGAACTAAATAAGGACCATGTGTCTATTCAATAAATAAGGATGTCTCATCCAAATTCAGTCTTCTCTCTCTCTCTCTTTATTAGTTGAACAAGGCTACTATCATACAGGTATCTTACCCAGAAAAATCGAATAGGATGCAAAAAGTCCCTCATGTCTTGTTTCGCTTATAAAGTTTGATATAGTTGCTCTTTAAATTGAATCTCTTATAAAAAATCTATACCATTGCTTGAAATCATGACAAAGGGTGAAAATTGGTTTGAACTCTTTGGAAACCCTTGTTGTTTGCTTTGCCAAATACCATTATTTTTGAACTTAATTGCAACATGTCTTGCTTGCGGAACATCGTATCACACATTTTCATAAAATAAAACTCCTTGATTCTCTCCTACTTAATTGAGTTGCATAAAGTTGCTTATATGAACTTGCATATGTTTTGTGCTATAAGCTCTCCTTGCCAAAAGCTTACCCATTAAGGGGGACTCCCTTTGCCTATCTCATGAAAAAAAAAGGGGAGAAGAGTTGTGAGCTTAAGTGGACTAGTGGTATCTTGTTTAGGGGGAGTTGAGAGCTATCATGTAGGGGGAGTATTGCATTGCATAGCATGATTACATTATTTGATTGTATTTTGTTAAGGCTATTGCAAATGATGTTGTTTGTTGTTGTTTATGGTTATTAAAAGCACCTCACACACACTTGATCTTGGAAGGTATCCTTGTTTGTTTTGTTGATTGTGTGTAGGTTGGATGGTTCTACAAACTTTGGATTGACTTGACGATGTTCAAGACTTAGATTATAGTCTTTATTGTAATGTAGAAAATTTTGTTGACAAACTTTTTTGTTTTTGTGAGGTTGCTTTGTGAGTGTTGGTTTTGTAACGAAATAGCCAAAGGGGGAGATTATAAGTTCCTCACTTTATGATTGGCTTATTTCGTTGACAAAATCACAATTGGGGTTAATCATTGTAAAAGGGTAGATTAGGAATTGAAGATCTTTCATTTGACTCCAAGTGCTTCAAGCAAGGTAGATTACTTGACTATACTTTTACTTGAAGGGATATAGCTACACACACTCACTTGCATGCATTATATTCTTGTTTACATACTATTGGATGATGCATTGTATGTCACTTATCACACTCCACACTTGCACATATTGCACATCACTTTGTGTGTTAAGTCTGCCTAGAAAATAGGGTTTCTTCTATGACCGCGGCCTAGACCGCCTGGCAAGCACTGCTTGCACCGCGGCATACTGAGCGGTAATCATCAGTCGGTCTATGCTACCTGGACCGCATCTTGTACACTTGTTCGCCCAGGGGTCCCTGTCATGGTTAACTTCAGTAGGCCCCTGATGCCTTGACCGCGGCCTGTGCACTGCACGTACAGCGGTCCCAACCGCGTTGTTGTCCAGTAGGCACACTGCTGTGTGTACCGCGGTCTGGACAACTTGCCCGAGCCACGGTACGTACAGCGGTAATGACGGGATTTTGCTACTATTTTCAAAACGGTGTCATTTCGTCTAGGGCTTTATATATATATGCCCTTTCCTCTTCCTTGCCTCTTTAGAGCTTCAGAATACATTCTCTTTCATTCATTTTTAGAGCTCAAGAGCGTCTTGCAAGAAAAGGTAGCAAGAATCCATTTTTATTCTCCAAAACCCATTGACCCATCATTCATTCATGGCTCCATCATCATCTAGCTTTATCTAGGATGTTTCTAAGCATAGGTTTTAATCAACATAGCTTACTTGGTAAGTAGAACACCACTCTCATCCATCTTTGTGTTCTTGCTTAACAAGAAACCTCTTTTATGTTTCTTTTGCATCTAGATTATAATTTTTCATTATAAATAGAGATTTTTGTTGATGTTTGGGTTGTTGTATTGTGATAGCTATTGCATCTAGGAATGCTTTGATTTCATATAGCTAGGTTATATGTGTGTCATATAGCAACATGATATCTAGGATTGTTTGAAGCATTCATACATGACTAGATAAGCATTAAATGTGTTGACCTTGCATTTTGTGCATTTAGAATATCATCATATTCACTTTAGGTTTCATATCTCTTCATTTAAGAGTTAAGTCTTGTATTTGCCTTGGGTAGTATACAAGCAAGAGTCTAAAATCACTATTAAAGGCCTACGGGTAGCAAGGACAGATTAGTAACCGATTAGGTGTGATGTGGTCAACCTAGGTTATAATCATTTATTCAAATAGTGGATTTGAGGGTTCGGTTGGCGATTAGGCCCGTGAGTTTTTACCCAATTGGAGGATATCTCACGTAAATCATATCATAGAAATTGAGTTAGAGGAACTCCCTTTTTCTAAGTGACTTGGAGGTCTTTGGATTTGCTTAAGTTGTAGCGACTCGACCCCCTTCTCGACTTTGTCTAGCTGAGCAATGAAGTTACACTCTTTCTCTTGCTCTATCTTGAGAAATTCATCTTTCTTTCTAGGTGCCTATTTCACTTCTTTGAGAGCATTGTCCTTTTGTACAACTTCCATTTGCATCTTCTTTGACTTGCGAGCTATGTCATCTTCAAATTCCTTCGAGATCTTCGCTAAGTCAACCAAGTCTTTCAATGTCATTCTTTTTAGCTTCAAGTCTCGCAATTTGTGCTTCAAATTCTTTATTCTTGTCTGAGACTTCGCCATTTTTCTTCTGGAGTGTACTATTTTCCAGTCGGAGCATCTTTACTTCAAGTAAGAGTTTCTTGTTTAACTGTTGAAGCTCATTCTTCCTTTTTGTTTCTAAGGCCTCATTGCCTTCTAATTCCTTTTTTGTGAGCTGTAACTTCTTGTCAAACTCTTCCCTCATTTCTTCTTTTTTCTCGAGAAATCTCCACTATTTTCTCTTGAAGTGCTCCATTCTCTTTTTTCAACAACTCCATTATCGCCATCAACTCTTTCCCTGCCCCCATCATTTCTCTGCACATTTCTTCCATCATTGTGCTTTGGTCTTCTTCAAGATTTGAGGCTTGCACCGGTTTGGGTATTCCAAGATGGAGGCAATACTCATTGGTTGAGTGTTGGGATTTAAAGTGCTCTTCTTTCTTTAATTCAAGTGAATGCTCCTTAAAGCTTTGATTTGCTGCTCTGATGGAGTTGATGAGATCATCTTTGTGAGTGGATTCTATTGCTTGGTCTGGCTAGCTAGTTAACTCGTAGTTATTGAAATTCTGCTTGATTGCCTGCTGAGAAGATATAGTTAGCTCTTTTGTCTGAAGAGAATCTTGCATGAGCTGTCTCAACTCATCATGTAATGACATGCTCATTGGCTGGTAGCATGGCCCTGAATTTTGCATATAAAACTCCATATAATCCTGAAACAGAAGAAAAAAAAAACAAAAACTACCAAAGCATAAAAAAGAAACAAAAGAAAGCTTAAATCACTAAAAAACTAGATAACTAAGATTAGCCACCTAATTAGCGCATTTCCCTGGCAGCAGCACCATTTTGAACAAGCATTTTGTCGTGGTATGCAATATTCAAACAAAATTTAAAATCCCAATATGCACTCAACAAAGATAAACCTAGTATATGGCAAATAAAGGTATCGTCCACAGGGAAAGAGAATTTAAACGACCAAAACTAGCTAACTACTATTAAAGTAAAACAAAGCATGTAAATGTCAAAGGTTAATTTGAAAAGGTTAAAAACTAAAATGCAATTACAATTAGGCTAACTAATCTAACATGCAATTAGTGTTAATATATGATAGTGATGACTAAGGAATTGATGGTTCAACAAGTGAATAGTAGGTAAAGCATGAACTTAGAATGATGATCATTAAACTAATGTAACCAACCTATGATATATAGGATTGGTTGTATACCACATATGATTGTCCCCCATCATGTATAGTATTGGCCACTCACAATTGGTTGTGCAATGAAAGAATATCTATCAAATAAGGGACTAATCTCTTTATTAAAATTCACCAACCCATCATGTATGGTGTTGATGCTTAATCTCTCACAAACAACCAATCAAATCATGTACAGGATTAGTTACCCATTTGAGAATAGATAGAAGTTGAGATTAATGTGTCCGGATTTTACTTGAGTCATATACTCTTGTTTAATTCCTTCATTCAAGTGAGCTTAAGAGAATCAAGAATCATGTATACTCAACTCCCAACTCAAATAATTCCAAAAACAACTAGCAAGGAGAGTCATGTACAATCCAAACCAATTGTTCTTGAAACCAATTAAAACAATGAATAAAGCATATTTGATAGATTAGAAATATAAAAATTAGAGTTCATTACAAGGCCCCATATCTACAAATTGTTTCACACCAATCCCTTAGTGGGATAATTAACTACTCATGACCAATACATGCAAATCTCCTTCCTTCAAGCTTGAATCCAATCTCATATGTGTCCTTGAGTAGAAATTGATGAGGATGATGGTTAGATTTGGTAAGGAATAATTCCTAAATCTAGGTTAGTGGTTAGGGTTTAGAAATGGGAGAAATTTCATTCTTTTAAGAGGGTGGACGATTTGAAGTGTGTAAAAGAGAGTTTTCAATACGAAAATGGTATATTTATATGCTTAGGAGGTTAGAGCATGATTTGGGCTTGAAAAGACATCATTACCCCTCTAAAATGGCTTAAAACCCGTCATTTTTGGTGCTGGAAAGTGCAGTGCACGGGTATAGCATGGGTAGGTTACCAGTGCAGTTACCCGTGCAGTTACCTGTGCAGTTCCCGTGGACAGGCGCGCAGTACTTACTAAAATGGCCATAACTTTCTCTAGACAACTCGTAATTACAATCCGTAAAAACCGTTAGAAACAAGACTCCTGGGGATTTCAGAATATTTATAGTCCAAAATGTGGTTCCATCTGAGGATGGATAAATGGCTCTCCAAAGTTGGGTGTGCTGCACAAGCTTTTCACAATTTCTGCCTATTTTTCTATCAAATCTCACATTTTGCTAATTTTCGCCTCCTAAACTCCTTTTTGCCTAAAAATGCCTGCATTGACAAGAATAGAGCCATTAGACATAAAAACGCACTCAAAAACAAGCTAAAGGACATGGAATTGAGGGCCAAAATGTATAACAATTTTGGTGTGATCAGTCAACAAAAGCAAGAAGAATCCATGATGAGATGATGCTTGGAAGATGCTAAATGCACATGGATTGGTGTTTGGTTAAGTAAAAATGGTTTCTAGGAACTTCTCTCTCAAAGGAATACTTTCTCTCACTAAACATGGGTTTTGAGGCCCTAAAAAAGAGTTGGGAGAGAAAAGAAAGTATATATAGAAACCCTAAATGAAACAGCATCTTATTGAAAAAAATGCTCAGTGCACGGGTAAATGCACGGGTAAGGAACCCGTGCACTACCCGTGCAGTTGTGCAAACTTGAAGCACTCAGCATCAGTGCACGGGTAACTACACGGGTATGACCCGTGCACAACCCGTGCAGTTAAACCAACCCGTAACACTCACCTCAGTGCACGGGTAACTGCAAGGGTATGACCCGTGCACAACCCTGTACAGAATGGAGATCCGAAGGAACCCATCCATAATCCACAGATAACTGCACGGGTAGGTAACCCGTGCACTACCCGTGTAAGAGAGGCCTCCTACAGGGAAGGTCACTCATCGCGCCAAGAAAAAGCACACTAACGTGCGAGTGCGGACGTGTCCGAACACACATCGAAAAACGAATTACAAAGACCACAACCACACTAAGAGCTAACACCAAGGTGCATGTGTGAGAAGTGTGATGAAGAACACACACAACAAAAGATTGAAACACAAATGCAAGATATGTAAGACATCCATGATAGAGTGTGTGTGTTACTAGTCTTTTAAAAGAGAATTAAGCAAGTGATATACCTTTGAAGTGCTCTTGAGCTTGAGGATGTCATCGAAGCTTGATCATGAACAATGGGACCTAACTACCCTTACAAGAAAATCCCCATGTGGTTTGTCAAATAAATAAGCCAATCAAAAATAAGGAACTTATAGAAAATCGAGACAAGATTTAATCTATGTACGAAGCTTGGGATAGTGCAATCATTCTATTCTTTCTATCCCTTATCACTTGGATAGCAAGAATATAACTTGCTTCTCCTAAGTCCTTCATATCAAATTGTTTTGCTAACCGTTCTTTTACTAATGTCAATACACCTACATCATTTCCAATGAGTAGTTTATCATCAACATAAAGAATTAGGAAAACCAACTTGTCACCTTTAATCCATTTGTATACACAAGGGTCGTCAAGGTTCTGAACAAATCCAAAACTTTTCACAGTTTGATCAAACCTTATGTTCCAGGATTTGGATGCTTGCTTTAATCCATATATGGATTTCTGCAACTTCCATACCTTTTCCTCTTGGCCTTTTTCAATGAATCCATCTGGTTGCATCATATAGATGCTTTCGTCAAGACTTCCTATTAAGAAAAGTTATCTTATCGTCCGTTTGCCAAATCTCTAGATCTAAGGATGTTGCAATAGATAAGAGTATCCTAATGGATTTAAGCATGGCGACATGAGAGAAGGTTTCCTCGCAATCGATACCTTATTTCTGTATGTAACCTTTAGCTACTAATCTAGCTTTAAAGTTTTCCACCTTTCCATCCATACCTCTTTTCCTCTTGTATACCCACTTGCACCCAATGGGTTTTTATCTCTTTAGGCAAGTCTACAAGGGACCAGGCTTTGTTATTGAACATGGATTCAATCTCAGATTGCATTGCCTTTTGCCAATGGCGACAATCAACATCTTCCATTGCTTCCTTATACGTGTAGGGATCATCGTCATCCGGGAGATTCTCCACTGATTCTCCTAGACCTATGTATCTCTCGGGTTGTCTACTAACCCTCCGACTATGACGAGGAATGGAAGATTGTTGATTTTGTGATGGTGTGGAACTTACAATTGGGCTGGATTGTGCAACCTCTTGTGGAATTGTATCTCTTGACATTTCATTTTGGACAATTCTACTTTTAGGTACAAAATAATTCATGTAGTCTTTTCCAGAAATTTAGCATTTGTCGAAACAAATACTTTAACATCTGAAGGACTATAGAAATAATATCCTTTTGTTCCTTTTGGATACCCCACAAATATACATGTTTCCAAACGAGACTCCATCTTTTCTGTCTTTCCTTTTAACACATGCACAGGATAACCAAATATCCTTAAGTGTTCTAAACTAAGCTTTTGCCCAGTCCATAACTCATGCAGTGTTTCAGGAACCGACTTAGATGGTACATCGTTTAGAATGTATATTGCAGTTTGTAGAGCATATCCCCAAAAAGAAATATGAAGCGTTGAATAACTCAACATAGACCTAACCATGTCCAATAGAGTTCTATTTCTCCTTTCTGCCACCTCATTCTGTTGAGGTGTACCTGGCGCAGATAACTGAAAAACAATCCCATTATCAATAAGATATTGCCGAAGCTCACTAGATAGATATTCTCCACCACGATCAGATCTCAAGATTTTTATGTATTTCTCAAGCTGATTTTCTACTTCAGCTTTGTATGCTTTGAACATGTCAAAAGCATCCGACTTATGTCTCATGAGATACACATAGCCAAATCTCAAGTAATCATCTGTGAAAGTGATGAAGTACTCATATCTATCTCTTGCTTGAATGCTCATAGGACCACATATATCAGAGTGTATTAATCCTAAACATTCAGTGGCCCTTGTGCCTTTGGTCGTGAACGACCTTTCAGTCATTTTATCTTCCAAACAAGATTCACAAGTCGGTAGATCATCAACCTTTAAGTCACTTAAAGGTCCGTCACTAACGAATCTTTTAATCCTATTAAGGTTTATATGACCTAGGCGCAAATGTCGTAGGTAGGTTTCATCTTTTGATAATTTCACTCATTTATGATTAGGTTGCGTTAATTCTGTGTCTAACAAGTGAGAGATATTTCTATGCAAAAAGAAAAGACCGTTTTCCAACGTACCTTTGCAAATAATTTTGTCATTCTTACTAATAATAAAAGCTTTACTAATAGTAACCGAATATCCAAATTTATTTAAACAAGAAACAGAAATTAAATTCCTCTTGAATTGAGGTACATAATAAACGTCTATTAAATCTAAATGCCTACTAAAATCTAGATTAACTCTAATATCTCCCACCGCAGTTACAGACACTAACGTTCCGTTGCCTAAGCACAAGTTGGATTTCATTCTTATTCATCTTTCTTCTTTCTTGGAACCCCCTGCAAGAAATAACAAACATGATTAGTGGCTCCAGAGTCTATGATCCAAGAATCTATAGAATCTGCCAGAAAACATGTTTCAAGATAATTAATATTACCTTCTTCCTTCTTATTTTGGGACTTTGGGCAATTTCTTTTTCAATGTCCCTTTTCACCATAAAGGAAGCATTTCCCTTTGATCTTGCATACTTTCTTGGTCTCCTTTTTAGTAGGCCCAAGTGTAGGGAAAAATACGAAAATGCAGCGGAAGCGAGACTAAAAACGAATTTAGTATAGTTTAAAAATTTTCCAATATTTGAACCTTAACCCTTTAATTAATTAGACATACATATATTCAAAAGATATCTTACATCTTGTCGCGTGATCCGATTGACTTAGCGACGATGGTAATCCACAAGATCTTCCAATCCGATCACGAATGTGAATCACCTAGGAGCGTGGTCTCCCTATTATTTGAATTGCGTACCAAAAACGAAATCTTCTTTGTTGATCGTTAATCACAAAAACTCCAAGAGCCTAGAAAGATCGTTCCGGTCACTTTTGAATTCACAATCATTATGATTGAAACTCGCATGAACCTAAATCGAAAGTGTGCACAAAACCTTTTTATGTAAAGGCTTGCAAGTGCACTATCGAATTTAGAACTATCTTTCTCTCTTCCTCCTGGCTGAATTTTCACTATATTCTCGAGTTGGAATTTTTTTTTATTCAAAAGCAAGAGAATAAAAAATTCTTTCTCTAAAAAAAATCTTTTTTTTCTTATCTCTATTAATTCTGAATTTAATAATATATATAGGTATACAAATCCTTTCCTAAAGAGGATTTACTTGGTGGGCAAGAATCCTATCTCTAGGTGGATTTACTTGGTGACAAAGAATCCTTTTTCAAAAAAAAAGATTTCTTTTCCACACCAAGACTCCTAATCCAACTCAAATAGTGTATTTGTGATTATATTAAAGACTTCCTTATTTGATTAGATAAATAAATTCTTTATTTATCTACTTACCAAATTAAGTCTTTTATATTTATTATACTACTATAATAGTATACTACTAGGAAACATAATTCATAGTCAGAAAAAGATTTTGATTTTTTAATTAAATAATTAATTAATTTCCATTTAATCAAACAATAAAATAAAAAAAATATTTTAGGCTATTATTATAGCCTTGCCTCCCACGCAAAAATATGGGCCAAATATTATTTTCTAATTTTATTTAATCCATTCAGGCTTTAAATAAAAGTCCACATGTGAACCAGACCCATTCTTACTAAAAGAAATAGGTCCACATGCCTCTCATTAAAATATTAATATAATTTGAGCAGCCCATTAAATAAATAATGTGCAAATTATATTCTTAATATATTAAATACAATTCTAGATGGACCCATAAATTAGTCTTGTAGAATATATCAAGTGATCTCACAATCAACAAATGATTCACTTAGGTCCGATCTATTAATTTTAGCTCATTCCACTAAAGAGCTAAAATTGAACTCTTAAATAAAGATAGAATAAGAAGATGTTTCTCATTCATACCCTAGACAATCTTATTGGAGATAGTGTATCCTCGTGTATAATATCAGTAATCGCCAAGAGCTAATAGACCGCCTATAGCTCTCCTAGTTACCATATTTACTCATATGACCACGTTTTGAACTTGGATATTTTGACTTGTCAAGAAGCCATGTTTTCAATAGACATTATCGAAAACTCAACGTTGAGATTTAATATCCAATACCTTAAAATATCCATATGATAATATTACACTCTCATTCAATAAATTGAGCCACGATGTCCATATCTATAAATGAAGTCCTCTATCGATTAACAAATGAATACCACCAAACTATCGAGGATAAACTATGCTATATAATCGTACTCATTGATAGCTCAAATGATAACACTTGCAATCATAAGTCCATCATTTATCTCAGGATTAAGATAGACTCTCCAATTGTCTTCATAATGAAAAGACTTGTATCTACTGACGGTTCTAGATAAAATATTTCATTGTGATCCTGTTCAATACACCCAGTGCACTAGATTCTTTTACTCGAAGACCCTTTCGATGATTTTAGACTCATCATAACTCATTTGATCCCAATCAAATGCTAGTAAAAGAATTCTACAACTTTATCAAGATAAAGGTGCCCAACCTTTAATTTAAGTTGTGAACGTTTATCCAAGAGTAATTAAAGAATTGTTTCTACCTCATACATATCTAGATGTAAGAACAATTCTTCCTTTCTCATAGTCTTTTGACCTTATGATTATTTACTTTGACAATTATCATTATAAATGCTATAAGATTTTATGAAACCAGAAATCACTTTATTAATATGAAAAGATTGTCAATTATAATATTACACTCTTGCTATTGAGCATAATCCTAACAATCTCCCACTTGCGCTATAGCAAGTGTGTCATATCTCTCATTCCCATGTTCTCTAAGTGCCCATCAAAACTCTTCTGAGGTAGAGCCTTTGTGAAAGGATTGGCTAGATTTTTCTGCTGACGCAATTTTGGTAATTGTCACGTCACCCCTATGCATAATCTCCCTTAAAAGATGATACTTCCTTTCAATGTGTTTACCTCTCTTATGACTTCTTGGTTCTCTCGAATTAGCCACTGCTCCATTGTTGTCACAGTAAATAGTGATCTGGTTATTCGCATTAGGAACTATTTCCAAGTCAATCAAGAATTGGCGGAGCTAAACAGCCTCTATGGAAGCTTCGCATGCAGCAACATACTCAGCTTCTGTGGTGGAATCAGCAATACAGGATTGCTTGATACTCCTCCATAGGACTGCTCCTCCTCTAATAGTAAACACAGATCCTGATGTGGATTTTCTGGAGTCAGAATTCGACTGGAAATCAGAATCTGTATACCCAATGGGAATTAAATCCCCTCCAGAGTATACAAGCATATAATCTCTTGTTCTCTTGAGATACTTAAAAATATGCTTAATTGTCGTCAAGTGATTAGGACTAGGTTTCGATTGAAACCTACTAACTATGCCAACAGCAAAACAAATGTCTAGTCTAGTGCAGAGCATTACATACATGAGACTTCCAACTGCCGAGGCATATGGAACTCTACTCATGAATTGCTCTTCATGCTGATTCTTAGGAACTTGTTCCTTAGAAAGTTTGATTCCATGTCTGAAAGGTAACATACCTTTCTTGGAATCTTGCATGGAAAACCTAGACAATATTTTGTCTATGTATGAAGCTTGGGATAATGCAATTGTTTTATTCTTTCTATCCCTTATTACTTGGATGCCTAGAATAAAACTAGCTTCTCCTAAGTCCCTCATATCAAATTGTTTTGCTAACCATTCTTTTACTGATGTCAATACACCTACATCGTTTCCAATGAGTAGTATATTATCTACTTAAAGAATTAGGAAAACCAACTTGTCGCCCTTTATCCTTTTATATACACAAGGTTCGTCAGGATTCTGAATAAATCCAAAACCTTTCACAACTTGATCGAACTTTATGTTCCAGGATCTGGATGCCTGTTTTAATCCATTTATGGATTTCTGCAACTTGCATACCTTTTCCATTTGGCCAATTTCAATGAATCTTTATGGTTACATCATATAGATGCTTTCAGTCAAGATTTCCATTAAGGAAAGTTGTCTTGACGTCCATTTGTCAAATCTCTAGATTTAAAGATGCTTCAATGGATAAGAGTATCCTAATGGATTTAAGCATGGCCACATGAGAGAAAGTTTCCTCATAATCGATACCTTCTTTCTGTGTGTAACCTTTAGCTACCAATCTAGCTTTAAAAGTTTCCACCTTTCCATCCATACATCTTTTCCTCTTGTATACCCACTTGCACCCAATGGGTTTTTATCCCTTTAGGTAAGTCTACAAGAGACCAGACTTTGTTATCGAACATGGATTCAATCTCAGATTGCGTTGCCTTTTACCAATGACGACAAACAACATCCTTCATTGCTTCCTTATAAGTGTAGGGATCAACGTCGTCCGGGAGATTCTCCACTGATTCTCCCAGACCGATGTATCTCTCGGGTTGTGTGCTAATCCTCCCACTATGATAAGGAATGGTAGGTTGTTGATTTTGTGTTAGAGTGGAACTTACAATTGGGCTAGGTTGTAAAACCTCTTGTGGAATTGTATCTCCTGACATCTCATTCAGGACAATTCTACTTTTGGGCACAAAATTAATCATATAGTCCTTTTCTAGAAATGAAGCATTTGTTGAAACAAATACTTTTAGATCTGAAGGACTATAGAAATAATATCCTTCAGTTCCTTTTGGATACCCCACAAATATACATGTTTCCGAACGGGACTCCATCTTTTTTGTCTTTCCTTTTAACACATGTGCAGGACAACCAAATATCCTTAAGTGTTGTAAACTAGGCTTTCGCCCAGTCCACAACTCAAATGGTGTTTGAGGAACCGACTTAGATGGTACAACGTTTAGAATGTATATTGCAGTTTGTAGAGCATATCCCCAAAAAGAAATAGGAAGTGTTGAATAACTCAACATTGACCTAACGATGTTTAAAAGAGTTCTATTTCTCCTTTCTGCCACCCCCTTTTGTTGAGGTGTACCTGGTGCAGAAAACTGAGAAACTATCCCATTATCAATAAGATATTGCTGAAACTCACAAGATATATATTCTCCACCATGATCAGATCTCAAGATTTTTATGTGTTTCTCAAGTTGATTTTCTACTTCAACCTTGAATGCTTTGAACAAGTCAAAAGCATCCGACTTATGTCTCGTGAGATACAGATAGCCAAATCTCGAGTAATCATCTGTGAAGGTGATGAAGTACTCATATCCACCTCTAGCCTGAATGCTCATAGGACCACATACATCAGTGTGTATTAATCCTAAACATTCAGTGGCTCTTGCACCTTTGGTTGTGAACGGCCTTTTGGTCATTTTACCTTCCAAACAAGATTCACAAGTTGGTAGATCATCAACCTTTAAGTCACTTAAAGGTCTGTTACATACTAATCTTTTAATCCTATTAAGGTTATATGACCTAGGCGAAAATGCCAAAGGTAGGTTTCATCTTTTGATAATTTTACTCTTTTATGATTAGGTTCCGTTAATTCTGTGTCTAACGAGTGAGAGATATTTCTATACAAAAAGAATAGACCATTTTCCAATTTACCTTTGCAAACAATTTTGTCATTCTTACTAATAATAAAAGTTTTATTAAAAGTAACCGAATATCCAAATTTATTTAAACAAGAAACAGAAATTAAATTCCTCTTGAATTGAGGTACATAATAAACGCCTATTAAATCTAAATGCCTACTAAAATCTAGATTAACTCTAATATCTCCCACCGCAGTTACAGACACTAACGTTCCGTTGCCTAAGCACAAGTTGGTTTCATTCTTATTCATCTTTCTTCTTTCTTGGAACCCCTGCATGGAATTACAAACATGATTAGTGGCTCTCGAGTCTATGATCCAAGAATCTGTTGAATCTGCCAGAAAACATGTTTCAAGATAATTAATATTACCTTCTTCCTTTTTATTTTTGGGACTTTGGGCAATTTCTTTTCCAATGTCCCTTTTCACCATAAAGGAAGCAGTTTCTTTTGATCTTGGTTACTTACTTGGTTTCCTTCTTGGTAGACCCAAGTTTCTTTTTCTTCTATTGTTTCTTGACCTTCTGATGGGTCTTAACAGTAGCAACTTTACCAACCGAATGAATCTCTTGACCTTTGTTTTTCACAAGGATTTTCTCAGCGCTTTGAACATCTTGCATCAGGCCTTACAAGGTGTATTCCTTATTGTACAAAGTGTAGTCCAACTTGAACTGATCAAAGGAATCCGATAGTGAGTTGAAAATCATGTCAATTTTCGTCTCACCATCTATCTCAAAACCATTAAGTTCTGTAACATTGAGATGTGCTATGACTTTCATCATGTGATCTTTCATAGCCTATCCAAGTTTCATCCTAAGATTCATAAAAGCACTCACTGCCTCTCTCTTAGTCGACCTAGACCTCATAGCAAACATTTCTTCCAGAGACATCATTATATCAGCAGTAGACTCCATTCCTTCATGCTGCTGTTGCAACACGTCGGAGATAGTGGCTATAATGTAACATTTGGCCACATCATCTGAAGTCTTCCATTTCTCATACTCATCTCTTTGAAAAATATTAGATTCATTATTAGCAAGGGGTTGTTTAAAAGTAGTCAGAACAAACTTATGCTTTTCAGTTTGCAGCAACAACCCAATTTTCCTTTTCCATGTGACATAATTATCTCCAGTTAAAGTGTTATCTTTCAGGATGTTCATAAGTGGTGGAGTCATGATTTCTGAATAAAACAAAATTGTATATGAGCAAATAATCATGATAAAGCACTTTTTAAATATTTATCTTGAATTGAATAAATAACTCAGTCATAAAAGTTCAACGGTGATCCAACACCCATAAACTTTACGCATCCTCTGGGAGTATGTACCATTTACCTAGTTGGATTAGGTCCCACCTAATTGTTAACATAACAACCGGCGTTTTCAATTTTAGCCTTGCAATTTTATTAACAACAACTCTCGGGAGGATATTAATAACATCACATTGAGTGTGTTACCAAGATATCGACCATCAATTTTCTCTCACGAAAATCCCTCCTCTGAGAGTAGATTTTGTTTAAGTTAATTGTCTAGTCTATCTTGTAAGGAAGTATTTTGCTAAATTCCATTTATGAACGCCCCTCGGGGGGATTACCAATAAATAATAAAGCTCAACTAACCCTGGAGGTCATAGGTGTTCTAACATACCTTCTCCCACTCAATTATTTAAGGCATGTGATTAAATTCCATAGAATGATTATACCAAGTTATCTAGATGCCAATTAGATACCTAAATCATTCAATGCATGTTCATACCAAAAGAGATATATGAGTGGCACTCCTATTCTATATGACATGTTATCATACAACAACAAATATTGTAATATTTATGGAAATATAAATAGCTACAATTTTGGTCCATCATAGAAAAGCAAGTAAATTACATTTGTTTGGAATACAAAATATTCTTTCTTGGCGAACAAGTCTTCAAGCGGCCATCATCCACTTCCTCACCCCTAGGCTGCCACCTTTGGGCGTGCACACCCCTTGGGTCCATAAAGGGCCACCATGCGCAGCCCATTATGCCCAAAGGACTGTCATGCGCAGTCCATGACATATAAGTGGCTGCCGTGTGCAAGCCCATGCACCTAACAAGCGTAGCTACGCGCTAATGTGCATGCACGCTTGTTGCCATGGTGCGCACGGTACCAAGCTTATTCCGATTGCTTCCTCTTCTGCTTCGAATTCTTCAACTCTTCGAATCTTTGAAACTTGAATGTATTACAGCTGATTTTACAGAATAAATTACTGCAGTATTTTTTTTTAATTCACTGCAGTAATTTTTACACAAAAAAAACTGCAGTATTTTTTAATACAATAAAAAAATAGAGAATCTAGCAACTATCAAGAAGGAACTTATGACGATAATAGGCCACCCTTCTTGTTACAATTCCGAAACAAAAATACATTGAAATTCTAGGACCAAAATCGAGCAATAACATTTCACTTTATAATAACATATATAAATCCATACATGCCATATGTAATTATATATGCGAATACCTAGAGTGCCATCTCTTTCTAAAACATGCATAATCACAATAAAAAGAAATAGATTCACGTATATATACATTAATTAATTAAAGGGTATAGCCAGGCTCTGATACCAATTATAGGGAAAAATACGAAAACGTAGCGGAAGCGAGACTAAAAACGAATTTAGTATAGTAAAATTTTCCAATTTTTGAACCTTAACCCTTTAATTAATTAAACATACATATATTCAAAAGATATCATACATCTTGTCGCGTGATCCGATTGACTTAGGGACGATGGTAATCCGCAAGATCTTCCAATCTGATCACAAAAGTGAATCACCTAGGAGCGTGGTCTCCCTATTCTTTGAATTGCGTACCTGAGAAAAGAAAAACGAAATCTTCATTCTTGATCGTTAATCACAAAAACTCCAAGAGCCTAAAAAGATCGTTCCGGTCACTTTTGAATTCACAATCGTTATGATTGAAACTCGCGTGAACCTAAATCGAAAGTGTGCACAAAACCTTTTTATGTAAAGGCTTGCAAGTACACTATCGAATTTAGAACTATATTTCTCTCTTCCTCTTGGCCGAATTTTCACTATGTTCTAGAGTTGGAATTTTTTTTATTATTCAAAAGCAAGAGAATAAAAAATTCTCTCTAAAAAAAAAACCTTTTTTTTTCTTATCTCTATTAATTCCGAAATTAATAATATATATAGGTATACAAATCCTTTCCTAAAGATGATTTACTTGGTGGGCAAGAATCCTATCTCTAGGTGGATTTACTTGGTGACAAAGAATCCTTTTTCAAAAAAAAGATTTCTTTTCCACACCTAAGACTCCTAATCTAACTCAAATAGTGTATTTGTGATTATATTAAAGACTTCCTTATTTAATTAGATAAATAAATTCTTTATTTATCTACTTACCAAATTAAGTCTTTTATATTTATTATACTACTATAACAGTATACTACTATAATAGTTTACTACTAGGAAGCATAATTCCTAGTCAGAAAAAGATTTTGATTTTTTATTTAAATAATAAAGTAATCAATTAATTAATTTCCATTTAATCAAACAATAAAATAAAATAATATTTTAGGCTATTATTATAGCCTTTCCGCCCACACAAAAAATATGGGCCAAATATTATTTTCTTATGTTATTTAATTCATTCAGGCTTTAAATAAAAACCCACATGTGAACCAGACCCATTATTACTAAAAGAAACAATCCCATATGCTTTTCATTAATATAATAATATAATTTGAGCAGCCCATTAAATAAATAATGTGCAAATTATATTCTTAATATATTAAATACAATTCTAGATGGACCCATAAATTAGTCCGGTAAAATATATCAAGTGATCCATGCAAGTCCATGTGGATTGGGGATCTTGGCGGGCTATCTAAATTTAAGCTTCAATAGACATAACCTACTCACAATCAACAAATGATTCACTTAGGTCTGATCTATTAATTTTAGCTCATTCCACTAAAGAGCTTAAATTGAACTCTTAAATAAAGATAGAATAAGAAGATGTTTCTCATTCATACCCTAGACAATCTTATTGGAGATAGTGTATCCTCGTGTATAATATCAGTAATCGCCAAGAGCTCATAGACCGCCTATAGCTCTCCTAGTTACCATATTTACTCATATGACCACGTTTTGAACTTCGATATTTTGACTTGTCAAGAAGCCATGTTTTCAATAGACATTATCGAAAACTCAACGTTGAGATTTAATATCCAATACCTCAAAATATCCATATGATAATATTATACACTCATTCAATAAATTGAGCCACGATGTCCATATCTATAAATGAAGTCCTCTATCGATTAACAAATAAATACCACAAAACTTTCGAGGATAAACTATGCTATATAATCGTACTCATTGATAGCTCAAATGATAACACTTGCAATCATAAGTCCATCATTTATCTCAGGATTAAGATAGACTCTCCAATTGTCTTCATAATGAAAAGACTTGTATCTACTGACGGTTCTAGATAAAATATATCATTGTGATCCTGTTCAATGCACGCAGTGCACTAGATTCTTTTACTCGAAGACCCTTTCGATAATTTTAGACTCATCATAACTCATTTGATCCCACTCAAATGCCAGCAAAAGAATTCTACAACTTTATCAAGATAAAGGTGCCCAATCTTTAATTTAAGTTGTGAACGTTTATTCAAGACTAACTAAAGAATTGTGTCTACCTCATACATATCCAGTTGTACGAACAATTCTTCCTTTCTCATAGTCTTTTGACCTTATGATTATATACTTTGATAATTATCATTATAAATGCTATAAGATTTTGTAAAACCAGAAATCACTTTGTTAATATGAAAAGATTGTCAGTTACAATATTACACTCTTGCTATTGAGCATAATCCTAACACCAAGTTGCTTTTTCTTCTGTTGTTTCTTGACCTTCTGATGGGTCTTAACAGTAGCAACTTTACCAACCATATGAATCTCTTGACCTTTTCTTTTCACAAGGATCTTTTCAGTGCTTTGAACATCTTGCATCAGGCTTTGCAAGTTGTATTCCTTTTTGTTCAAAGTGTAGTCTAATTTGAACTGATCAAAGGAATCTGACAGTGAGTTGACAACCATATCAATTTTTGTCTCACCATCTATCGCAACACCATTTAGTTCAGCAATATTGAGATGTGCTATGACTTTCATCATGTGATCTTTCACAGCCTGTCCAGGTTTCATTCTAAGATTCATAAAAGCAGTCATTGCCTTTCTCTTAGTCATCCTAGACCTCATAGCAACCATCTTCTCTAGAGATATCATTATATCAGCAGCAGACCCCATTCCTTCATGCTGTTGTTGTAACACTTCGAAGATAGTAGCCATAATGTAACATTTGGCCATATCATCTAAGGTCTTTCACTGCTCATACTCACCTCTTTGCTCCACATTAGATTCATTATTAGGAATATGTGGTTTAAGAGTAGTCAGAACAAACTTATGTTTTTCAGCTTGCAGCAACAACTCAATTTTCCTTTTCCATGTGACATAATTATCACCAGTTAAAGTCTTATCTTTTAGGATGTTCATTAGGGATGGGGTCATGATTTTTGAATAAAACAAAAATATACATAAGTAAATAATCATGATAAAGCACTTTCGAATGTTTATCTTGGATTAAATGAATAATTCAATCGTAAAAATTCAACGGTGATCCAACATCCATAAATATTACGCCTCTTTTAGGAGTTCGCACCATTCACTAGTTGGACTAGGTCCTACCTAATGTTAACATAACAACCAGCGTTTTCAATTTTAGCCTTGCGATTTTAATTGACAAGAACTCTTGAGAGGATATCAAATAATCTATCCTTGTAAGGAAGTATTTTGCTAAATTCCATTTATGGATAACCCTTGGGGGGTTATCACATAAAACATAAAGATCAACTAACCTTGGAAGCCATAGGTGTTTCAAAACACCTTCTCCCACTCAATTATTTAAGGCGTGTGATTAAATTCCATTGAATGATTTACCAAGTTATCTATATGCCAATTTAGATACCTAAATCATTCAATGCATGTTTATACCAAAAGAGATATATGAGTGGCACTCTTATTCTATATGACATGTTATTATACAACAACAAATATTGTAATATTTATGAAATAAATAAATAGCTACAATCTCTCAAGTGACCACTTCACCTAGAAATCTACCCTTTAACCCTACACAATGAAAGAGATGCGTCATTGCTTAACTATCTGGATCACTCCTGATTCTAGTCGAGACTTCAGTGCACAAATTGAAGATCCCCTCTCCAAACATGTGACTTCCGCTGCTTAGCTATCCAGATCACCCCGATCCTAGCAAAGTCTTACATGCACAAGTTGAAGATCCCCTCTCCAAACATGTGACTTCCGCCGTTTAGCTATCCAAGTCACTCCGACTCTAGCTAAGTATTACAATGCTCAAATCAAAGAATCACTCTAAGAAATGAGACTTCCAACCTCTTAACAAGGCATGTGATCATGAATGCAAAACGCAAACAAGCACGCAACATAGAACATGATGATCAACATATCCTATGGAAACTAGAATTAAACAATGAACACACAATTTATGATATTCTAGTTTTTAATACTTAATAATGCAATCATACAAATGATTCATGAACATATGAAATGCATGGATCAATTACATTTCATGAAGAACTAAGCATAGGCATTAATAAGTCCAAAACAATATAGCAAAGCTCTTAAACATGAATAGCAACCTAGTACATGCAAAACACCAAATACTTGTACAAGACCTAGATTTTATTCATGTTACTAAAACTTGAAAATCAAAACATAATCATGAAGCATATTTTCAAGTCTTAGAACTAAAAAACATACAATGCTAGAATCAAAATATATTCTCAATAGAAATCATCTAGCAATCATTTAGAGCTTATATTCACAATACATTCAATTGAATCCTAATAGGCTCTAAACACATAAGAAATTGTGCCAATCTTAGATATGATCAATTAATTAGATCTAGCATATGAATAGACTATCAATCATCAAAATCAATCAATTGAAGCACAAATAGTCCTAAAAAGAAAGCTAGCACAATACAACATCTCAAACATGTGAAAATAAAGATTTAGAAAAATCTAACTCAACACGTAAGTCAATGAAAGCTCAAACTAACTCTATTAGAGTTAAATACTCTAATCAATGTATACATATTATACATACATGTATTGAAGAAGAAAACCCAAGGTAATTGAAGACTTTTAAGAACAAAACTCAAGAGAAAATTCAATACCTCAAGAAAACTGTGCAGTCACGGTCTTTAGAGTAGAGCCACCTAAAAACTTGATCAAACGACCTCAAACCTTCTTGGAGATGATAGAAAATTGATAGACAAACAATCTCCAATTTGAATCACTTGAATCGGAGTTCAAATGAGAAAGTTATGTTGTTTGGAAGATAAGAAAGTTTGAGAGATAAAATACTGCACGATATTTTCTTCTCCACATTTTGAATTCACGGTGAGAGAGTGAATATAAAGAGGAAGAGAGTTATCCAGTGTGGTAAGCTCACATAAAGAAACTCTCATATGACCAATAGGAAAAACATGTCAAGTCAACACATGCATTTAATTGAGCATGGCACACCAAAATCCATGTACATGCAATACATGTAACAAAACCCTTTTAAATCATGAAATGAGAGATTGGCGTGCAACTCTCGTGAACAGAACAATGTGTTTGGCGTGGAGCTCACGTGCCTACACGGCTAAGGGAGCAAATGGCAATTTGCCATCTTTTTTCTCTTTTGCTCCCTTTCACGTACCTCTCGTGTTCTTCGACCGCTCTTTGGCCTCCGACCTCTAAATTAGAATCCGTTTTCGGATTACGAACCGGGACTCCCTCACGCACAAAAGACATCAAGAAAACTTTCACAAAAAATATGTAATTCAACTTGAAAATCAAGGATGAAAACCATGTACAATAAATTCACAGAAAGTTTCTTAACCTCCTTTTTTAAACTTGAAACTTAATGAACGAGTAACCAAATTAATAGGAACTCAATGAGGAATTATATAAGCTCAAAATCAAGTTCATTAATAAATAAACACAAACGACTAAACACAAGAACACACAAGTATGTTATTTCTTAGAACTAATCCTAGAACATGCAATTTATGCAAATTGTCAATTTTAAATCTAATGCATGTGCATACATGAACAAGTGTGTGTATTGTGTTAAACCAAATTTTGCACAACGATGCAGGGACACATATGAATGCACTGTATGTGTGTGCCTAGGCTTTGCAAGAGGAAGGATATCTCAATATACCTTTTGCTAAGCAATTTAGCTTTATTCCTCTTGAAGCCACCACTTTGCTTGAATGTTGTCCAATCTTCCTTGAAGCTTGATTATCCACAAATCCTAGACAACTAATCAACACAAAGCAAATGCCATTTTGATATAGAATTAAGCCAACACAAAACTCAAGAACTAACACCCTCATATCCTTTCTCTTAGTCTCTTTATTAGGTATTTTTATGTGTATTTATGGCTCTTTTGGTTGTTATTGCAGGTATTATGTGAAAAGGCATGATGAGGGGAAAAAAAGAACAAATTAGTCCACAAATGAGGTGAAGAAGGAAATAGTACACGGGTAGCACACCTGTGCAATCACCCGTGCACCGGAAGATGGAATTTGGAAAGATCTCAGTGCACGGGTAACTGCACGGGTATTACCTGTACACTACCCGTGCAATCCACCAGACCAGGGAGCAGAGCCTCGGGCAAGGATCAACTGTATAGGTCACCTACCCGTGCAATAACCCATGCACATTGCACAAACTTGAAGGGAAATGAAGATTGCATGGGTAAAAAAATGGGTACCTTACCACATCAGCATTTTAGCCTAATTTTTTGAGGAACTATAAATAGCTTCATATCTGAATTTTCAAAAGGGAGACACACGACCATACACTCATTCAATTCATTCCTTCTCTCTCTAAATCTCAAAATCCATTCTCTCTCAAATTATCTCAATACCCATCATTATCTTCTTCAATTTGCTATTCAAAAGGACATTGGAGGTGGAATCAAGCTTGAAGATAGAAGGTTTCTTATGGGTCTTCTCTATTTCCCTCTTTTCTTACATTTTAATACTTTTGTCATGAGTAGCTAAATCCCACTAAGGGATTGATGTGATTTTTATGTAAATTGTGGGTATTGTAATGAACTATAATTATATATATGTATATATATCAATCTACATAATATGTTTCATTCAATGTTTTAATTGTTTTCAAAGATGATTTATTCTGATTGTACACTCCTCTCTTAACAAGTTGTTTGAGAAATTATTTGAGTAGGGAATTAGATATACACTCGATTTGATTCTCTAATGCTTAATTGAATGGAAGGATTGCACAAGAGTATACTCCTCAAGTGTAATCCGGATTGGCTAATCTCTATCGTTTTCTAATCTTGAATGACCAATTAATGCTATACACTCTAGGATTGGTTGCTTGTGAGAGATTAAGCATTAATTCTATACACTCTAGGATTAGTGACTTTATATGAGATTAGTCCCTCATTTTGGTAGATGCACATTCATGAACAATCATTTATGGGATACCTATGCTATACACTATAGATTGGAAACTCATAAGTGATATACAATCAAGATATACACTCTAGTTTGGTTATCTTTGACTAATGCTCATTAATAAGAGTTCATCTTGCCCATAGTTTGCTTAATGAAATCCCGCAATTCCTTAGTCATTTATCATATATTATCACCTATTATCTTAGTGCATTTAGTTAGTTTACATTTAGCTTACATTCTAGTTAATATCCAATCATTAGTCATCGATCATTTCATTTAACTCTTGTTTGTAGTTAGCATTAAAGTAGGATTTAATCATAACTATAGCTCGATCCCTGTGGAACGATACCCATACTTGCTGCATATGAGTTTATACTTGTTGAGCGCATCTTTGGATTTTATAAATTTGTTTGAATATTGCATACCACGAAAAAATGCGAGTTCAACCCGCGCAAGGTAGCAAGGATACCGGCGCACATTGGCCCAGAAGATTTCAAAGTGCAACTTCGTGGGTACGGCATAGGTAACCTTACTCGTGCACTTCCAAGAGTTCAAGGCAGTGTGCTGGTCCATACCAGTGCACCAACCACGACCCAAGAGCCACAACTCCTCCAACGGTGACCAAGAGTGCCCAGATTGCGGGCACTGCACGGGTCTTACACCAACGTACCACCCGTAGATCGAGAACAAATATTCTGCAAAAATTCCCCAGTGCGCGGGTTTATACCCGCGCATTACCCGGGAACATAGAACAGAAGAAGCCCAAACTCATAAGCGCGGGTCCATACACGTGCACACTAGGGTGCGCACTGCACCTGATTCGCTTAAATCAGTATTTTCAGACCCTTTTTTGGAAACAATATAAATACGTTCTTTTCTGATTTTACCCATACGCCCACACTACACACTTTTCAATTTTCTTACTTCACTTAGATCTAGGAATATCCTCCCACCACATCCAAACCCATTCCTATCATTTCCTTCACCTAATCAATTTCTACATCACCCCTTTAACCTCCATTTTACCAAGACCTTAATACCCATTCAAGGAGCTTTGATTTTGCAAAATTTGGAAGATGAGAGGTCTAAATGAAAAAGGAATCTCAGCACTCCAATGGGTTCTTCCTTGACTCTTGTTTCCTTACTTTTCCCTTGTATTCATATTATGAGTAACTAAACCCTTTTTGGGAGTTGATGTAATAATTCATGGATTGTGGGTTTTCCACCATATTCTTAGTATTTGATTTACTTAGTTCCATTCTACTTAATTGTGTTTTATGTTCCTCTTGGATTAAGTAGGCACTCCAACTCCTGATCTTCGTTAGATATTAAACTTATTTGAGTTATTTAACTTTTAATTGAAATTCTTTGTGGATTGAATAGGCACTCCAACTCTTAATTCATGTTAGATTTTAAATTGTGATGTCTTCTTGTGTTGAGTAGGCACTCCAACTCTTAGCTCATGTTAGATGTTAGTTAATGATTTTTAACCACATACAATTAAGGTGATTTTTAAACAAGCTCACTTGAATGGAAGGGATGGATTGTGAGCATTCCAATCCAAGCCATCCTGGCTAAGTAATCTACCTAGGCTTAATTAGACTCTTCTCTACACTCAATTCAACACTCTAATTGTTGGGTTGTTGATGAGGATATAGTGGTTTTACAACCACACTTTAAGGTAGATTAGGCCATAAATAGATCGAATCGGTTCTTAAGAGAACAAATTGCCCATTATTCATGTATGATTTGCATTGACTCCCATATCCTTTATCATCTTATCACATCTCATTCTCATTATCATAGTTTAAGTCTAGTTTTAGTTTTAATTGTCATTTCTATTTTAGTGTTAATTTTCCAAAACCATTGAACCATTTACTTTTCATTGCATTACTAATATTAAAGTTTCAGTTTTGTCATTGCTATCGTATGATCCATATGGATGATACCTCACTTGCCATTATACTCGTTTGAAAAGAGTTTTGAGCACATTGGAGGTCTTTCTAAATTTTTTTGACAAACATTTTCCCACACACAAAACGACATTTCTCAAAATGGAGCCGCTACCGGGGATTGGCGAGCATAGTATTGATAAGATTAGTTTTGATATTAGTTTCATTGTTGTTTTAGCTTTCTTTAGTGTCTTTTATTTCAGTCGATGTTCATTGAGAGGTGAATTATTTCCAATCAGCGAGAACATTCATCATGTGGGGAGACTAGTTAGGCAATTGAGAGGAATCAACTTGAGGAAGAAATGGCAGAAGAAGTATCACCCATTTGGTCAGAGCGTAAGGCTCAAGAGCAAGAAGATTTTGGCTTGATAATAGGAGAGTATACATTACCATCCATTGGAAATCAGCCTACTACGATTGTGCTGTATGATATGGCTAGATAGTACTAGCTGAAGGGAATACACATCAACCTACTTCTTTCTTTCTTCTGATTTCCTTCTAGAGACTGCTTGCAATTCATGAAGGAGTACAGTGTAGTGCTTGAAACCTTTCCTATAGTGGCCCGCAATCCAGTGTTGACAAGAGAGCAGCTTCAGCTCAGATGTTTCCAATATTGCCTTAAAGACTGAAAAAATCAGTGGTACATGGCTTTGAGAGCCGGATCACTTACCACGTAGGCTCAAGTTTGCAAGAAGTTTTACAAAAAATTCTTCCCAGCAGCCAAGGCTAAGGATCTGAGGGTGAAGATAGCTGCATTTTGTGAAGGAGATGGTGAACCCTTCCATGAGGCGTGGGAGAGGTTTCAGATCGTCCTTGCCCAGATCCCTCTTCACACATATTGAAAATTACACGGGGAGGTGTGTCTAATAACCTAGGGGGGGGGGTGAATATGTTTTACTCAAGTTAATTACCAAATTTTCTTGATTTGTCAATATTAAAAATCATCCCACAAGCAAACATACAAAATCAAGTGTAAAATGCGGAAATTAAATAACACACTTGATTTTTATGTGGAAACCCTTCAACAAGGGAAAAACCACGGGCTATCCTTCTAGCCACACCAATCCTTAAATCCATTATTGTAATGATGTTTACTGTTAGGAATATACTCAATAGTAAGAGTGTAATATTGTAATTGACAATCTTTTCATATTAATAATGTGATTTCTGGTTTTACAAAATCTTATAGAATTTATAATGATAATTGTCAAAGTAAATAATCTTAAGGTCAAAAGACTATGAAAAATGAAGAATTGTTCGTACATCTGGATATGTATGAGGTAGACACAATTCTTTAGTTAGTCTTGAATAAAAGTTCACAACTTAAATTAAAGGTTGGGGACCTTTATCTTGATAAAGTTGTAGAATTCTTTTGCTGGCATTTGAGTGGGATCAAATGAGTTATGATGAGTCTAAAATCATCGACAGGGTTTTTGAGTAAAAGAATCTAGTGCACTGGTGCATTGAACATGATCACAATGAAATATTTTATCTAGAATCGTCAGTAGATACAAGTCTTTTCATAATGAGGACAATCAGAGAGTCTCTCTTAATCCTGAGATAAATGACAGACTTATGATTGCAAGTGTTATCATTTGAGCTATCAACGAGTACGATTATATAGCATAGTCTATCCTCAATAGTTTGGTGGTATTCATTTGTTATTCGATAGAGGACTTCATTTATAGATATGGACATCGTGGCTCAATTTATTGAATGCGAGTATAATATTATCATATGGATATTTTGAGGTATTGGATATTAAATCTCAACGTTGAGTTTTCAATAATGTCTATTGAAAACATGGCTTCTGGACAAGTCAAAATATCCAAGTTCAAAACATGGTCATATGAGTAAATATGGTAACTAGGAGAGCTATAGGCGGTCTATGAGCTCTTGGCGATTACTGATATTATACACGAGGATACACTATCTCCAATAAGATTGTCTAGGGTATGAATGAAAAACATCTTCTTAATCTATCTTTGTTTAAGAGTTCAATTTTAGCTCTTTAGTGGAATGAGCTAAAATTAATAGATCGGACCTAAGTGAATCTGTTAACGAAAATTTTGCTCAAGACGAGAAATCTCAGTTAACACCCTCGAGTCCACTACCACGTAGTTGATAGCCAAGGTTGATCATATGTGTAACAGTGCTTTATAAAATGACAAGGAATAATGATACAATTCACCACCCAAAAGAAAGAAAAATATTCTCTTTATACAAATCTCTCTCAAATTGCTCTCAATTCTCTTTAGGGTGTAGTCGGGTACTTGTCGTATGCCTGTCGAATCGTAGTCTCCCTTTCAGAAGGAGAAAGTCCTCCCTCTATACAATGTCTTCATAGGTTTAAACTCATTGATTCCCCCTTTATTTTATCATCCCTCCCCTCCTTATCGGACGGGATTTTTATCTTTAAATGTCATTGACTTTGAGTTAATTGCTCAGTTGAGGATATCTTGGTGGAAATCAATTTGTTTCCTACTTAGACTCTATTACTTATTCTGTACGAATGTAACGTCTTTAGATGCGATCGTGTGTATCATCGGGTCTAGAGTGAACCCCATAGGGGTCGCTGAATATGGCATGTATCATGGTGTGGTACATTGGATAGTGAGGTCAATCAGTGTCCTGGCCCCGATATTAAGAAGTTTCATCTAGCTAAGAGCTAGATCTGGCCTCCCTTGACCTTTGGAAGCTAGGTGCGGCCTCCTATGGACACCCCCCTTTATCATCGAGGTATAGGTGAGCTTCCGGAGAAATTATGAGGTAACCTAGACTTCAGGGGATTTCCTGGTTTCAGGTTTGATGATGCAGGCTCGATCTGACTGAGCCGAGCTCTATTCTGGATGTTTCTGGAGCCCGTCCTTTTTCCTGTGGGGCGGCATCGTAGCTCGGCTTCGGGTAACATGGTCTCCTGGTGGATGATCTTGGGTATGGAGCCAGGTTTAGAGGGTGGAAAATTTCCCTTTGGTCCTCGTCCAAATTTGGCTATTAACAGAAGTCCCTTCTGACTTGAACACCGGTTTGTCAAGCTTGGGGTTGGGGTCAGATTTTTTTATTTTATTTGGGAAATCTTTCCTTTTTTACTGTTACCTGAATATTGGGGAAAATCTTCTCATTAACTGCTCGAGTGACGTGGCGTGAACTGATAGACTTATTCTCAAATTAATCCGGCTGCATTACGGCAGTCCCTGAGATTATTTACCGTTATCAGAATCTTGGGGAAATCTCCTCATTAACTGTGCAAGTGACGTGGCGTGAGCTGACTGACTTATTTCTGAGTTAATCCGGTTACGTTACGGCAGTCCCCGAGATTCTCTGTGATCTTAGCCGAAGATCTCGACAGCTCATGCTGCTGCCCTCTTGCATATATATACTTGTTTATCTCAACATCTTCTTCATATCTTTCGAATTTTAAATGTTTCCCAAGATACACTATCTCTCATAGCCTTTCTCTTAAGCCTATCTTTTTCTTCATTCCTCATCCTCACTGACTTCATCATGTTGAAAACCAGTCATGATTCAGTTGACTCCATGGTTGACGGCGAGGAGGTCTTTTGCCTTGCCCCAAGGAAACGGGCAAGGATGAGCTTAAACAACAATGACTCCCCGCCCAACCCGCAACGCCGGCGGTCGAACAGGAATGTGTCCATTGGGACCGGGTTTTCTAGCCATCCTGACCATCCTTTGGATATAGCTGGATGAAGACTCCGATAAAGAAGTGGGCGGCGACGCCGCGGGAGAGCATCGAGTCCCGGCTTCCGGCCCCTCTTTGGAGAGGCTCCCTCCCTATGACTTCAGAGTTGTCCCTGATTCCATTGTTGATCCGGTCGTGATTGATTGTTTAAGGTCGAAGTACGGCATTCCTGACAGCGTTTCCATCTTGGTGCCCCCCAAGGGTTACGAGTTCTTCAACCCTCCCAAAGGCGTGCTTTCCATTCATGTGGCCGTTCTCGAGAATGGGGTTAGGCTTCCCCTTTATCCGAACGCCATCCAGCTTGCTCCCCTCCAGTTGACGCCTGGCTTCTTGAGGCATTTGATTGGCTTCCTCATGCTATGGAGGGAGCAATGTCAGCTGAGCAAAGTGATGAGAGAGCCCGGAGCAG